>BSBK01010070.1:0-110000 GCA_027943335.1 Chamaecyparis obtusa
GATTTCTAGGGGGAGCACACACAAATTTCACATTTTTAGATGTGTTCGCTCCATAAATTTGTAAAAAACATACATTTATAAAAAAATTAGTAGAAAAAATTAGGATCAACTACATGGTGTTATCTAACTTCTCATAGAAGTGATTAAAAAAATTCAAAAAAAAAGTTAACATTTTAGGGAGAGAACACCAAATGCTATGTTATGTTTTTTCACAATAAACATGACCACATTTTGTGTTTCCCATTTTTGAGGGCCTTAATATCTACCAATTTTAAAATAAATTAGTAGTTTAGAAACTAGATTAAGATTACTACAACTCTTGTTCTTGTCACATCTTGAAATTTTGAGAACATCAATCTTCAATTTCTCATAGAAGATCAAAGTTTTTCTGATTTCAAAAAAAAAAGTGGCACCTTATACCACCTTTGTGGTCCTCCATATTTTGTGTAGTTACACGTGTATATATGTATATGTATATGTATATGCATATGCTTGTGCATATGAGTATGTATGTATAATAAACACAAACACACATGCATAATACGTAAAGAGATATCTTCTTGAATATGATCATTATGTATCATGCTAGTTCTTTATGGGTCTGATCTATTTTTCATATGCTAGCATAATAGTTTTCTTTTGTCCATGTGTGTTTGTTATCATGATGGGTTTCCTCTCCTCAAAACACATCTACAATAGAAGATGACTTATACCATTCATAGCCTACTCCTTACAAAAAATTTTTTTTGGGGGTTGAGGTCCCTTCATTGGAACCTTATAGGAACTATTTATGTCCAAAAACAAGAACCCATTCTTTGTGTCTCTTGTTTTTCTTTTGTTCATAAGTAGTGTTATTATACTATTTCTGTACCTGTAGGAATTTTTACTTCTTTTTAGGATATTTTTTCCCTTATCAGACCCTTGCAAGCTCTTCCCATGATTGGGATTTGAATACTTTTCCCTATGTTTTTGTGACTTTGGCATCTTCTTCTCCCATTCAAGAATAAAGGCTATGGGTTGCATCATGTCTTTATGGATAGAGATGTAAATACCTGACCAAGAATGATCAAACCTCTGTACATGTCATTGTTCAAATTCTTATACCATCTTAAAGTTCAATTTGGTACTTTTCCTTGATGTAGCATAGTTTGTTTGTAAAGAGGTTCTCCTTTTCATCCAAACATTTACAAGAAGAGTTGGCTTCCCTAAAATCCTGAATATTTCTTTTCAGGGTGAAATTCTATCCCACTCCTATAGAGCTTCACAAATTCCCTTATTTAAGAATGCAATCTCTTAGGATCAATAATATTTTTTGGCATGTCCGGTGGGATAGAGTAGAATGCAATTTCCTAAGATAGATCATGCTTTGGTTTTCTTTTGTCTTTCATGAATAACTCTAGTGCACGAGATAAGATACACTCTAGATCTAACTATGAATAGATTTGAGTTACAATAAGCTCCTTGATTGGGTTTTTCCCCCAACCTTTTTAGAGTAATTATGCTCCAGTCCATTTGAGATACTACTCAACTTTCATCAAGATATACAGATTATTGAGAGTGAAAGACAACATAACACCTTCTTTTGTTCTTTGAGTTTTCTATGCTCCCATATTTTGTGGAGAACAAGGAGATTTTAGCAACACAGTTTATGGATATTTTTGAGGATTTTTTACATCAAGAACCTTTGTAGGATTTTTTATATCATGATATAGGAGGAGCTAGATAATCCTCCCACCATCCTAGAATGCAAGGAGAGAGATAGTGTGGATATGATCTTTCGGGAGGAGTTAGAATATTTTTGTGCTTCGCTGTACAAGATCACGCAAGTTGTCTCCCTCGTACATTTGGAAGAGAAAAACCTTGAATCCATAGATCTAGAGGTGGTTGAGAAACACCTAAGCCCCATTCCCACACTACCTTCTTTCAAGCACACACATGGGTTCCCTATTAGGTATTTTTCATCCACAACTCATCACTTAGTCTAGGTTATGCTAATATTAGAGGATGAGGAAAGTGTTAGGAATGAATGCTGAATATATCCTATAGGGATTATTAGAAGCCATTCTATAGTAGTTGTTGTTTCATTCATGACTATGATTGTCATTGATGTCAACATAGTGATCTACTAAAGATTAGCAAAGAAGCAGACAATGTTTGAGTTAGCACACATGGAATATTGAAGATGGATCTATGAAAAGTTGAGGACTTACTCTATGATGTTCTATAAGATTGTGTTTAATAGTGCAAACAAAAATTCATTTATTCATGGAAGTTATGAGCATTTTTTTGGAAGTAGTATTCAGGCAGTGTTCCTGTGTAGCGGTTTGTGGAAATTGGATGATATCTCCTAATTATGATTGAATCTAGTTATGTAGTGTTAGATAGTTGTTTAAGAAATGTTGATAGTGATGTGGATAAGAGCACAAGGTTTGAGGTCATAGGAGTGAAGACTTATCTTATTTGGAAGCCGTTAGTTTTGTGTAATTTTGATGTAACGTGTGAAAGATTTTATTTTATAATATGTATGCTAACTCATTTGTAATTACTTGAGTGTGGTATAAAGGAAGGAATGTTTTTCTTGTTTTAATATGTATTAATTATTCAATTATAATATGTAATGTGAAAGAGTACATACGAAGTATAGAGATCTGGTATTGAGATCTATTGTAGTAGTTAGTGTGGTTTGGCACAATTAGAGGAGAAGTATTGAATTGTTGAGATCAATAATATTTTGGTATTATTATTTTGAGTAATAAAAAGATTATTTGGACAGTGAGTTTAGTGATCTTCACCAGAAGCTATTTGGGTAGTGGGTCCTTCTATCTTCTATAAATCGTAACAGAGTTAGAATCTTTTAGCAGGGATTCAAAATCTCCTAACATGGATTCATATGTACTGAATGTATTTCATAAGTCTCCTAACAAAGTCCATCCTTTCATAAGGAATATTCATATAAGTGCATCTTTTGTGAGCATCATTCCCACCATGGTTTACTCTTTGATCAAGAGGTTCCCTAGTCAACATATCTTGTGTTATTGTTTCAATGTGTATGTATATCTTTATATGGTTGTTAGTTACATTGCTTACATGGTTGAAATATATTGAAGTTGATAATTGTTGTAGTTATCTGATAACTGATTCAACCCCCCCCCCCCCCCCCCTATATCTTGGTGGACTTTACTTTCTAACAATTGGTATCAAAGTAGCAGGTCCTTGAAGGAAAATTTTATTAGCTTAAGGAGATCCATGGTGAGTCATTTCAAGAAAGAAAGCCCTAATTTTGATTGAGTAAATTTTGACGGCTGGAAAGAAAAGATGAAGACACATTTACTTTGTTTAGGACTAGGTTTTTGGTTGATCACAAAGAATCAAAAGACTATCATTGAAGAAGACAAGCTTGAAGAATGTAATAATGATGAAAGAGATCTATTCATGTGTAACATACTTTCCAGAGAAGCACTTTTGTCAACCCTTCCAAAAAATGACTACAGTCAGGTAAAATATTTGAAAACATCTCATGAAATTTGGTTAGCTTTACAATCTACTTTTGAAGGTGATGAACATGCAAAGAAAGTCAAACTACATAATTGGATATGTGCATTTGAAGATATAAGAATTATGAAAGATGAATCTGTTAGAAACTATATTGATAGAATGTTAGAGATTGTTGAAGGTATAAAATCTTGTGGAGGAACCAAGACAGAGAATGAAGTCATATGGAAAATTCTAAGGACATTGAATCCTATATTTAAGAAAACAACACAAATGATTGAACAAGTTATACATTGTACTAACAACTTCACTAGAGAAACCCTTCTTGGAAGATTAGAAGCAACATAAATGAACCTAAGGTTGTCAGGAGACTTACCTAGAATGGAGACAACATTCAACACACTTAGTGTTCCCCCTACTTTTTCAAGAAGCATCAGTGTGAGAAAATATTATGCTAGCAACACTAGATCTAGAAATGAAGAAGACAAGAAGATTGAAGAAGGTATTTCCTTGCTTGTGAAAAGAGAACTTGATGGTAAGGAATTTTTTAAATGTTGGACTTGTCAAGAATTTGGTCATTTTGCATCTAAATGTCCTAAGAGAGTGAAGAAGTATAGGAAGAACAATCCTGCAGATTAATCAATTACTCAAATAATCCCAATGGCTGTAACCTAGCAAGTTACAAACTACTAAGGTGTTAAGGTTAAGACCTTCTTCACTTTGAGTAATATATACTCAGACGGGTGTACCTCTATCAATTCAACGTTCAACTGAGCTCTGAATTGAGAACTTGCTCCTTCACTACTTTGTTACTGCCTTCAAAATCCAACTCAATAAGTTGCTAAAACTCTGAGTATAACCCAAATCATCCTGATACACAACATCATGATATAGATTATAAAAACAGCAACACGATACAATGGCTTAAGGATATTCATCCTTCTTCCTTTTAGAGTTAAACTCAGGGAAGGGTTAACCTCATTTACTACTTCTTCAAAGCATAGAAATACATATTTATGAACTTGTCATAATATGACTCAAGTCTGGAAATTATGCATATAAAGTAAAATTTCAATCAATTATATATTGGATGGTAAACCAATGTAAGTGGATCTAAAACCAGTCCCTTATCCGCTGGGCATCAGAGTTGAACTCTACCTTCACATATATCTATTAAAATGAATACAATGAAACTCAAATAACATGCTTAACATATCATTGTTTCCATTCCTACACCTGCAATCAAATCCACATATAGATATTCAATTCCGAGAGACCTCCCCTAAGATTTTACTCTTTCCTTGAAAGAAACTTAAGCTCAACCCCTACATTCACCTTGTGAAAGATGTATTTAAACTGTCTTACAATCTAAATACATAAAGAAACTAAAACACTCCACATGTAAAGACGATCAAATGATAGTGACAGAACTCCAGTGTATTTGTATTAATTGATAAAATGCATTCGTACAATCTTCCTTGATTTCACAGAAAATCAGGTTCTATATTTCAGACCTCTCCTTTACAAAATATTTTCCAACCTCTATCTTCAATAGAAACTGACTATTTATACTAATCAACCATCCTGGAATCCTCAAAAGGATGCAACAAGCTTCGGATGGCTGATAGAAATTTGCGCTAGAAAACAAAAGAAAATACAAACAGAAAGATATTTAATAAAGACAGCAAGGCAAATTTTCAGTTCTGAACAACTTCCGTAGCTGGCACCTTTGTTTGTAGATATTTTCAGAGCAGTTACCAAGTTTTTCATATGAATGATGACCGCCATTACAAGCTAATTTACATCATTCTCTGTTTGAACATGCTCTCCCTGAAATTCTGGATCAGGTGCCAAGTGCGATCTATTCTTCTTCCTCCTCTGTCAGCTGGATAACTGGTTTCTTCTTCTTCTTTGTGATTAACTTTTCCCAAGCTGCCACATCATCATTAGATGGCCAGTCGTAACTCTGCATCTCCTGTAATAAGTTGACTTGCTGTTCCCATGTAGAATCAGTCACATTTTTAACTTCTGCTATAAACTTGATGCAATCACTTTCAACTTTGAATAAACTATCAATTATATTGTTAGTTCCTTCCACATCGAAAGCCTTATTATCTTTTAGGAAGGCATCTTGATTGATTACCAACTGACCCATTGACAACTTCCAATCTTCCAGCTTAACCACATTTCCATTGTCATCATACACCGGGGGCAAATACTTGCTGTAATCTTTATCAAACATGGCTAACTTAGCCTTTATTTGGTTTGACTTTCCTTTGAAAAACTTTGACGCTGCACTTATTAGGCCAATCCTTTCAAATACATCAGTTACTACTTTTGGGATATCAGGCCTGTGTTCTTGTAAACTGTCAAGCTTATCAAACAATAAATTCCTCCCAGACCAAATACTATAGAGTGGCTCCAAGGTGGCTAAATAGTCATTCACCTTTTGATTGGTCTGATGTAATAGGCTGACTGATTTATGAACTGCATCCATCTTGTCCTTTATTTTGTCCTGCCTGTACTGCACTATTTTGGCTATAGTGTCCAGGGATGCATCCAATTTCACCTTTTCCAAGTCTTCAACAGGTCCCTCAGGTGCGTCCAAGTTTATCTGAACAGGTACCTCAATTTGCAAAGGAGGAGGAGGAATTATTTTTGAGGCTTCCTCAAGTTTGACCTTTATTTCTACCAGCTCATCTTCCAACTGTTTGATCCTCATCATTTTCAAATCTCTGTCCTTGGCTACCATGCTTGAACTTTCAAACAATTTGGCATATCTTTCTGACAGCTGAGTTGTCTTGGCTTCATTCAGATTAGCCCAATGAGTTACTGCCTTGGAGACTTCAAGGTCTGTTGTATTTTGTACAGTCCATATAATTTTATTCCCCTCCATCTTATCCTCTATACTCAATAGAGACGGCTTTTGGGTTTTGGGGGCCATAGACCACATTGCAACAGCTTGGGACTTAGGGTCATAGCCACTTCCTCTTATCATGTCACCAATGTGAACCTCATATGATAGGCTACCCTCTGGTTGCTTTCTCAATTGATCAATGAGGAATGCAGAAGTCAGATCCCATCCTGGGGTTAACAACATTCCACTTGATTTAACCAAATCTCTGGCTTTGTCCACTGTTATAGGATCAAGGCTAGGATCATATGAAGCAACAGCTCTCAAAGTTTCTTCACTTGGCTCCATACCTTCAGGCAGAGCTTTCTTTACTTCTTGCTACTTGTTCCAAAATAGAAAACTCTTGAACTCATCAGTCTTAATGAACTGATCATCACTCAAGAATTCCTCTTGATAGACCTCTCTGATATCCTTCTCCAACCATAAGGACTTTTCTCTACTTTCTTTCTCAATGGCTATTTTCTTACCTGCTCTTATTGCTTTCCTCAATTGATGATGGTATGGCCTATCACCTGGTGCAAGAGTAGATGCTCTGTCAATTTCCTTTCTTTGTCTCACATGCCTTAAAGGTTCACCTTCCTCAAGCCTCTATTTCTTCAATGGTGGCTCTGAGATATCCTGTATTTCTGGTTGATCTTGAGTGAGATCAACAACTGGTGGTCTCTCAACCTGTGGAGGACTATCTTCTTCTTGTGATTCATCAGTAAATTCTTCCTCATCAGAAGATGAATAATCTTTTCCTTTCATCTTCTCTGGCTTATTCTGATCAATCAAGCCTTCCAATTGATTTGCCAAGGTATCATATTTTTCAATCATCCCATCAATCCTCTTCAAATAAGGAAGATCGGGGAAAAAACCCTCAAAAGGAATCTGAGATGCTTTCAATTGGTTGGACAAATCTACTAAATCAAAGAACCTGTACCATCTCCTCTTAACCTCATCTTCATCTAAGATGTTTCTAATCACATCTTCTTTGACCAAACCTTCATGCTCCTTGATCACACCAATGTTTGGGATGTAAGTCATCCTGGCAATCTTGATGAAGTCCTCAGGATCTATGTGCCTACAAGCACCAGTAACCATTTTGAATTGTTGTAGCCATGCACTAATTTGAGGAAAAGCCCTCTTTCCTATCAGGAAGTCACCTACCCTAAACTGCCTAGGTGTGAATGTACCCTTTCTGTGAGGGGCCAGAAGCTCTTTATCTGTACACATTAGTTGCCAAACAAATTCCAAACAAGCCAATCTCAGAGGCACATACTTTGGTAATAAATGTGGGGGTTGGGGACAACCATAAACTCTGATAATTATGGAATTATCTCCTAAGTAGAAATCACCCCAATTATGATTTCCATCCCACTTATCCACATACTACAGTGGTCTTAAAAGCCTGAGGACTCTAGGAGATAGCCTGGTGACATTTATGCCTAGCATCCTGATAATCGGGTAGACAATGAAATTCTGAAAAACACAAAAATCTGCTTCATTAGAGGTAGAATTCCATATCCTCACCCACAACTACACTGGACTGTGCTGATCCTTGAAAGTGAACCTTGGTTTTAACATGTTTGCATCAAAACTGTTGATGTTGAAAAACAGAATCAAATGCATTAATAGAGAATAATGCATGAACTCAATAGGACTTTTACTTTCTTTGACAGACATCAGCCCTTGATGCATCCTATCAATCACATACTGAATGTAATCATAGTCAGTGTTCACCAAAGGATTTTGAATATCCAAGATGATCATCAGCAAGTCAGCTGGTAAAAATTCTGCATTCCCATCCATTCCCAAAACTCTACATAATGCATAGCAGGTATATCTCATATAATGATGGAGGGACTTGAACTGGTATGGGGCATTCATGTTAGCAGGAAGGGGGGCTATGTATTTGTCCTGTTTTGGCATATGTTTAACCAACTGGTCTTTTACTGACCCTATATTGCTTCTGTATTTCGCCTTTTCTTTGTTCAAATCAATCTCAGTTGAAAAGGACGTGTATAGACCAAAAGCTTTCATAAAAGATCCCCTATCAAGAGTAACTAAGGGTGATTGGTCTTCTTTTCTATTTGTCCTTGAAATAGGGTCATATCTTCTGGCTAGGGAAACAATTAAATCAATATCTAGGAAAATGTCAGGGACAACCATTTTTCCTAATCCTAACACCCAACCATTACAGACAGGAACATGCTTATTTTTATTGCTGTAAAAGAAGTTGAAAATGGTGTAACCTGTGAATTCCGGAGTGATTGGGTCTCTACACCATTCCAAAAGATCTTCAAACACATCATCAGCAGCCCTCTTGTTCTGACTGGAGCCCGACAACAGTTTCAGGAATTCATCTAAAAAATTCAGCTTATTCTTGTCCTCACCAGTTTTGGACTTGGCCTCACTACTGGAAGACGCTGCACTCTTCTCAGGTTGACTCATCCTTGCTACAGAAACACCTTCAATTCTCTGTATCTCAAATGCTTTATGCTTGGAAATTCTCTGGACAAACAGAAGCTCTTGACAACTGAGACTAAACAAATAAACAATGAGCGTAAACTTATTTATCGATATGAATCCAAGGTGTGCAACTACCATAGTTAATGCAAATCTCCTTAATGGATCCCATATTCAATTTCATGTACCCTCAGATTTCAAATTTCGAGCTCGCCATGTCCGGATGTTGACAGATAGTTTAAACTACTTGAAAACAAGGTGAAGAGGCAATGATCATGATCTTGTACTTTAAAACTATTTGCGTCATGCAATCTTTCTTCTTGAAGCTGATTTGATGGCTTACTGGTTTCATGTCCAAATCGACAGAGTACTTTATCTATGTGGCAATGGTCCTTTTTCTTTTCCCTTTATGACCTTTTCGATCTGAGCCCATTTAGCGAACCAGCGACTATTGGCTTCACTGAATCTCTGAATATAATGCTAACCCTAGCTAGCAACTGGAGAACTAGCGACCACTGGCTTCACTGGTTCTCTGAATCCCTGTTTAACCCTAGTTCAAATCTGGAGAACTAGCGACTACTAGCTTCGCGGGTTCTCGAAATCCTATCCTTAACCATTCATGCATTTCACGAACCAGCGAACAAAGGGTTTCCAGTTAAACAGTTAACTGCAATTACCATTCGGCGAACCAGCGAACAAAGCCATCTCCCATTCTCTTAATATTATGACTGACGGTTAATTTTCTTGGAGATCTAGCGAACAAAGGGTTCGCGCATTCGCTAAAAGATATACTTAACCGCTTGATTGTCTGGAGAACTGGCGAACCCCTTCAATCTCTAATTTGCTAAATCTTTCCTTAATCATCACTTTATACCAGGATTCCAAATTGACCGTTGATCTTCATCAATCGATGGCTATCGCTAGTTATCTGAATAACAAAACCCTTAACCATTTAATTCTGAGAATCAGCGAACAAAGAGCATTCGCTAGTTCTCCAAATACTTCATATCATTGAAAATTTCATTTTGAGAATAAGCGACTGAAGCCTTAAAACTTATCATCCATTGATTCGCTTATTCGCTAGATTGTTTTAACCTTTATCCTTTTATTTAGAGAACTAGCGACCACTGGCTTCGCTGAATCGCTAAATTATTTAGCATGTCACCAACTTATTCTGAGAATAAGCGAATGTGATAAAACTTATCTCCGCTAAAATCTTTTGGGTAAACCATTAGAACCGCCAAATTTAGAGGATAGCAATGTGAGTATTCAGTTGCTCATTCGCTAGATCAAATATGCAGGACCCACAAATATTTTGAGATTAAAATAGGGCCGTTGATCGTGAAGGCAATCCATGGTATTCACTAATTCTCTAGATGAAATGACCCTTGACCGCCAGATTCTGAGAACAAGGGAACAAAGGGTTCACTGAATCACTGGATTATTTCACAAGACCGCCAAATATTGCGAGAACTGGAGATAACCGCCATTCGCTAGTTCTCGGAAAGAAAAAAGAAACCGCCGAAACACTTGGAGACTTAGCGAACAAAGGGTTAAAAAGCTTGGCTTTAATGCATTCGCCAATTCGCTGGATGTTTGGGATAACCGCTGGAGGATCTAGAGAACTGGCGACTGATATAAATAGTGAACATGAATTTGACTCATTCACTGAATTGCCAGATTGTTTTAACCTTTGATAATACATTTCCTGATTCAGTGAACACTAGGGGCAAATACGCATGTGCACAAATAGCAACTTAAGTGACTTAAAGGTAACCAAGAAAAAGAAACAAGAGGGCCACATGACTTTTGGAAATGAAATGGAAACATTTTGGAAGACAAGACCTAGGGTAAGGGTTTTTCTGAACATGTCAAAAACCATTTTCATGACACTTTACAAACCCTAGTCTAGGAAAAACACTCGCATGGAGACCTAAACCAGGAATTGGACACAAACCTCGAAAATTTTTTAGGATACCCAACATAAGGGATTTCAAGTTTGGTTTACTGAGAAAACTTGTGTAATCAAAGACAAAAATGGAAATTTGATTGGTACTGGATCTAGAACCAGAGGTAATGTATTTCAATTGAATCCTACTGAGATGACATGCTTGATTACTAAGATTGATGATAGTTGGTTATGGCATAAAATATTTTTTCATATAAACTTTGATAATATTGTGAAAGTGAGTACTACACTTGCAGTAAGAGATTTGCCTAAAATTATGAGACCTATTAATATGATTTGCAAAGAATGTGTGATGGCTAAGAAGAAGAGAAACTCATTTCCCAGTAAGAAGTTCACAACAACGAAGAAGTTAGAGATTGTTCATACATATTTGAGTGGTCCCACAAGGACTAGAGGATTCTATGGAGAAAGGTATTTATGATTCTTGTTGATGATTTTACAAGAATGATGTGGATTGCATTTCTTAGAGAAAATTATGAAGCATTTGATAAGTTTAATATCATTAAAAATAAAGTTGAGAATGAATCTGGAATGAAGATTAAATGTTTGAGATCAGATAGAGGTAGATAATTTACTTCAAAGGAGTTTAACATTTTTTGTGAAGTGAATGGTATCAAGAGACAATATTCAGCCCCTAGAACACCTGAAGCCAGTTGGAACACCTATGGTAACTGAACATAAGTTATCTAGCATAGATGAGACTCCTGTAGCAAAACAGAAAAAGTATAGATCTATGAATGGAGGATTGCAGTACTTAAGTCATACAAGACCTAATATATCACATGCAGTTGGAATTGTAGCAAGATTTCAAGCTGAACCCAGAGAATCACATTATGCAGTAGTAAAGAGGATATTGAGGTACTTAAGAGGCACAATAGAGTATGGATTGTGCTATGAAAAATTTGATGATTTTACCTTATGTTCATATATAGATGCGGATTGGGGAGGTAGTGTTGATGATAAAAAGAGCACCAATGGTAGAGCATTTTTCCTTGGAGGAAGATTGGTTTCTTGGCTAAGTAAGAAGTAGAATTGTATTTCACAGAGCACAACAGAAGAAGAATATGTGGTAGTAGCAAACAATTGTAATCAGATAATTTGGATGAAGCAAATGTTGAAGGATATTGGAATCTAATTGGTTGAGCCTGTTGTTATACATTGTGATAACACTAGCACAATGAGTATGTCTAAGAATCTTGTACTACATTCTAAGACAAAACATATAGAGATAAATTATCATGTAGTGAGAGAGAAAGTGGCAAAGAAAGAAATCAGACTTGAGTATATAAGCACAAAAGAGCAGATAGCAGATATATTTACAAAGCCTTTGCCTAAGGATACTTTTGAGTATTTGAGACCTGTATGCTTGGGGTTATGCTACAACCTACTTTTGAGAAGTGATGCATTTTGTTTCATCCATCTAGTGGTATATGAGCCTTATCTTTTTCTAGACTGGATGTTGGTGCTTCCTCTATTGGGGAGTATGTGTATCTGAGCTGAGTCATGAGGACTCTAGTGAATGTATTTTCTAGACAATGTCTTTTGACATTGAAGTTGTTGTTGACATAGTGATGAAACATTTGTCATTGATGTCAATGGGGGAGAAGTATACATGAAAACCCATTTGTACCATCTGTTTGATAATTTTAATGAGATAACAAAGCAAGATTTGATTGATGAAGAGGATATGAAATTATTTTTGAGCATAATTGAAGCAGTGTGTGCAATAGTGTTGGTATTCATGGAACTTGGATGTTTTTCATCTATGTTGCCATCAATGCCAATGGGGGAGATTTTTAGGAATGAATGTTGAATATATCCTATGGGGAGTATTAGTTTCCATTCTGTAGTAGTTGTTGTTTCATTCATGACTATGATTGTCATTGATGTCAACACAATGATCTACTAAAGATTAGTAGAGAAGCAGACAATGTTTGAGTTAGCACACGTGGGATATTGAAGATGGAGCTATGCGATGTTGAGGACTTACTCTATGATGTTCTATAAGATCATGTTTAAAGAACAAATAGAAATTCATTTATTCATGGAAGTTATTAGGATTTCAATGGAAGTAGTATTCAGGTAGTGTTCCTGTGTAGCGGTTTGTGGAAATCAGAAGATATCTCCTAATTAGGATTAAATCTAGTTTTGCACAGCTGGATAGTATTTTAGGACATGTTGATAGTGATGTGGATAAGAGTGCAAGGTCTGAGGTCAAATGAGTGAATAATTATCTTATTTGGAAGCCAACAGTTTTGTTTAATTTCGATGTAATGTGTGGAAGATTTTGTTTTGTAATATGTATGCTGAATCATTTGTAATTACTTGAGTGTGGTCCAAAGGATGAATTTTTTCCTTGTTGTAATATGTAGTAATTATTGGAATGTAATATGTAATGTGAAAGAGGATGTGTGAAGTACATAGATCTATATTGAGATCTATTGTGGCAGTTGGTGCAGTTTCGCACAGTCAAAGGAGAAGTATTGAATTGTTGAGATCAGTAATATTTTGGTATTATTCTGTTGAGTAATACAAAGATTAGTTGGACAGTGAGTTCAATGATCTTCACCATAAGTTGTTTGGGCAGTGGATCCTTCTATCTTCTATAACTCCTAACAGAGTTAGAATCTTTTAGCAAGGATTCAAAATCTCCTAACAGGGATTCATATGTACTGAATGTATTTCATATGGCTCCTAATAGACTCCATCCTTTCACAAGGAATATTCATATTAGTGCATCTTTTGTGGTCATCATTCCCACCAGGGTTTATGACTTGATCAAGAGGTTCCCTAGTCAACATATCTTGTGTTATTGTGTCAGTGTGTATGTATATCTTTCTATGGTTGTTAGTTACATTGCTTACATTGTTGAAATCTATTGAAGTTGATAATTGGTGTAGTTATCTGATAACTGATTCACCCCCACCCCTCTCAGTTATCTTGGTGGACTTTACTTTCTAACAAAAAGTACTTCTAAAGTTGAGATACTCGATTATGTGACATCAGGAACATTTTGTGAAAAGAATAACTATGTTTTATTTTCTATTGTGTCACAACAAAAGGTAAATATGCGTTCTTTTTGTCCCAATTTTTTTCAAAATATATTTGAAAAATTAATTAGGAAAAATAAATTGGGTAACCGAGGAATCTATTTTTCCCTTCATATAAATGGTTCTTTGTAATTAATCGTGTATAGTGAGTGTATATAGTTAAGTTGTTTTTTTTAATAATCACTACTATGTAGGGTGACACATGTTGGTGTCCTATGTATAGTCATTTTGCCTCAATACTTTGCAACATTTAACTAGGTGTTCCAAGGGTTAGTTTTATAAGGTATTTTAAGAGTTTACTATCATTGTAGACTAGAGAAAATTTTAAATAATAGATTTTATGTATTGCTAACCCTTTTTCAATTTAAAGAAAACATGAAAATTATTTGGGTATTCTCAATTTAGTGTGGATATTTCTTGAGATAAGTATTTGATAGTGGGTTCCTTGTTATGATGCGAGTTTTCTTTATATATTGCACATTGAGAAATGTTTTTTTTTTACAATCATTTAAAGTAACACATGATAGTGTAAATGAAAATGGTGAAATCAAATATATATATATATATATATAAGGAAAATGAAAGAAAAAAACATATATTTTCATTCATTTTGATATTTATTTACAAAGAAAAATATAAATTAGGTTATACTTTGGTTTTTTCCATTTATATTCCTTTTCATATCATAATTATTATCTAAATGGAATATTTTATATTGTAGTAGCACATGTTATGCATCTCTAGAGTTAGTGTCATTCATTGATAGTTTTACTCTTTTATTCTCTGAGCCATCTTCCGAATTAGAGGAATCCTCATTTGTTGATACATCATTGGTGTCCTAGGATTTATAAAAGAAGGATGCTAGAAATAATTCCTCCAACACCTCCCTATCCATCTCCTCTAATAAGTCTAGGTACTTGTTTAAAAAAAATGTGCCCTATTTTATGCATAGTAGAGATGTACGTTGAGGGACCCAAAGTGGAAGTTAGAAATGAGATGTACCTATGTCACCACCACTATATTGTCCAAGTAGTCCATTAAGTCAAATGTCATTTGTAACTATTGGATTATGGAGAGGAGGGGTGAATCAATAATCCTCGATTCTTTGTACCTTAAAAAATTTTCTGATTCCACTCGGTGTCGACTCAATCAGTTCAAACTTTAACATTAACCAATAATATTAATTTAACTTTATCAATCAAAAATAATCATTCAACACATATAACACCACTATTTAATGTGGAAACCCAACTTCAGAAAAACTACTATGGGTATTATCACCTACTAAAGAAATACTCTTTTGAATCATTCTCAGTTAAAAGATAATCTAGTTAAAGATTACAATGCACATTGTTAACTGTGACCATGTTAGGGGATTTTCCTTAGATTTATTAGGATCTTCACCCTTTTAGGAGTGGTTTGGTTAAAGCTCCTTAACCACTCTTCTAGAATGTTACCTCTTGCAAGGATTCTACAATAAGACTGTTAGGTCCACTCGGTTATGAGATTTTTCTGTTGCAAATGTTAATAAGCAATAGTGAATCAATTAATCTCTAAATTTGAAACTACCTTTTCTTAATTAGATCCTTTGTGCACTTCTTTGTCTTTACTTTAATCCTTCACTTTCCACTAGCTTCAACACTTCATAAATCTAAGCTTTTTGACTCAAAATTCAACTTTTTTCTTCTGCACTACATCAGTCAGTGACTCATCAACCCTTCAACTTGCCAACCATTTCTTCATATAATTTAATCCTTTATATAGACATTTCCCCCCTCTTAATCCCCTTTATTACATTTTCTTTTGATTAATCCAAGTCATGTGATCATCTTCATACACTAATTCAATGAATTTAGAGCTCGGTAAAATATTTTATCATCAAGTCAGAACTATAATTTTTTTGGAACTTGTACCTTCTCTTTTTTCATCTTAGATCTAACCATAGATCATCACCTTAAAATTTCATGATCATATATCTCTTCAACATAGAATATTCCACCAATAGAATTTTCCATCTCATAATAGCTCATCATTAAATGCCATTCTAATCCTTGTATTTAATTTTTGTTCCTTGCTCAGTGGCTAACTTATTTTCTTCAATCGAGTTTCAGTTGACTTCACTTACTCACTGAAACCTTCTACTCAGTAACCATAATAGGTTTACTTACCAACTTGACTAATCTTCTTTACGTACTTGATAGAATCAAATATTTAGTAGAAAACAATTATATCAATATAACCTTAACATTGTCTGATATATATTATCTACCCAATTAATTTCTTCAATTTCACAACATTTATCTCCCTCTTCTTTCTTTACTTACTCAATTTATATCATATACTCCGAATGATATAAAAACTCAATGTAAACCACAAATCAATTGCTTGACATCAATGATAATATAATAACAAATCTAATCCATCTACAATCTTGTATAACTTTGATCTTAACCATTCTTCATCATCATAACCATCAGTTATAGTAACAATCTCCATCTTTGGCATTGATGGAAACACTCATTGTCAATTTTGACTTATCTAATTGATGATGGAAATACTTACTATACTTGCTATTCATGATTTTGTCATTTACTCCCTTTATCTTTAACTTCTTTTCTTGATCTCCTTCTATAATCAATTGGATATTCTTCCTTTATGAGTGGAATCATCAATAGATCTTCTCCCTCTTATTAATCTTCTTCCTCTTTGACAACAATGCCAAAGAAACTTACTCCTAAAAACTTTGTTCAGTTAGTAAATCTAATGCAAGGGCAAGGAAGATTCAAGCAGATTGCACTCTACTTAAAGCAACAAACCTGCCCTGCTCAGAGTTACACACGGAAGAAATATATAATTCACATGAAAAAATGAGAACACAATGCATATAAGGAAAGGCAACTGGCAACCACACTAGTACAATTATTATAAATCCATCAACATGCCCGAGTGTGAGGCCTTCTGGGTTTCAACCTTATACAAAGAGAATTATGAAGCTAGAGTCTCATCTCACATCCCATCTTTGTCTCCAATGATATTTCTTGTTAATCATGTTCTCCACACTTTTCTACCCTACTTTGATATCAACCTAATCTCCTTATATAGCCATCTAAGCCACAAGTCATCTAGTTAGACATTTAATTACATTATAGGTCCAACCAAGGAGAGTAAACCAAAACTAAAGAAAGAATGAACAAAATACAATACAAAGTAACATTTAGGTTCACACATGACCCAAGAAAAAATTCCCAAATTAGCAAGATCCCATTTCCTCATATGGAACTGCGCAAGGCAAGAAAGTCCACGTTTCATGCGAAATTGGCTGAAAATTTATACCTGAGGAAAATGGAGATAACTCTGAACTCCAAATGAATTAGGATGTGTGCTCTTAGAAGAAGGTTTAAGAATAGGTCCTCAACATTGCATTAACTTTTCATAACATGAAACCAATAGCCACAATGAATACATTGCAAAAAACCTACAGGTATAGAAACAAAAAATATTTTTGGTTGATGCAAGATTTCTCAAAGACCCAAGATGCTCTTACATCAAAATCATACCTCAAATGTATTAATTTCTCATTGCATGCATAAACATTTTTCACAAATTTAGGCATCACCCAAAGAGTGAACATGAGCATCAACTCACAAAATATATATTATAATGAAATATGAATCTATGAAGCATACATCTTGCCTTAGTGAATATTAGAGAGGGGAAGAAACCCTAATTTACGTACAAGATACTCAAAATAATCCTTCTCTAGTTGCTAGGTAAATATATCTTCTATCTACTCCTTTGAATACACATACTCTAATATCACATGCTTGTCTTGAACTTGTTCTCTCAAGTAATGATACTTGATATAAATGTGCTTTGTCTTTGAATACATCACTTAATTATTTGATATGTTGATAGCACTTGTATTATCATAGTAAATAGTAAATGGATCAGTAATATCCTCTTGCATACATTCAACTAGTTGTTTGATCTACACAATGCTTGAAAAATTTATAGCTACAACAACATACTCAGCCGTGGCAATCAATTGTGAAATAAAACTCTATTTCTTTCTTGGACATGTCACTAATCTTTCTCCTAAAAAGAAATCTCCTCCACTTGTGCTTTTACTATCATCAATGTTTCCATCACAATCAATATCAGTGCACACCTTTAGTTCAAAATCTCCTCCTTTCTTTTATAGTAGACCAAAATCTTTAGTCCCTTTTAGATATCTAAATATTCTTTTAATTGTAGACATGTGTGTTTCTTTTGGATTGGCATAAACTTTAGGAATAGTACCAACAACATGAGAAATATCAGGTCTAATATGTATAACATACTATATTTTACCAATCATTGATCAATAGAGTGTTTCATTTTATTAGCACCTACAAAAAATTTTCATGGCTATATAGTTTTCTCTGGTCTCTGCAAGTGTTTTCCCTGCCTTTGACCTTAAACCCTAAGTTCATATATTCATATTTCTAGCTGTTGGAGGGTAAAACCCTAGTTTATTTAGGTCCTGTTTTGATTCTTTGTTACTTTTTCAGGCCACTTAAGTGATTTATAATACATGTGCACATTTTATCCTTTCGATTAGTCACTTGATCTCCTTATCAAAATGACATATTCCTTTCCTTCCTGCAACTACGAGAAATGCTTGTATCACACAATCTCTCAATGTTTGAAGAATATTCCATGTCCTTTTGACACTTAATGATTTCCCTTTGGTTGCTAGATCTCCAGATATGAAGTGATGGTATATTCTTTGCAGTGACCAAATCTCTGAATTCTCAAGTAGTTAAGTTTTTATCTAGCGACCTTGCGACTATGTGTTCATACAATCTCTTGTTTCTTGACGGTTACATCTTCTCATTCAGTGACTTGGTGAATAGTTATTATTTTCCTTTTGTCGCTTGATCTCATAATTTGGTAGTCAGGACCTTTAACTTTTTGAGATTGAGCAAGGATCATCAATGGATATGAGCATCAACAGTAGGCATTTAATATCTAGTTTTAACCTAGAGTCAAGAAATGTTTCCATGACTTGGAGATTGCCTTAGTCACATGTGCTTGGGACTTAACCCTAGTTAAGAAAAGGATTGTGAGACTCAGTGAATCTGTTTGTCATGTAGTCTCCAGATTTTCCTAGGTTGAGTTAAGGTTAATGTTATGGTTAAGCCTGGTGGTTATGTATTTTATTTAGTGATTCAGTGACTATGTGGTCACGTGGTCTCTTGATCCTCATGGTTAAGTTCTTAACCTTCCGTGACTTAGCAACGCAGTTTATCTCTAGTTCTCCAGAAGAAATTTGAAAAGTCAACCATGTTCCATGACATAGAAATTTCACACAGTAGCCAGATCTCTAGTTTGGCTGAGGTCAAAGATGAGTTGGAGTGACCAGTTTGTGGAACCAATCAGAGTGTGACACATGGTAGTGAGGTGTTCAAAGGATACAGCTTGGTGATAAAGTGGATCAATAGACAAATCATAAGATTCCATGTGTCCATGTGGGCCCATGTTTCCTGAGTTTAATCTCTTGGTCGATGGATGCAGATCAAATATTCTTTTCTTTTTGTTGACTGAGCTTTTTCCTTAGTCAGGTGATCTCCAAATAATAATGGAATATTCCCTTTTGACTGGCGATTGTGAAATACTATTAGTCATTGAATCATGAGATAGTAGGCCCACATCAGATGAAGATTATATAGGTGGACTTGATGTCAGATGGAGCTGAGGTGTCCATTTCTTATTGGTGGCAGAGTAGTGAGTTGGTAGTTGTCAGTGGGCCCAAGGTCTTCAATTTAGGGAGTAAGTTAAAGTTTAGTCAGGATCTACGGTTGTCGTTATACCACTTGGATAAGATACATGAGATTTAAGTCATTGATATAATGACATCCATTGATCTCAGTATGCTCAGAGTTTATAAAGAGATATTCAGTGATCTAGCGACTGCCCTGTGGTCACGAAGTCTCAGAAAGATGTTTGAAAATTCAAAAGGTTGCAGCAATTAAGGGACTTCCTTTGGTCATTGAATCTCTAGATGTGCTTAGTCGCATGATTGCATAAAGAGAAATTATTCTTCTATGACTGAAATAGACTATAGTCACTATATCACCTGATAGAAAAATTAAAGGTTTCCTATGGTCACCCGATCGGGGAAAGAAGAAATTCAATTCAGCGAATAAGTGGTAGGGCCTCAGTCACGTTATCTCTAGATTAAAGTGAAGGGTTTGATGGTGGTCTATATCCCTACAGTAGGGTAATCTCATGATGATGATGCAGTTAGTGACTTTGTCTCACGGCCTAGCGGACAGTTAGATTTTCTTTAGTCGTGTGATCTCTAAAAGGTTTGGTGGTTTAAGAGATGATCATGAGATTACGAGACTACAGTCACTGAATCACTAAGGTAACTAAGATTAAAGAAGATGACTACATGATCTTGAGACTGGGGAAAAATGTAAACCAAGATTCCTATAAGGTTAACCTATGAAACTTGGGAAAAGTGAAGAAATTTGATGGTCGTGATATAAAGATAATCTAGATTTGAATGTTGACCGTCAATTTTCTATCTTGTGTCATGCATGTAGCCATTTCTTCCAGATTCAAATATTTTAAGGGTTTTTCAGCGACAAAGGACTAGTATTCAATGCTTAAGAAGGTGGATCAATTAGTTGTGATTTTGTCGACTATTCCAGAATGGTCTAGAGTTTGATGATTGATTGTAGAAGATTTGTACCATGGGGGAATGGGTAAGAGTTGCTCGAGGCATGTTGTAGGTGAATTAATTAGATTGATAAACATGGTCAATTCATGATCTTCGGTACATTACTCAAAGATTTCTCATTAGTGAAGATCATTCTTGTATCTGACTGCCTAGTTTTTCTCCAATGTAATAAATTCTTGATTAAATCTAGTTGGTTTGGTGGGTGAAATCCCTAACCCTTGCCCTAGTCATCTGTAGCTTGTTGCATCCTAATTTTTGGGATTCCAAGATGACTAGTGGTATATATTGTTGTAGTTTTGATTTTAGAAGGGCTCCAATTTTTGAGTTTTAGATCTTGGTTCCATGAAGGGTCCTTTTCCTGTAGATATTTCCTTCTTCTCTGCATATAGGGTGTTCCCTCTTTCTTTTCTAGTTTGGAGAAGATAATATAAGTTGTAACAATTTGTCTTATGTATAAGAATTCAATATATTTGTACTATTATCAGATTGTCTCCATTTGAATCCTAAACTTGTTGATCATAGCATCAAGGATGTTTGATCTTTCTATTTGTATTTCCTATGTGTTTGTAATAGAGTTGTCTTCACAGAGATAACTGAGTTCAAGATTAGTTTTCAGATGTGTTTGAGCTAGGGTATCAAGGGTATCTCATGCTTGTATTTCAGTGAATGTTGATTAATGTATTGCTTGTTTATTGGTCTCTTATAAGGGGAGGGTTAAAATCCTTTGAATAGGTGATAGCATATCTAGGTACATAGGTGGATTGTTGAAGTGAGGTCTGATTAATGGTGTATGATTGATGTAAGGAATCAACATATTAGAATGTATTGTCTTCTTGTTTCATAGCTCTTTGTTGCAATGATGTATTTGACACTGTTGCCCATTGGATAAGGCACATGTATATGAGAGACTTACGGTATCTCAGGGGTCCTTTCAACCCAAAATTTAAATCATTCAAATTAAAGCACCACCTTTCCCTTTCATGTTGTTAGAGTAGGTCCTTTCTAGTTTTCAAACTCATTCCATGCAAGTAGGTTATTGCATTAGGTTTGGTTCATTGGGGTACAGGATACCTATAGGGGTCTTATAGCTATTCCATAATAATCTATCTGTAGGCTTTTTGTTTATCAAAAAGATTCATGAGTGTACAGATAATGGAATACTCGCCTGAGTGATGTGGAGCTTAAAGAAGAAGGTGGATGCTCTTTGTCCTCATCAATTGGCCCTTTTTCCCTATCAGACTTTGGAGTGGAGACTAACAAGTTTTTCATCATAGTGTAAACCTGACACTGTGTGGAAAAAGAAAAGCCAACAAAATGGTGACTCTACTGGGGAGAACGTAACAAAGATACATCTGTTAGAATCTCTGGTTACAAACTACAAATTCCCATATCTTATTAACCAGATTGGTTTGCCCATCCAAGTCACCAATAAAATGGTGACTCTACTGAGGAGAACATAACAAAGATACATTTGTTAGAATCTCTAGTTACAAATTACAAATTTGCATATCTTATTGACTAGATTGGTTTGCCCATCCGAGTCACCAACAAAATGGTGACTCTACTGGGGAAGAAGTAAAAGATAGCAAGCTTCCTTGCTTGGCTCGATCATCCTAGAGTCTTGGTTAAAAGAACAGAGTTAAATAGACAAAACACATTTTTAAAATCTTCTCACTAAGTTTTGAGTGGGCACTCTAAGTTCTCTGTTTGATCAGTGCAATTCTTGATAAATAGTGTGTAAATCCTAGTGAAGTTTTGGTTGATTGGAAGAAGATACAAAGAAAAGTGCAATATTTTCCTCTTCAAGGAGGTGGTGACTCTACAAAGAAAAAGAACCTGATGGAGTTTCAAAGTGAGCTCTAGATCTACCTTGCCTTCCAGTCAACAAGCTAAGTTCTTGATGTAGAAATTCCAAGTATTTTGGTTTTCATATGTCTTCTTTTTATGAAAATTAGTTGTAATAAAATGTGTCCCTATTAAGTGTTAAGAACTGTTGTAAAGGGATAAGTAGTAGTGGGTAGTTCCTCATGGAGGAATATCGGCCCTTTTTTTTTGAGGGCATTGAAGGTGCCCCTAATGAGTTTTCTATGAAGGTTGGGGAGTGCTTGCCTAGATTCATGGTTGATGGATCTATTTTGGCAAGCCAGCATATATATGATGTCATGGGTCTTTTTGGTGAAATGGATATTGAATACGAAGATGTTGCCATGAGGTTGTTTGTGCAAACTCTATCACATAGTGCAAGGGATTTGTTTGTGTCCTTGCCTTCATGTTCAATCCCTTCTTGGTATGTATTGAGAGAAAAATTTGTAGAACATTTTGATGAGGTTGCTACTCTCAAGAAGATGATTGCAGAGAAAAAAGCTAAGATCTGGCAGTTAGAGGAGGACATGAGATTGTAAAGACTAGTGGTTCGTTATGTTGATCATGAAGAGGCCAGTGTTTCTGATGTTGATTCTCATTTTGTAGAAAGTGTCGACTATGAAGCCGATATTGGGGTCAGTGCATATGAGAGTGTTGAAGATGAATCTAAGGTTGGCAATATTTCTAATTTATCTACAAATTTTTCCTCTTTTCAATATTAGGATTCTTTCTTCTTGTCCCGGTGTGATGATGTTTTGTGTGAAGGGAAAAGTATTGGATATGATGTAGATGATGATTCCTGTAGTGATTGCTTCACACAAGATGATCTAAGGCCAGAGATGTCCATTCTTGTCTTGGACAGGGATGATGTTTGCAGCAATAGGGGTGAAGCTGAGGAAGATGAAGACAAGGTCCAAAGTCCATTGAGTAGTGAAAATATTTCAACACTTTTGGCTGAAGAGTTCCAAAGGTATACGCCTATTAAGGACTTTGATTTGCAGCTCCCCTTTGACATAGTCTTTGACACTGATAATGAGGCCAGTGTGCAAAGTGATGATGAACCATGTATATTATAGTTCCCCCACTGTAGTGACTCTACAAAAGAAGAGATAGAAGGACATGACAATTTTTTTTCTTGTCATAGAGATTGTAGTGATGAACAAGTTTCTTGTTCAAATCCTTTTCATTCTTTTGCCAAATATGATAGTGAAGGTGACAGTGTTGAGGACTTTGTCTTCAATAATTGGGACATAAATTCTTTTGATGAAAATAGTGATGCAGATCAGTTGTCCCACTATCACAATATTTGTGAAAGAGACCTTCACTTGGTTCATGATCTAGTTCATGAAAACATCATAAAGGATCCAAGTTGCTCAGTGGCTGAGGCAATGCATGAAGGTAAATCGGAGGATCCAAGTCCTTTTTAGCCAGGTAATTTTATGGTAATGCATGATAATCAATATGCTACATTTTTTGGTGCATTACTAGATCAATTTATTTTTTCCAGTCATCAAGAAGAAATGAGTGATGCTCCATACTTCTTGGAGTATGGAAATGGTTATGATTGGAAGAACATGGTAGTGATCAGTAGAATTTAATTTTTTAGCCCATGAATATTCACATATGTTGGCAACAAGATGACAATGAAATTTGTAGGTGGTTGGTCACAGATGTAGATGAAAATCAAACCTTTGATTCTGGAGGGTCATTGATTTTCTTTTGGTGGCCTAGGGCCACCAAGTAAAGATTTATTCTTGTGAATATATTTAAATATTTTCCCTTTTTCTATTGAGTGTCTCTTTTCCTATTTCTCTGGTTCGGTTGCCAGTTTTTGAGGTCCCAATTTTGTCCAGTAGGTGCTTTGCTTCTCCCAGAAATTCTAAATCCTTGCGATGCCTGGAAGAGGCATACATCCCCAAATAGAGCCACTATTAGCACCTACAAAAGTTTTTCATGGCCATATAGTTTTCTCTAGTCTCTGCAAGTGTTTCCACTGCTTCTAACCTTAAACCCTAAGTTCATATATTCATATTTCTAGCCATTGGAGGGTAAAACCCTAGTTTATCCATGCCCTATTCTGATTCTTTGTTACTTTTTTGGGCCACTTAAGTGATTTATAATGCATGTGCACATTTTATCCTCTTGGTTAGTCCCTTGATCTCCTTACCAAAATGACATTTTCCCTTCCTTCCTGTGACTATAAGAAATGCTTTTGTCCCACAATCTCTCAATGTTTGAAGAATATTTCATGTCCTTTTGAGACTTAACGATTTCCCTTTGGTCGCTAGATCTCCAGATATGAAGTGGTAGTATATTGTTTGCAGTCGCTAGATCTCTGAATCCTCAAGAAGTTAAGTTTTTATCTAGCAACCTCGCGACTATGTGTTCATGCAATCTCTTATTTCCTAATGGTTACATCTTCTCATTTAACAAATTGGCGAATAGTTATATTTTTCCTTTTGTCACTCAATCTCAGCATTTGGTGGTCAGGCCCTTTAACTTTCTGAGATTGAGTGAGGATCATCGATGGATATGAGGATCAATAACACGCATTTAATCTCCAATTTTAACCTAGAGTTAAGAAATGTTTCCGCGACTTGGAGATTGCCTCAGTCACGTGTTCTTAGGACTTAACCCCAATTAAGAAAAGGATTGTGAGACTCAGTGAATCTCTTTGTCACGTAGTCTCTAGATTTTCCTAGGTTGAGTTAAGGTTAATGTTATGGTTAAGCTCGATGGTTATGTATTTTATTCAGCGATTCAACGATTGTGTGGTCGCGTGGTCTCTTGATCCTGATCATTAAGTGCTTAACCTTCAGCGATTCAGTGACATAGTTTGTCTCCAGGTCTCCAAAAGAAATTTGAAAAGTCAACCATGTTTCATGACTTGGAAATTTCACACAGTCACCAAATCTCTAGATCGGCTGAGGTCAGAGATGAGTTGGAGTGGCCAGTTTGTGGAACTAATTAGAGTGTGACACATGGCCGTGAGGTGTTCAAAGGATACAACTTGGTGATGAAGTGGATCAATAGACAAATCATAAGATGCCACATGTCTAGGTGGGCCCATGTTTCTTGAGTTTAGTCTCTTGGTTGGGAGATGTAGATCGAATATTCTTTTCTTTTTGGTGACTGAGCTTTTGCCTCAGTCAGGTGATCTCCAAATAATAATGGAATATTCCCTTTTGAATGGTGATTGTGAAATATTGTTAGTCACTAAAATCATGAGATAGTAGGCCCATGTAAGATGAAGATTATATAGGTGGACTTGATGTTAGATGGAGCTGAGGTGTCCATTTCTTATTGGTTGCAGAGCAGTGAGTTGGCATTTGTTAGTGGGCCCGAGGTCTTCAGTTTAGGGAGTGAGTTAAAGTTCAGTCAGGATCTACGGTTGTCATTATACCACTTGGATAAGATGCATTATATTTTAGTCAGTGGTATAATGATAGTCATTGATCTTAGTATGCTTAGAGTTTATAAAGAGATATTTAGTGACCTAGCAACTGCCTTGTGGTTGTAAAGTCTCAGAAAGAAGTTTGAAAAGTCAAAAGGTTGCAGCGATTAAGAGACTTCCTTTGGTCGTTGAATCTCTAGATGTGCTCAGTCACATGATCGCATAAAGAGAAATTACTCTTCTGCAACTGAAATAGACTATAGTCGCTGGATCACCTAATAGAAAAATTAAAGGTTTCTTGTGGTCGCCTGATCAGGGAAAGATGAAAGTTGATTCAGCGACTAAGTGGTAGGGCCTTAGTCGCGTAATCTCTAGATTGAAGTGAAGGGTTTGATGGTGGTTTTTATCCCTACAGTTAGGTAATATCATGATGATGATGTAGTTAGTGACTTTGTCTCATGAAGTGGCGAGCAGTTAGATTTTATTTAGTCACGTGATCTCTGAAAGGTTTGGAGGTTTAAGAGATGTCCATGAGATTATGAGACTATAGTTACTAAATCGCTAAGGTAACTAAGGTTAAAGAAGATGATTGTGTGATCTCATGACTAGGGCAAAATGTAAACTAGGATTCCTATAAAGTTAACCTATGAAACCCGGGAAAAGTGAAGAAATATGACGGTCATGATATAAAGATAATCTAGATTTGAATGTTGACCACTGATTTTCTATCTCACACCATGCATGTAGTCATTTCTTCCAAATTCAAATATTTTAAGGGGTTTTTAGTGACAAAGGACTAGTATTCAATGCTTAAGTGGCCAGATCAGGTAGTTGTGATTTTGTCGACTGTTGCAGAATGGTCTAGAGTTTGATGATTGATTGCAAAAGATTTGTACCATGGGGGAATGGGTAAGAGTTGCTTGAGGCATGTTGTAGGTGAAGTAATTAGATTTATAAACATGGTGAATTCATGATCTTTAGTATATTACTCAGAGATTTCTCATTAATGAAGATCATTTTTGTATCTGACCGCCTAGTTTTCCTTCAATGTAATAAATTTTTGATTAAATGTGGTTGGTTTGGTGGGTGAAATCCCTAACCCTTGCCCTAGTCATCCGTAGCTTGTTGCATCCTAATTTTTTAGATTCCAAGATGACTAGTGGTATATATTGTTATCATTTTGATTTTAGAAGGGTTCCAATTTTTGAGTTTCAGATCTTGGTTCCATGAAGGGTCCTTTTCCTGTAGATATTTCCTTCTTCTCTACATATAGGGTGTTCCCTCTTTCCTTTTTATTTTGGAGAAGATAATATAAGTTGTAATAGTTTTTCTTATGTATAAGAATTCAATATATTTGTAGTATTATCATATTGTCTCCATTTGAATCCTGAACTTGTTGATTATAGCATCAAGGATGTTTGATCTTTCTATTTGTATTTCCTATGTGTTTGAAATAGAGTTGTCTTCACAGAGATAACTGAGTTCAAGATTAGTTTTTAGATGTGTATGAGCTGGGGTATCAAGGGTATCTCATGCTTGTCTTTTAGTGGATGCCGATTAATGTATTGCTTGTTTATAGATCTCTTCTAAGGGGAGGGTTAAAATGATTTGAATAGGTGATACAATATCTAGCTACATAGGTGGATTGTTGAGGTTAGGTCTGATTAATGGTGTATGATTGATGTAAGGCATCAACATATTAGAATTTATTGTCTTCTTTCATAGGTATTTGCTGTAATGATGTATTTGACTCTATTACCCATTGGATAAGGCATTGGTCTATGAGAGACTTAGGGTATCTTAGGGGTCCTTTCAACCCAAAATTTAAATCATTCAAAGTAAAGAACCACCTTTCCCTTTCATGTTGTTAGAGTAGGTCCTTTCTAGTTTTCAGACTCATTCCATGCAAGAAGGTTATTGCATTAGGTTTGGTTCATTGGGGTACAGGATACCTATAGGGATCTAATAGCTATTCCACAATAATCTATCTATGGGCCTTTTTTTTATCAAGAAGAGTCATGAGTGATGTGGAGCTCAAAGAAGAAGGAGGATTCTCTTTGTCCTCATTAATTGGCCTTTTTTCCCTATCAGACTTTGGAGTGGAGACTAACCAATTTGTCATCATAGTGTAAACCTAACATTGTGTGGAAAAAGAAAAGCCAACACATTTAATTCCTTTATCTCATCTTTTTTTGAAAATTTATAACCAGTATCCATTGGTGCACCAATCATTTTTTACTCTTCCATGCCAAATGTCTTTAAGATCTGCTTGATATATTTTGACTATGTGATATAGATCCCATCTCTGACTTGTTGAATTCCTAGTCCAATGCATAATTTTATCTCTCCTATCATGGACATCTCAAATTCCTTTCTTATCTCCTCAAAAAATGATTTACACATTCACTCATTTCCTTCAAATATAATATCATCAAAAAATATTCCAAAAATCAAAATCTTATCATTACAATCACATTTCAAATACAAATTGATATTGTCACTTGTTCTTTGATTTCCAATCTTGATTAAATATGAGTTTAATCTTTCATACCATGCTTGGTGTGCTTGCTTCAAACCATATAGTGCGTTGTGTAGTGTGCATACCGTGTCCTTGTTATAATTCTCAAAAAATCCTTCAATTTGCTCAATGTAAACTTCTTCAAGAATTCCATTCATAAATGTAGACTTTACATCTTTATGATAAACTTTGAAAGCTTTATATGCAACATATGCAAGTAAAATTTTCACTCCTTGTTGGAGATTTACCAGCAAGCCAGTGTTGACTGCATGTTTTTCATTGATCACAACATATGGTAAGCAGTGTGTGTGGAAGTCTTATGTATGGATCCTTGAGCATATGTTGCCTAGATATGTTATCAACATGATATCATAAGCACAGAGGTTGATTCTAAGTACATATAGTTGTGCAGTTATTTGTATCAATAATGTTCTTGATAGTGTTACAAATGAAGTTCTATATGTGATTTTTAGTATGGTTATAATGGAGACTTGCGCATTTATATTTATGTTGTAGACATGTATGAGAAGCTATGTTCATGGATGCAAAGTTAGTTGTGAAGCACAAGTTGAGTTATGCTGTTTCTATTTGGTAGTCACAATTTCCTAAGTTTATTTGAAGGAGCCGATAGTGTTTATATTGTTGTAGCAGTTGCGCTTATCATTTTGATATGCATGTTTGGTTTCATGTTTGATGATGAGTTAAGAATGTTTTGTTAAGAGTGCATAACATATTTCAACATGAGAAGAAATTTTTAGTTAATTTGGTGGAACTGACTATGTGAAGTGATGTGTCTACTCATATTGATTTGCTGTTGTCACTAAGGATTGCACCCAATTTGCTAAGTGCTAAAACCTAGCAATCCTATGAAACATGGGACTATTCTCAGGTTGTGGGTAACCTATTCAAGAATAGACCTCTGAATTAAGGGTCGACTTCCCCTTGGATCACTTTAAAACTGACTAACTTTTAGGAGGAAAGGGAGAGAGTGTGTAAAGAAAATAACTGAAATTGATTTGATAACAAGGTGATCCACTAAATTTGAAAGAAGATCTGCAACCGAAATAAGCTTACTACAAAAAAAATAAAATTGAACTTCACAACTTGATTCTACTGCCTTAAAATCCTTAGGAAAATAGGGTACTTGAAACACAGAGAAGGGAAGATAAATCCACAATTTTGATGTTTTAGTTCGCACACAAATTAACACTATAGAGCTAAGATGAATTCCTGAACATTCACTTGGATCAACATCTAGATTAAGGATACAAGAACATCATAGTAATCTTGCATGAGATTCAAACAGAAGAATTCCAAAATTATAGGGAAACAAGAAGGATCAATTTTATTGCTAAAAAGAAACTAAGTACAAGATGTGTCTCTCAGAGCTACAACACTAATATCAAAGAGAAAGAATGAAGAGCTAACCTTCATCATGAAAAGTGAGAAGTATATAACTAAAACCTAGGAATTTGCATTCAAATACCACAACCTCCTAAGAATGGAAAAAAAACTCAAAATAGACTCGTGAGGCTACCTCATAAACTCGAATGCCAGCTTCCTGAGTTTTTAGGGGGTACTGGAGAAAGTGGGAGCCTAAAAACAGATGGTCAAAAGAAGACCACTGTACCCCCTTAAGTCATGCACTAACCATATTTTGACGATAGTTTATAAAACACCATCGCCATAATTTACATTAATAATCTGCAATGACTTCATATTTTTAAAAAAATCCCATCCCACTAAGACACAAAATGGATTTAATTACATTTTAAAATGATCTCAACCCAAAAATAGTGAAACACATTTTAAAACAATTACATTTCAAAAAGAATCCACCTATGCCTAAAACAAAACATGGATTTAAGATATATTTTAAAATACTCTCAACCCAAAAATGGGGAAAATATTCAAAATATTTACATTAACAATAAAATCCACCTAATTATAAAGGCTTCTAAAACTCAACCCTAGAAGAAGGGGATAAATGAAATAATAGTCATTATGATCAAAACCCTCTTTCGAAAATGGAAAGTTGCTGGCATCAAACCCTTCTTCTCGGCACCTAGCATATTTCTATCTCCACTGGCATTCCAAATTAGATATATCTAGCACTTTCCTCATGACATCACATTGGCAAGGAGGTAGGCATGAATTTCTTCCTTATTCTACTTTTTTTGATTTTGCAATGATGACATTCCTATATTTGCATTCCAAAGAACTATGTGTATCATCTTACTAGTTTCAATTTCCTCTACATATGATTTTAGAATAATGGCATTATTTTATGTTTCCTCTTCTTGTCTCTGCTATTTTCTCAAAAACACTTTAAACTATTGGAAAAATGGTCAGCGCTCCCCTCAGGATTTGTGACATGGCTTAACCGCCTCTTGTATCTTCTATAAGTCTAGTGGTTGTATCGGGCATTAACAGGTTGATCTTTTGGTGCAATGACAGCCACTACTTGTAACAAATGGTATCAAAACTTGGTCACAAGTTCGAATCCCCTTGGGTAACGCTAAGGGGGAGATTTTTGGCAAAATGGTCAGTGCTCCCCTCAAGATTTGTGACATGGCTTAACCGCCTTGTGTGTCTTCTATAAGTCTAGTGGTTGTATCGGGCATTAACAGGTCAATCTTTTGGTGCAACAACAACCACTACTTGTAACTGTAGACACCTAAAAATCCTTTAAAAAATAAAGTATTTTTATTTTCTAAAAAATCCTTGACGACATCATCATTTATTAATTATTTAATTATTTAATTAATTAATTAATTTTTATGCCTTTAAATCCCTTTATCTTAATTAAAAATATTTAATTAAGAAATCCCTCCCAAAAATGTTTAAATCTTATTTAAACATTATCTCCTTATTTATTAATTATTTAATTAATAAATTGACCAAAAATCCCAAAATAAATTATTTATTTATTTTTTGCCCAAAACTTGGCCATTTTCCTTAAGACCACTAACCTCTTCCAGAATCTTCTAATCCTTCTTTAATTTCGATTAAAGACTAATCCCATCATTCCTTAACCCTAATCCCAACTCAATAATATTTAATTAAGATTAAATATTAATCCTAATCGTAATCCCATCCCTAACCTTGTCACATTCCCTAAACAAGGTTAGCCAACTCCTAAACTTAACCCAAAGTCAACAAACTTCTAGAAACTTCTCTTACATGCATTAAAGGCATTTAAAGCCTCTTTATCCCTCTTACATGCATTTATGGTGCATTTAAGAAGCCCCTCACCCCTTTCTTACACCCTTTGACCTTAGGCACATTTCCCAAATTATGCACATCCCTCCCATCTTTCAACCCAATGCCCTTGTGACACTTGTCACAAGGAGGTGGCCCTGAACTAGCACAATCCATGTGCTCCCCTTTGAATGAATCTTGGTGTCTCTTAAGGATTTTGATCCTGGCCACTCATTCCTCCTTCCCAAATCCTATAAATACCCCCTCTTCCAAGAGCAATTTATTAGCTTAGCTTTTATTCTCATGCATTGTTATCATGCCCTTTTACTTCTAGCTTTAGCATAATCAATCCTAATTTAGCTTACTTTCAAGCATTTTAGCTCATCTTAATATAGCTTTAATGGATTAACCTAGTTTCTTCCATTGTTTTGCATAAGCATAGCATCATATCACATCTCTATTTGGTTAATTACAATCTTAGCATAAGCATCATATAGATTAATCTTCATTTTAGCATCATTTGGATCCTTGAGGCCTTAGGGGCAAATCAGGTGTTCTATACCTATTTTGTGCCATTTATGAGGTTTTCATGGATCTCAATCCATCCTAAAATGCATAAGGAACATGTTCCAAGTGCTTAGAGAGCACACCCACATCCCCTTAAGCAAGAGCAAATCAAACAATGCTTGGGTGCACCTGTTTTAGCTCAATCTGAGGTGGCTTAGCTTAGAGTTTCTTTGTTTTAGATTAATTTCATGCTAGATTAAAATCTAAATCTTTGTTTGGTTTGAAAACTTTTAGAATAGGTATCCTCAAAAGCCTTGCTCACATTCTAGCATGCTCGGTGGGACCCAAAACCGTAATCACTTTGATTAGATCATACTTTGTATTCTTGTATTTGTAGGAAACAAATGAAATGTCACCTACAAGCAATGAAATGTCGCCTACAAGAAATTAAATCATGCCTACAAGAAATGAAATGTCACCTATAAGCAATTAAATGTCACCTAAAAGCAATTAAATCACGCCTACAAGCAATTAAATGACACCGACAAGCTCTGTATCGACGCCTATTTTCTGACAGATTTTCGCCATCGATAACTTCTATTCTGTCTCAAAACTCTTCTTCTGTTGCCTACAACATAAGTAATCATGCCTGCAACATAAGTAATCATGCCTGTGAGATAAACTTTTACGCATTCAGATACAAAATTCTCACCTGTAATTATTCATTATCGCATTCCAGATTTTATTTATTGCCTGTAATAATTCCATCATCACCTGTAAATCTATCTCTGTCGTTTGGAGCCATTTCTTTGTCACTTGTAAAAATTTAACAGTCGCCTATGCACTTTTTCCTTGTCACCTATGCACTTTCTCCATCACCTATGCATATTTAACTGTCACCTGTGCAGTTTTTCCTTGTCACCTATGCACTTTCTCCGTCGCTTATGCATATTTATCTATTTCTTGTAAACTTTTAAATGTCACCTCAGAGATTGCTAGTGTCGCCTGTACATTTTTTAGTGTTGCGTATTTGCTGGATAGTGTTGCTTTTGTTTTTTTTGTCTTAATTTACTCTCAAATTGGGACTGGATTCATTTTCCTTATTCCAAACAAAGGTCAAAACAAATCTTGAATGAAACTAAGGGAAAGAACTTAAGTCCTAAAGAGTCATTAATATTTTTTAAATCAAACACAATCTTGAATGATCTAAATTGGAAAGAACAAGCATCTCTATTCCTTCCTTTCAAGAAAGCACACAATCAAATCTTGAATGCCTTAAAGGATCAAAACAAAGCATTTCAAAGTTCTTAAATCAACACACAAATCTCAATCTTGAATGCCCAAAGGAAAGAAATTGCAATCGCTCAAATCATTTACTTTTTGGAGAAAGAAAAAAATAAAAACTTAAACACTTGTGTCTTCAATTTCAAAGTTCAAATCACAATTAATTCAAATTGGAAAAAGAACAACTTGTTTGATGTGCTTCTAGGAGTTTCAATTCTTGCAAAAACCTTCTTAAAGTAAGCAACATAGAATATTTGAACTTGGACAAGTTCACTTGTTTTACTTTTAGCGAGGCCTATCCAAGGAGAAAAGTGCCTCCTCCTCGGAGAACGACCTCAAATCGGTATCCCCCTGGGCCGGTATATAAATAAAGTGAAGGAAAAAAGTACTCACTTATATCTCCTAATCCACGGGCATTTTGTGCCAAATACAAATGTCTAGGGATGGTAAATATTCCTCCCCCAGTGTTGTTGGCTAGGCTCTTAAGTGAGTCACAGGTGGTCAGCATAACCGGGTATGGAGACTCCATGGAACTATTAAAAACTTGATAAAATAGAGGCTACCCTATCTACATCTGAAAGTATCAAAATCCTTGTGCAAGGATCGATCCAAGAGGTTTACCAAATCACCTCAAGATTACTCACCATTTGTATTCCCCTTTAGGGGGTACCAAGCTGTGGGCAAGCAATTTTGATACTCACCTTCCTTAGGTAGATCTTCTTGAAGTGCTTGATAGTCAAATACTCTGTGAAAACATTGTTGGAGCATACACTTTCAAAGCTTTATCAGAGTCAGTTATCTTGTTTGTATCTCACAAGATTGCTTTGTCCCTTGTGGAGATTGATTTTCCAAAAATCTTTGTTGAAATCTATCCTTTGCCATTGGAAAAACATCAAACTGATCTACAACTTGGTTCAAGATACTCAGAACAGCCATGTCAGTCCAAATCCTCCCAAAATCTAGAAAATGTCCAAAACTTTCAGAATCTCAAATCACGGTCTTCCAGTCATACTCAATCTAGTCTTGTCATCCTTTCCTCCTATCTTAGGTTAGCAGAGTCATCTTGGTCATCCCCCATCCCCTTGCCTATCTTCCTCTAGAGTCAGTCTTCTTCCAATCTTAAACCAAATCAAATCCCAGTCTGATCCTGTTAGTCATCCCAATCTGAGTCTTAGTCTTCCAACCCATCTTCATCCTTCATTCCTATCCAACTCATCCACAAGTCAGCATGTCTCAAAACTATTATGATGAGCTTGGTTATTATGTCTCTCCTCTCAATCCATCCTATCCTGATGATGATGAAAGCCTTTTAGATCAAGATGCGTACTTTGAAAATCCTAGCAAGCTTGCCCCAAACATCTTTTAGCATCCAATCATTCCTCCAAAATATCCTATCATGCCTTCATGCTTATCCACTAGAACTCCCTTTCATGTCCTTGCCAAGGAAAATCCATTATCTTATCCATCCACAACTTATCCCTATCTTAAACCTACACGTGCATCCTTCATACCTCCATCTCCTGCTATGGTCATATCCCAATCACCATCACCCCATAGAAACACATCTCACTACTTCCCTTATCTAAAAAATCCATCCACTCATCCTTCAAACCATTCTCAAATCCAAAAACCAAGTCTTCCAATCCTTTTCCCCAATCCACCATCCTATCTCAACCCACCATCCTCCATTCAAACCCATGTTTTTGCAAAACCCCTCCCACAAAAAAAATTCACCCTTCAATCTGCTTCATATCATGTACCTCGATCCATCACCTCTACCTCTTCAGCACCATCATCCCATCAAGCAAGTTCCCCTTCATCCACCCCATCTTCATATAAGGACTACCCTAGCTCTCCATCTCCTCCACATTCCAATCCTTCTTCACCATGAAAGTCTCCAAGGAGTTTCACAAAGAAGCCAAAAAAAATCCCACTCCTAAATTTGAAGAGCCAAGCCATCTCAAACCTTTATGTGAAGCCATCATTGATGAGGCCTATCCATCGCTCCCATCTTTTATCTATCTTCCATACATCCCACTCATTAATCCTCTTCCATCTCCTAGCATCATTGAGTCCCTTCCATCTGAAGTCTCCATCCAATCCTCACCAACATCACCTCCCCCTAGCATCATCCAAAGCATATCTGATGAGCCTCATAAGTTCACCCTTCTTCCTACCATAACTACTATAGAACCTTACATCCTTTCATCCATACCATCTGAAGAGTTCTTCCTTCTTCCAGACCTCACAGCTACAAAATCTCCCATCCTTCCATCCACCCTCTCTAAAGAGTCCATCCATACATCCCCCATCACTCTATCCACACAAAATATACCATGTCAAGATCTTGTCCAAAAACATGTTGAAATACTCACAGAAGAAAATCAAGATCCAATCCCTTCACCTCCCCCATCACATGTTCTATTGCTTCCATCACCCCCAATCCAAAATCCTACAATCCCAATTCCTCCAATCCAAGATCCTATCATCCCAGTTTCTCCATCTGAAGATCCATTACTATCTCCCAATCCTAGTCAAGATCCCATCATCCCATCCTCTCCTCTTGAGGATTTTCTGATCCAAACTATCCAGCTCCCAACACTCTATCCTCTTGGTCCACTTACATTTGTGAAAGGTAGCCCACTTGAAGAAAAAGTAATAAGTTACATATCTTCCAACAGGGAACCAGAAACTAGATGTTTATCATATTCCCCAAGTCAAAAATATCCTTGTTTGGATAAAATGCTCAAGAAATGGAATTATCAAGGCAAAGGCCTAGGCTTTCATGAATAAGGAAATCTAGAGCCTATCCAACACAAGAAACATCCAAAATTATGTGGAATTAGTCACAGATCAGAAGAAGGCACTTCCTCCAGAAATGTTGGTACAACTAAAGCTAAATTCAAGCATCCTTCCAGACCCACCATCACATCTCCCAAAACATACAATGCTATTCCCCCTCCTCCATCATTATAGCCTAGGACAACCTATCACATTCCTCCTTCATCCTCCAAATCCATTTTGGGTCCCTATGTCCCAAAATCTACCAGCACATATCCTCCACATACCAAATCCATTTTAGGCCCTTACATCCCAAAATATCATCCACCATCTTATCCTACTTAGTCCTTCATCCAAAATTGAAACATCCCTAGGCAGGATCAACAAAGGTACATTCCCACATATCATATCTACCCATCTCCTTCCATCTCTCCATTTGTATTTCCTCCATCCCACACATCTACTCATATTCACTCCAATGCTCCCCGCAATTGGGATGCCATATCCAATATGCATAAAGGGAAATATCCACAAAAATTAAAAGATTGCCATGTCCAGTCTAAATGACATGCTCAATCAAAGAAAAATCCAATCAAGAAATCCAATGCATCCCAATGGCCACAAAGGCCCAGCAAAGAAAAAGAAAAATCTGATGCATACCAATGGCCACAAAGGCCCACCTATGCTAAAACAAAAATGATGTGGATCCCGAAGCAAAAAGATGTAATGCATCTACAAGAAACATTCACAATGGCATCCAAAGTTGCTAATCTCCTAGCTACTCAGTCTTCTCCTCCATCTCCTCAATCTATTTTAGATCCCAAAGATCCAAAATCTCCTAGCATAAATCCTCCATCATATCTACCTATATCTTTTGAAACCCATCCACATCATCCATCTTCCTCACAACATGTGCAAATGTTGGTCCTGACAATATCCCCCTATCATCATTCATTGTTTTTCATAAGCATAGCATCATATCACATCTCTATTTGGTTAATAACAATCTTAGCATAAGCATCATATAGCTTAATCTTCATTTCAACATCATTTGGATCCTTGAGGCCTTAGGGGAAAATCAGTTGTTCTATACCTATTTGGTGCCATTTATGAGGTTTTCATGGATATCAATCCATCCTAAAATGCATAAGAAACATGCTCCAAGTTATTAGAGAGCACACCCACATCCCCTTAAGCAAGAGGAAATAAAACAATGCTTGGGTGCACCTGTTTCAGCTCAATCTGAGGTGGCTTAGCTTAGAGTTTCTTTGTTTTGGATTAATTTCATGCTAGATTAAAATCTAAATCTTTATTTGGTTTGAAAACTTTTAGAATAGGTATCCTCAAAAGCCTTGCTCATAGTAACATAAACATGAACACCTGATGATCCTTGGTTAGGGTACTGCATTTCATTTATGCTATCTCTGTATGTGTTTGAATGATGGCATGGATTGAAAAAATGGCATTATGATTTGTTTGATCATGCTGGTGTGTTCACAACCTGTGAGTTGGGGCACCATATTTGTTACCTCCTTGTATTCTTATTAGGGTCGAGAGCCATGAATGTGTATCATTGTTAATACTTTTGGTAAAATGTGAGCATTGGGCATCTATACGTATGCAGTCACTGTTATTTTTATGTTTAGCTTTTAAAATAACTCTAGGCATGCACACTATTTGTGAGCTAGGGAATCATTGTTGAATAGCTTCATTCAATGGCCATGAGCCATTTTGAATGGGATTAGGGTACGAACTTGTTGCATCGTCATTTCATATACTATTTGTGTTGTATGTTGAGGTATCATGATAACAACCTATGTATCTGTTGGTTCCTGGATAGGATTTTAGACTCCATGAGATAGCAATATGCTTATGATTGATGTTAAGGAGGGGTTAGTTCCAAATATGGGAAAGCTATATGCAACTGGACCAACTATAGGGAAAAGACTATCCTCTTCACTTCTAGCTTTGCAAAACCAAGGCCGGTACACTTGATCTAATAGATTCAACTCTATTCCTTACTCAATACTAGATCTTACAATAGATAATAGTGAGAAAGTACTAAATAACAACCTATTATTCATTGAATCTCCATCACTAGGTGAAACAACTTATTTAAAGTAAATAAAACTGTAAAAGACTGGTATTGATTATGTTTTTAGGATTACAAAATTTTGATCATTCCCCACAAAGAAAAGCTAGGAAAATACAGGCCAGTGCCCTATCCATTGGGCAAAATATCAGAAGATAGAATGAATACAAAGAAGTGTTGAAAACAACTGGTATTTAAACATAAATACAAACACCCCAACTCTTTCCTACTTATAGAGAATCCTCAAATAAATTTAGTAAACATGTATCCCACCCTGAGCAATATTTAATCCAATCCTAGATCAGAACTCAAAGCCAAATACATACATATAACCCAGAAAGACTTAAAGATTCATAGAATAAACTCAAAGGAGAGACAAATATTTGAGATTTGTATTAAGTATAACCTTGATCATTGTATACATCATATTCTGAACAATAAGCTTGTAGAATAGCAGTAGAAGCTTGTACTTCTTCTCTATTTCTTTGATAAAAATGATGAAAAAATGTCACAATCCTCGACTGAGGGCTAGGGTTTCAGAATTTATATCTTTTTAACACCTAAACTCTCAATGCCTAGAATGATCGTAAAAAAATCCTTTATATACAAGGAAATGCAACAAGCTACCGATCATTCTAGGGTTTACAAAATTCCTAACCTAAAAACTTTACAACAACCCTATTGGGTTTACACTAAATACACTAATCATATAGGTGACATATTTGTAGATGAGCCACCTTGCTTTATGTCTTCAATTCTATCCTCAGCTTCTTTTAACAAATCTGATTGTAATATCTCTGTTGTGTTGTCATCCTTGCAATAAATAACTCCTCATATCTCAACAACTCTTAAAAATAAAAAAAGTTGTAGCATTTGCCTGACTCAATAAGTAGGTAGAACATCTATTTTTTCTACATGAGGTATGTACTAGTATCTCTATCTATTGCACATAGCCAACTGTAACAAAACCAACAAGAGAACTTTGTAGAAACACTCAAACTATCAGCCCCAACGACTACCTCATTTATCTTTGAAGCATGGATGTTGATACAATTCTTTCCCTGCAGATCGAGTGGTCCAAAAATTCTTCAATAGTTAACCAACCCCTTTGAAAATTCCACAGCCACATCGCCAACTAGCAACCAACAAAAATTGAGCACCTCAGCATGACTAGCACCTCAGATGCACCACCTTACTTGCCACACCATCGGACGGTGGTCACATGATTGAAAAGGGAAAGAATATTCCTTACAATCATGTGACAACCAGAAATCACAGCCAAATTTTAAACATGCCCAAACACTGAAAACACTAGCCCCACCGAGAAAATACATGTCACCACCAAGTAGACCAATTAGAAACAAACATGTCAGGAAGATTTGAGAACTGGACCCAACACATCGTCGGGCCTTACTAAGGATAAAAATCAACGGTTGTCACATTGTTGCCATGATTAATCTCCATGCATCTTTTCTTCACAAAAAAGTGATAACCACTGGATCAACTAACAACTGGCACCCCCTTTAAACATACTACAACCCTCAGCCCCACTGAGAAATTGCCAAGTCACCACCACACTACTAGAAGAAACCCAACTGCTCACCGAAACACCGAAGGTTAAAGAACTAACCGCTAGGATTGTGGGACCACACGATCGAAGAAAATGCCAGGTTGCCAAACGAAAAGCTCTTAACTACAAAAATCAAGAGATGCTACAAACACACAGTCGCGTAATTGCCGAATGAAAAACTTAACCACCCAGGGAACTGGAGACCAAGCGACTGTAGCCAAGAAGAAGCGGGCCCCATATGGTCGCAATAGCGCACATAAGAAATGTTGATGTCAGGGATTATTTGCAAAGAGGAGAAAGGTCAAAAACACCCAGGGTTTTCACATTGACACAAAGGTAACAAAGGAATGCGAAAACATCAAGGGTTTTTATACTTTGACAATTTTGACACCACCCGATATGAAGGATCAATTTCCAGCAAACCTTGAAACTTGAATATCTCCTTGGTTTTTATGATTTAGCATATGCGATCTGAACTAGAGCATGGCAACACAATGAAGAACATGGGGCTAAGGGTGCAAGCCATGAAACATTGTGGATTTTATTCACACATAAAAACAAACATGCAGGAAAGGTGGGAGAACTTCAAGAAAATTGCAAGGAAAAGACCAATTTCATAGGATTTTTACATTGATAGGAAATTGGTCTAACAGTATCCTCATACCTATTGTTTAGCCTAGAGTTGGGGCATATTATTTAAACCCTTTGTGTTTTTGAGGCTATCATGTATTCAATGTTTTGTTATTAATCTCCAGGTTGTGGCCATCGATGCCTGCTGTCAGGGAAACTGTGAATATATTGAGGGTCACTATATATATTCCATGCATTAATTTATTATTTATATTTCATGCCATATCATGTATAGCCTATGAGCCACCTGGGATATCTATGCATTGTTGATACTTTTCCTTGACTACCTACCATGCAGTGTTGATCATTGTTTTGATCATGCTTGTGAACCTAAAACATGACACCCTATTGTCTTGATTGTTCATGGCATCCTCTTTGCAAGCTGTGATCTTGGCCTCCTTATGCTAATATATCACCTACCTAGAAGGTATTGTCATGGAATTGTGGCATCAAACTGAGTACTACTTTGGGGAGGCTCATGTACTTAGAACTCATCATAAGGAATCGCCATGTTCACTATGTTTTATTAGGCCGAGCTCGATGTTCTTGTTTCTTCAAAAGCATTGGTGGGTTATTATGTGAAGACCCAAGCCCGTTGTTCTTGTTTCTTTGAAAGCACTACTAGATTATTATGTGAAGACTCAAGTATGTTGTTCTTGTCATATCTTCTTCATTTGTTGATGCCTGTTGCCCATTGTTAGCTGGCATTATATCCTCACCATGTTCCTTATCTCTATTGTCACAATAAAGGCCATGCACAACCCGCGAGATAGCTAAGGTGCTAATGTAATGTAATTTTCTATCATTTAGACATTCATGAAGTTGGTGGCATCATGTAGAGACCTAATGTACCATGAGCTTATTGCTAGGACCTTGATTGATACACATTTCCTTACTACTGTATACTTGACATTCATGGACATTTGGCACTAATATAGTCATTTTGAGGTATCCATGAATTTGATTATTGGAGTGCTTCAGCCATATATTTGAAAACATTCTATGCTATATAATATTGATCTCTGCTTTATATTTTCATGCATTCCTTTGTTCTGAATCTCTTTGCATTTGCTAGTGCATGTGCCATGTTTTCTAACTATTTTGATTTTTTTGGTGCTCACTATGGGCCATGAAGATTCTATTATTTGTCTAAGGCATCACTATTAAGTTTATATCCTCACTATTTTATATGACATCATATTGTTTGGTGCTCATAGCATAATCATGATTGCTTGGTGTTAACCTCCACTTTGTGTCTTTTATGTAAGCAACTCTAATTGTTAATGTTTTATTTTTTTAAATGATCTCATCATGCCATTTTCAAGATGCTCCCTTCCGCTATTAACAATGTATTAGAAATAGAAAATACATTATTAGCTACTTACTTGCTGATACATGAATGCTTATGGTAACTTCATCCTCATGGCATGCTTCTATATTTATTGATATTTCACCTCTTTGATTGCTCCACTATATAGCTTATCATATGGTTTTGGTTCATCAAACTGCTCCATTGTGTCCTTGATGTTGACAACATCCTTTACCTAGTTTTTCATGTAGATTTATGTCCTTTTTTACTTTCTTTTTGATTTGATGATTGAGTGTACCTTGCAAGCCCTTCTTATGCTAGTGTTTGACCATGCTTCATTTGATTCATCTTTATGATCCCTAAGTGTTCCATTGATACTACATCATCTGGTTGTTTCTCCATTGACCATGAGTGTTCTTGGCCTGTGATGTAGACACTGACAAGGAAACTTGAGGATTTCCTATCATGATTTGCATCACGAGTTAAGGTCATTCATCTGGGACCCGACACCCTTGGATTATTTTTGGATCAACTTCTCCTGTATTTACACATGGAACAAACATGTCAGTGAAAAACATGGTGTTTCTTTTATTTTTGGAGACTTTTATGCACATGCCCTGAGCACAACCCATCCCAGAGGTGTATGGCTGAGTGCATATATGAAACTTTTGAATACTGTGATACTAGGTGTTGGTTTTCTTTTCTTTCTACTTGCAAGTTTACACTATGATTGACAAATTAATGTCATTGACTCTATCACCACTCCAAAGTCAGCAAGGAAAATGGCCAATTAACAAGGATCAAAGAGATCCTCCTACACTTTGAGCCTAGATGCTCAGGTAGGTGTGCCTTTGATTCACTTCTTGAAAGGAATCCCAAAATGTTATGCATTATACCCTTTACAAATAGTTTGGAAAGATTTTATCATTTATATGTATGGTGGATGATGATGAACTGCTTCTAGAGAATGGATCAGTGCCTTAACCTAGGGCACAGAGTCACCAAATAAAATAAATCAACTAAAAATCCTATATCAAATACTCCTAAACTCAAGATAAGTGCTTCACCTATTATCCCTCTCACTCCCAAACTTGATCATCAAATTCTTACCCAGCCATGGACTCACTGAAATCACCTCAAAGACTTTAATCCTAACTTTGTTAGGAACTCAAAGATAACTCCATAATACTCTTTGTTTAGCATATGCTAACTCACTTTGTGACTTTAACATATATGAGCCCAAGATCAAAATAAGAAGACAAACATGAATTTGAGATTGGAATCCAAGTATATTCTCATTAAAATTTGCAGAATCAATACATTATCAGAATAACAAAATGTTAGGAAACAAACCCAAAATCCAAGCTCTCCTTGTTCAGTCCTTTACATTGATTTTCAATATATCATCAACCAACCCTTTGCAAAATAAAAAATTCAACCATATATACCACTAATCATCTTGGGATCCCAAAATAGGATGCAACAAGCTATGGATGATTAGGGTTAGAGTTTTACCCACCAAACCAACTAAGATCAATTAGGAATTTATTACAGTTGGGGGAAAACCAGGCAACCTAGAGAAAGTAGATCCAAGAATGATCTGTAATCATGGTAATTCCCTGAGAAAGTACTAAAAACTATGGATTTGCCCATATTAATCAACCTATTCAGCCACCTGCAACATACCTTCAAGCAACAAAATCATGCTACAAACCCATGTAATTAATCATCAACCTCCCTGGACGACACTACAGCAACAGGCCCCAACAGTTCCACCAAATCCAGCCGCTAAAACAATTAATCTCAGTCCTTCCTATCATAGAAAACCCATCTAAAAATTCAAATTTCAAATGAAACGATCGATCGACAAGGTTTAAAATGCAACCATCGATTCCTGTGTTTTCCTGGCAGATTGGGTGATCCTCATTAATTTTCACAATATTCACAAAGCCATTTGAAAAGTCTCTAGCCACATCAACACACTGCAACCAATGAAAACCAAGCAAGTTAGCACCATCTGACAGCAGATCCACATCTTAGAAGCTTTCAAATCGGACAGTCAGCATATGATCACATAGCATGGAAAGAATCCATGTGATCATATGACCACTATAGATCTACCTATGCTATTGGTAACCATGCGGACTCCTCTGACAATGGCCCCACTAACAACTACCAAGTCACCCATCCACACTGAACAATTAGAACACTACAACTCGGCAACACTTGGCAAATGGTCCCACTATATAGCCTTTCAAATCGGATGGCCAGCACATGATCTCATGGGCTCAAAAGATTCCATGAGATCATACGACCGTCGTAAGATCTAAAGGCAAGCAAAGCTACTGCGTCCATTGGGACAAATGATGCCTCATTGCTATACCACATGTCAGAAACTTTGACAACAAAAATTCTTGTGAAACAATGATAGCCACACAATTTTAAAAGGTGGAACTTAGGAAAAATTAAAATTGGAGACCTAGGCCTAGACAAAAAATATTAAAGGGGTCCCCAGTAATAAAACCTAACCACGTAACATGCGAAGTGGTCATAGTGAAAATTAGCACATGGGTAAATGGGACTTAAGTGACCAAAAAAGGTAACACTCAAATAGAATTAGGCTAGGATAAATTAGGGTTTCCCCTCCAACGGCTAGAAATTTTGAAATTTTGACCTAGGGTTTGAGGGCTAGAGCATAGAAAACCACTTGCAGAGACCAGGGAAAAACCACAGAGTCATGAAAATTTTACAGGTGCTAATAGTGGCTCTGTCTAGGGATGTATGCCTCCTATAGGCATAGCAAGGATCCAAAATCTTAGGGTGAAGCAGACCACCAACTGGAAAGAAAACTTGAACAACAAAGAGCAAAGGATAAAACCCTACAAGCTAAGACAAAAGAAATAGGGAACAGGCACACCACTATACAGAATGTACACCAAAAATAGACCTGAGTACTATTCATGGAAAGAAGGATACCTTCAATTCAAGTATTTCTTCAAGAATTGTCCATGAATTGGCAATTCTTGAACATCACCATTTAGTTCTTTCACAATATAAGAATCCTGGCTCCATTTTTCATGAATTAGATATGGCCCTAGCCAGATTGGGTCAAATTTTCCATGTTTCCCTTTGTCCTCCAATCTAGCATTTTAAATTAATAACAATTTACCAAGCTCAAACTTCCTGTCAACAATCCTTTTGTCATACAAATTCTTAACTTGTAACTGCAACTTGGCATTCTTTGCAACTGATTCTCTTCTAGTTTCATCTAGCCTGATGAGGTCCTCAATCCTTAACTGCATTTCATCATCTATATGATCATCATATAACTTAAAAAACTTATACATTTCCATTAAGTTGTTCTGAGGCATTCTTGCATGTATCCCATATACTAAATCAAATGGTGCACAACCAATTGCCTTCTTCATAGTTACCCTATCAGCCCATACAACTAATGGAAATTTTGAATTCCATGCTGTTTTGTTCTTATCAAGGATCCTCTTGAGGATTTTTATCAAGCTCTTATTTGTTGATTCTACCTGTCCATTCCCTTGTGGATGATAGGGTGAGGAGTATGACATCTGAATTCCTGGACCTTTGCAGAAATCTTTGTATTTAGCAGACCTGAAACACATTGCATTATCACTAACAATCCTCTCAGGACAACCAAACCTTGTGACAATATTATTCAATAAGAAATCAGTCACAACCTTACTAGTTGAATTCCTTGTGGGGATAGCCTCAACCCACTTTGTAAAATAATCAGTGGCAACTAATATCCAAGAATGTCCTCCACTAGACTTGTTTGGTATTTCTTCTATGAAATCTATTCCCCATTGGTAGAAAGGAGTTTGCACCTCAACTGGCCTTAAAGGTACATTACCTGAAAACTTAAGCTTACCAAAGAATCTCTGACAAGCATCACATCTCCTTACCAACTGCTCTACATCCTTGAAGATTGTGGGCCACCAAAATCTTGCTCTAAAGATTTTTTGAGTAGTAGTTTTACCCATGTAATGTCCTCCACAGACTCCCTCATGCATTTCTTTTAATAGCTTGTCAGCTTGATTCTCATAAACACATTTTAAAAGTATGCAATCCAAATTCTTCCTATATAATTTTCATTTTACAATCACATACTTGATGGCCTATAACTTCAATGTCCTCTTCTAATTATCATTCATTTTTGCTGGACATTTCATGTTCCTTAAGTAAAATATAACATCTTGATACCAGATACAATCATCCATATCACATGTGTAATCAACCTGAGCTTGATTTATCTGATTTTCATCAAGATTGGATTGAGCCATCAATTTTGCCAATCCCTGTCCTCTAACCAACTTGGTAATCTGGACATCAATATTGAATTCTTGAATTCTATTTATCCACCTACATCTCCTTCCCAACACCTCCTGCTGTGAAAAAATATCCTTTACTATAGCACTAGGAATAAAGACAATCACAACTACTCCCATTAAATAACATCTAAAAGCCTTGACTACCTTCACCAGTGCATAAGCTTGTTTCTCATTGATATCATATTTGAATTCAGCAGCTTGCAAAGATTTACTAAAAAATGCAATAGGTTGCTCATAACCCTCATTATTCTTCTACAACAAAACTACAGTAATAGTATGAAAAGATGAAAAGGAAAAGATATGCATTGGGACATTGTAATCAGGTGCCTTAAGCATAGGTGCATCTTTGATATCCTACTTCATATTCTTGAAAGCTTCATCAGGCTCACCTTCCCATTTAATCTCAGATCCTTTCTTCAACATCTTGTATATTGGCCTAGTAACCTCAGCAAAGTTTGTAACAAATCTTCTCAACAAATTCACCTGACCAAAGAAAGACTGAATTCCTTTAATATTTTTTGGTCTAGGGATCTTATCAATGGATGCCATCCTCTTAGGATCAATTCTGACTCCTTGCTTTCCAACCAAATGGCCAAGCAACTTACCCTTAGTGACACCAAATGCACATTTCATTGGGTTTAATGAAATGCCATATTCCAAAGCCCTCACAAATATTTTTTCTAGATGAGTACAATGGTCTTTTTCCTTCTTGGAATAAGCAGTTAAATCATCTTGATAAACAACAAGGAAATCATTTATAAAATCTGAAAAGGCAACATTGATTGCCCTCTAGAAAGTTGTGCCTACATTTGTGAGACCAAAAGGCATCCTCACATAAACATATGTCCCCCAAGGTGTAGTGAAAGCTATCTTAAATTGTTCTAATTCCTTTACAATTACTTGATTATAACTAGAGAAACCATCCATCATAGACATTAATTCAGATCTCCTCACTCTTTGCAGCATAGCTTCCATATTGGGCAGACAATAGTTATCCTTTAATGAGCTGATGTTAAAATTTTTGAAATCCACACAAAGTCTGATGTCACCATTCTTCTTTCTAATAGGGACCAAATTTGACACCCAAGAAGAATGTCTAATGGGCTTGATAATTCCAGCATCTCTTAGCTTCATAAATTCTTCTTTTATTTTAGGTGCCAAAGTAGGATTTATATGCCTTTGCTTCTGCCTAAAGGGTTTAGTATCTTCCTTCAAAGGAATAACATGTTGGAACAAGTCTTCTCTATAAACCTTTAGGTCATCATATGACCATGCAAAAATATGCCTGAATTTTCTTAGTAGCTCAATCAAGGACTTCCTCACTTTATGAGACATATTCTTACCAATGTAAACCTTCTTAGGTGCTTCTTGTGTTCCAAGATTTATTTCTTCCAAATTTATATGATCCTCCCTTTTGGTACCTATCTGAACTCTGTCCTGATTATTAAAAATAGTTTCTAGAAGAACAAGCCCCTTAGGAACCTTGTTAGTTTTAAGTTGAATGACCTCATTACCAAGGACAACCTCCCTTCCCTCTGTAATCTCAACCAAGGTTGAACAATCTAACTCCTGACCATGATACTGATCTTCACAATTAAAAAATCTCAAGATATCTTGGTCATCTTCAAAAACTTGCCAATTCTCAACATTATCTGGTACAGTAGGCCTAGTCTGAATTTCACTGGGATTGATTGCAATATTGGCCAAAAAATCAGCCATCTTGTTATTACTTCTATCCTTCCACTCAATATTGATGGCATCGAAACACTCAATCAAATCCCAAACCACATTTTTGTATTGCTTTAACCTTTTTTTCTTGGATGCATATACTGATCTTATTTGGGACACTACCAATTCAGAATCCACAATAAATTTTATACATTTAATTCCATGCTTTTGTGCCAATCTCAATCCTAGTAACAATGCTTCATACTCTACTATATTATTGGTACAAAAGAAATTCAATGTGAAAGAAAACTTGTAGGTTCTCCCATTAGGAGAAATGATTAAAATACTTGCACCTGCTTCATCTTTGCAGCTATCACCATCAAAGTACATCACCCACAAATCAACCTTCACAAACCTAGAACCAACCTCATCAACAATACATGGCAATACAAGATCCTTTTCAAGATAGTGACCTCAACTCTAAAAGCATTGACATCAGTATCTATAAAGAAGGTAACCTCATTGTCAATATTCTTCTCAATCATATACGTTACCCTTGGTTCTCTTTCAATCTTAAAAAACTGATCATCAATCTTGAAGGTTGCAGAAGAAAGATCACACTGCAAACACCCACCCATGGAAGCACTCCATTTCCTAGATAACAACATATCATAATGAGGTGGAATGTCTACAACCAAGAAACTCATAGTAAATTCTTTCTCTGGATAGGTTTCCAAGCTGTATGGCATTGCATTTATAGTCCCAATAACCGGTACTTCCCTCTGATCCATTGCACAACATCTACCTTGATCTATATCAACTTTGAGACCTAAATTTTGCATAATCTTAAAAGGCATAATAGTATTGGAAGCACCATAATCAATCATGCAATATCTTAATTTCAACCCATTCACAAGAATACTCAAGAAGAATGGATCTATATTTTCAAGGCTAGCATTGACAAAATTATCCAAGTAAATAGGTGGTATGTGAGATACCAATCCTTGGACCTCATCTTCTTTCAAAACTTTATCCTGAGGTTCATTGCATGCAACATCATTATTATGAACATTATCTACCCATGCAATAGCCCTATCTTTATGTTTAGGGATCCTCAACAATTCTGACAATGGAACCTTGACAATTATCTGAGATAATATAGCCAACATGTCAATAGGAGTAGGGGGAGGAAACTCAATCTGTCCTGCCTTAATGTCCTTCTGTTTATTTGATATGTTAGTTGTAGTTGTGACCTTTACTTTTTCAACTTTAGCCATTGTGCCAACTGGCTTTTCCATTTCATTAGAAACTTTTTCAATTCCAACCCCTTAGGTTCCCACTTCTTACCTTTTACATTTTTGAACCTTGATGAATGATCATCCTTTGATCTATTTCCATTGAATTCCCTAGAGTTGTTGTTTTTTATAAACATTCCTACAACTTTCTCATTTATATTCCTTGCCACCATGCCTCTAGTTTGCACTTGGGAAATCATTTCTGCAGTAATTCTATCCATTTCCTCCTTTGAAGGTCTTCTCAAATTTACTATTTCTGAGGAGGAATTCATGTTACATGTCTTTTCATCAATGTCATCATTATCAGAAAAAACCTCCTGGTGGAAAAGTGCCCTATTGTGTCTTTTCAAACACACATCTACTTCTTCATTAATATCAAAATCATCTTCATATCCTAAATAGGAAGTTTCCATGTTGCATCCAATATCATCATGATTTTCTTCTTGATCTAAGTCCTCATTGTTACCATCTTGATATGCTGACATGGATTGTGCAACCACACAATGCTCTATAGAATGAGGGGATTGACATGCTATACACCATGGTGTATCCTCTATAACATTTATAGAGGATCTTTGTAAAGGATCAGGTATAGATTTATCATTACTTCCTCTTGCGGCAGGGACAATAGGCTTGCCATCCTTCCATTGGGTGTTGTAGGGATAATTTTGTAGTCTATTCTGCCTACTGAAATTATTGTTGAACTAAGGCTTTCAATTGGTAGGAGCATTATTAATTCTATTAGCAGGTGATTTTAAGTCCTTCAATGCATTCAACACCTTATCCAATTTATCTTCCTCTTGTCTCTTGTTTCCAACATTTCTCTCATTATCCTTTTTATACTTCTTGTCTCCAAATAACTTTGGATCATCTCTTCTTCCACCCAATTTTCTTGATATTTTCATATTGTTTTCAATGTTGAAAACAATCCTAAAAGAATCTCTAAGAGTCCTTGGTTCCTTTTCCCTCAACAAATATCCCATCTTTCCATCAAATTCATTGAAGTATGTGGTCAGACAAACATTGTCATCTAACCTCATAACTTGAAACAACTTATGCATACCCTTTTGAAATCTCATATTGAATTTAGCTGCAGACTCATTCTAATTTTTCCTTATAGTTTTGAACTCATTCAACATGAAACTAGCATTAGGCCTATCACCAGACTATTCTTTGAAACATCTCTCAAAAGAATCCCATGTATCAATACATCTATCAGGGAGTCTCTTAAACCAATCTCTAGCATCTTCCACTAGAGATTGAACAAATAATTTCATGACTACATCCTCATGCTCTACCTCATAATCATTTAATACATCAACAAATAACCTAAGGTGTTCTTCACAACTAATAGCATTATTACTAGAAAATTTAGGTATCTTATCTCTTATATCAGCTGGAAAAGCATTCGAGTAGCTGGGTATTCCATCAAAACTAATTTTCCTATAGCCTTCTAATTGCATAGGTCTTCTTTGAAAACTTGAACTAGTGTTAACCCTAGGATCAACATTTACATTTCCATCTACTTGTGCATTTGACTATTGCCTAGGATCAATATTTATCTTAGCAGATGAAGAAGGAATTGAACTAGTAGTAGCATTACTAAGTGGAACAATAGTAGTTACAAACTGCATACCTAGTTCATCAGCTGATGGGCCAAGAGTATTTGCAGATGAAGCCCTTAAGAATTGGATCTTTCTTCTTTTTTCTGCAATGGAAGCTTCAACTTCAGCCTTCTCTAATTTTCTTGCTAGGTCCTCATCCTCTTTTCTTCTTCTCTCCATCTTTGTATCCTTATTTGAATTGGGTGGTGGGACCCCTGGTATTGTCAATGATTTTCTTGTTTGATGTCCCACCATCTTTTGCTTTCCTTTTCTTCCAATAGAAATAGTAGGCCTAGTGATCTCATGTCCATCTTTATCTTTAGGGAGGGAAGCATAACTTTGAACCTTTCTAACCATAGGGCCCTCCTTATCAAAGTCATGATCTTGCAGGAAGTGCTCCTACTCACTTCTCAAAGTATCAAGATCACCAAAGACATCATGTTGCAAAGTCTTAGGAGTAGAAGCAAGCATCTTATTGCTTTCCTTCAACTCACTAATATTTCTAAGAAGAGACTCTCTTTCTATCATAGCATTCACTTTTTCAGCTTCTCTCTCCTTTTCTAACCTCTTATGTATGGCATCCTGCTCTGCCAACTACAACCTTAGTGCACTCAAATCATTCGGGTCTATCATAAATCATCAGAACCTAATGGGACATCCATATCAGTGAGACTTTGATATGAGAAATGGACCTATCTTAGTCTCATGGGTTTCCTTCTGAACATATCCTCATCAGGATCTAAATCTGGTCCAAAACCCCTTTCTCTAGTTTGTTCATCCTTCCCTGTAGGTAATGAACCTTTGTCTTGAAATACTACCTTTGGGGTATCATAAAATTTATCTTTAGATCAGCCACTATCTGATCTAGAACTCTTGTGTTGTGAATCTTCCTCATGAGAGGATGCATGTGGTGCTCTACTTCTAGTATTTCTTTGTTCTCTCATGGGAGCACTAGTAGAATCACCATTTCTTCTGATCCAACTCTTCTTTTCCTATCTAGGCAATTGTTCCAGAGTAACCTCCAAATTTTTCTTGACAAAGGACCTAGTATTCATTTTTTTTTCCATGATTCACAGTTTATAGCACTGGTTCTAACCTTTTTGAGTCACCACCCACCAAAGTGGGAAATCCTTAACTAAATACAATAGGAGAAACAAGAGTCCACTTAAAAACTTTTATCTCTAGACTTTCCCCAGTAGAGTCACCATTTTGTTGGTTGTCTTTTCTCTTTACTTGCAGGGTTACACTATTATTGACAACTTAATGTCATTGACTCTATCACCACTCCAAATTATGTAAGGAAAAGGGCCAATTAACAAGGATCAAAGAGATCCTCCTACACTTTGAGCCTAGATGCTCAGGCAGGTGTACCTTTGATTCACTTCTTGAAAGGAATCACAAAATGTTATGCATTATACCCTTTACAAATTGTTTTGAAAGATTTTATCATTTAAATGTATGGTGGATGATGATGAACTACTTATAGAGAATGGATCAGTGCCTTAACCTAGGGCATAGAGTCACAAAATAACATAAATCAACTAAAAATCCTAAATCAAATACTCCTGAACTTAGGATAAGTGCTTTGCCTATTATCCCTCTCACTCCCAAACCTAATCATCAAATTCTTACCTAGCCATGAACTCACTGAAATCACCTCAAAGACTTTAATCCTAACTTTTTTAGGAACTCAAAGATAATTCCACTACTCTTTGTTTACCATATGCTAACTCACTTTGTGACTTTAACATATATGAGCCCAAGTTCAAAATAAGAAGACAAACATGAATTTGAGATTGGAATCCAAGTATATTCTCATTAAAATTTGTAGAATCAATACATTATCAGATAACAAAATGTTAGGAAACAAACCCAAAATATAGGCTCTCCTTGTTCAGTCCTTTACATTGATTTTCAATATATCATCAACAAACCCTTTGCAAAATAAAAAATTCAACCATATATACCACTAATCATCTTGGGATCCCAAAATAGGATGCAACAAGCTATGGATGATTAGGGTTATGGTTTTACCCACCAAACCAACTAAGATCAATTAGGAATTTATTACAATTGGGGTAAAACTAGGTAGCTTGGAGAAAGCAAATCCAAGAATGATCTGTAATCATGGTAATTCCTTGAGAAAGTACTAAAAACCATGGATTTTCCCATATTAATCAACCTGTTCAGCCACCTACAACATACCTTCGAGCAACAAAATCATGGTACAAACCCCTACAATTAATCATCAACCTCCCTGGACCACACCGTAGCAATAGGCACCACCAATTCCACCAAATCCAGTCTCTAAAACAATTAATTTCAGTCCTTCCTTTTGTAGAAAACCCATCTAAAAATTCAAATTTGAAATGCAAGGGTTGGTTGACAAGGTTTAAAACATGACTGTCGATTCTTGTGTTTTCTTGGTAGATCAGGTGGTCCTTGTTAATTTTTGCAATATTCACAAAGTTGTTTGAAAAGTCTCTGGCCACATCAGCACACCACAACCAATGAAAACCAAGCAAGTCAGCACCATCTGATAGTGGACCCACAACTTAGAAGCTTTCAAATCAAATGGTCAGTGTATAATCACATAGCATGGAAAGATTCCATGCAATCATATGACCACCACAGATCTACCTATGCTATTGGCAACCCTATAGACTCCTCTGACAACGGGCCCACTGACAACTACCAAGTCACCCATCCACGCTGACCAATCATAACATTACAACTTGGCAACACCTAGAAAATGGTCCCACTTTCTAGCCTTTCAAATCAGATGGCTAGCGCATGATCTCATAGACTCAGAAGATTCCATGAGATCATACAACCACCGTAAGATCTAAAGGCAAGAAAAGATACTAGGCTCGTTGGGACAGATGGCACCTCATCGCTATACCGCATGTCAAAAACTTTGACACAAAAAGTCTTGTGAGACAACGTCAGCCACACAATTTTAAAAGGTGGAACTTAGGAAAAATTAAAATGGGAGACCTAGGCCTAGACAGAAAATATTAAAGTGGGCCCCGGTAATAAAACCTAACCATGTAACACATGAAGTGGTCATAGTGAAAATTAGCACATGGGTAAATGGGAATTAAGTGACTAAAAAAGGTAACACTCAAATAGAATCAGGCCAGGATAAATTAGGGTTTCCCCTCCAATGGCTAGAAATTTTGAAATTTTAACCTAGGGTTTCAGGGCTAGAGCATAGAAAACCACTTGCAGAGACCAGGGAAAAACCAAAAAGTCATGAAAATTTTATAGGTGTTAACACCAGGCATTGTTTAGATCCATTGGATCTAAACCATATCTCCTCCTCTCTTCTTTTAGGTTTTGGACCATGGGAGCTCTCTAGATAGGACTGGATCCAAACACCATTACTAGGCAATGTCTGGTACCCCTATATTTTAATTTGATTTCTTCATGTATATCTGCACTTATTTATTCAATTCTAGCAATGGCGATGCTCACAACCTGTGTGAGCTTGGCTAAATGGCCTGCTTAGTTTCTTTTTCCTTTGTACAACATACTTAAGACTGATACATGCACATGTAATTCTTAGATGTAGTTCATTTTCCTTTTTCTTTCTTGTACTTTGAAATGAACACAAATATTAAGAATGACTACTAATAATTTCAAACTAGGGTGAAGTAGTCTAACTTAGTAACTAGGCATCTTCTTATGAGTAAAATACTGATAACATTCTGGCGACTTGTTTGGAGTGCTTTCCTGCTAAGCATCCTGACCAACTACCTTAGAGATCCATTGGGCATAGAGTCTTAAAGCCTCAAATCCGAACTTAGCCCTAAATCAAATAACCCTTCTTGCTAACAAAACCAATAACTACCAGAGATAACTTCTCTTGCTTATTTATACTCACACCAAACTAAAAACTAAATTGAAGGCAAACTGAAAAAGAAAGTAGAAACCAACTTGTGCCAAGGCACTTAGGAAACATAGAAAGTTGAAACCTCTAACTTACTAATGTACATGGTAGAACCTGACCTCAGAAACAAGCCTTGAGATGAATCCCATTCACTGGAATGGGAAACTCCTCTCCATTCATATTAGCCAACTAGAAAGCATTATGGCTCTTGCATTTAACAACCATGAAGGGTCCACTCCATATGGCATCAAATTTAGCATTCCTTCCTAGTCTATGCTTTGATTCATTCCACTTGAGGATGAGGTCTCCTTCCTTGAAAACTCTACATGTGGCTCTTTTATCAAATCTTTTCTTCATTTGAGAATGATGGATTTCCAAGTTCTCTAGTGCTAGTTTCCTTACTTCTTCAAGTTTAACTAACCCAGCAAGCCTAACTTGCATAGTGTCCTCTTCCATTAGATCAATCTCCTTGATTAAGCTCAAAGTAGGCAACTCAGTAGATAAAGGAATCCTAGCCTCTTTCCCATAGATAAGTGTGTAAGGAGAGTTACTTGTAGACCTCTTAGGTGTTATTCTATCTACCCATAAGGCCAACTTCAACTTGTGGTGCCAATCCCTCTGGTTTCCTTCTATAGTCCTTTTGATGATTCTCAACAAGCTCTTGTTTGTTGATTCTACTTGACCATTACCTTAAGGGTAATAGTTGGATAAGATACTTAGGAAGATAGCATGCCTTAAAGCCCATTCTAAAATCCTCATTCTTAGAAATGCCATAGCATTGTCTGAAATGATAGAGTCTGGAGTGCCAAATCTAGACACAATGTCTTGGTAGAAATTTAGGATAGAGGTCTCATTTGCTTCCTTCAATGCTACAACCGTTGTCCATTTAGTAAAATAATCCATAGCAGTAAGTATCCATTTATGTCCAGCACTACATAAAGGATTTATAGGTCCAATGAAGTCTAACCCCCATTTGGAGAAGGGTTGCTCCACTTTGATGGGATGCAAAGGGAGGGATGCCAACTTCTATTTTCCAACAAACAGAGCATAGTTATTGCACTTCCTTACCTAATCAAATGCATCCTTGTAGTGGTTGGGCCAATAGTACCCAACTCTCATCACTTTTAGAGTAGTGGTTCTAGCTGCAAAGTGTCCTCCAAAACTTCCATCATGAAACTCTTCTAATATTCTGTCTACTTGGTTGGTTTCAACACATCTCAATAAGACACCACTATGATCTCTTCTATACATAACACCATCAATAATGATAAATGGAATAGCTTGAAGTCTAAAGTACCTCCTTTTTCTCATGTCAAGGCCTTGAGGGCATTAACCAATGGAGAGATAATGTTTCATCTCTGTTGTCCATCTTGCACTTTGTTCTTCATTCTGGTTCATCAGGATAACTTCTTGTTCTTGTTGGTTTTTTCCCTCATTCAGCTATTCACATAGCCCTTTTCCTCTAGCCAACTTAGTCACTTTGATCTGAATGTCATATTCCATGACTTTGGTGATTCAACCAGCCCTCTTGTGGCTCAGGTCCTTATTTAGAAGGAAGTCTTTTATGAAAGGGTGAGCAACCATTAAGTGCACTGTGTTATTGGGCAACAAGTGCCTAAATTTTTTCAAGCTCCTCACTATTTCTAAGACATGTTTCTCTATAGGAGTATAACTCAGCTCATAACCATCCATACCTTGGCTGTAAAAAGCCACTGGTTGCTCTTGTTTCTAAGTATTCTACTAGACTAACATGGAAGAGATACTATTAGTGTCCCCAAAAGCATACATTATAAAATCTTTAGAAAAATTAGGGTTTACCAGAGTAGGAGCAGAAGCAATTTCTTTCATGATCTCTTCAAAAAATTTCTTCCCTTCATTTGTGCAATGGAAAGTTGAATTCTTCTTCAACATCTAGGTTATAGGCTTCAGAAGTGCTGCAACATTATGGATGAACCTTCTCAAGAAGTTGATTCTTCCAAGGAAACTCTACAGACCCTTCTTGTGTGTTGTCAGTGGTAGTTCCATGATGGCCTTCATCCTCTCAGGATCAACTATTATCCCTTGCTTAGAGACAATGTGCCCTAGAAATCTACCTTCATGGACAGCAAATATACATTTTTTAGGATTCAATGAAACTCCAAACTCTCTACATCTTTCAAAAATCTACCTCAGATGAACTAGGTGATCATTAGTATCTTTAAAAAAAATAGTTATATCATCCAACTGAACTAGAACAAACTTGTTCATCAAACAAGAAAATGCCATTTCCATGGCTTTCTGAAATGTAGCACCAACGTTAGACAACCAACAAGGCATCTTCCTATATGCCATGGTGCCCCATTTGGTTGTGAAGGCTATCTTATATTGGTCCTCCTCTCTAACTAGGACCTAGTTATAGCCAAAAAATCCATCTAACAAAGAAAATCTATCAGACCCTGAGACATACTGCAATATCTATTCTATGGAGGGAAATGGGTGGTGGTCCTTGAGTGAGGCTATGTTAAGGTCTTTGAAATCCACACATAACTAGATTTCACCATTCTTCTTCCTGAGAGGTACTACATTGGAAACCCAACAGGTGTGTTTAATGGGAAATATTATATTGGCTTCAATCATTTTCCTCAACTCAGTTTTCATCAACACTTCTAATTTAGGATTGATAGGTCTTTGTTTCTCTCTTACTGGTTTTGCATGGGGTTCTATCTCAATGGTGTGCTGGGATAAGTGGGGATCAAATCCTTTCAGATCATATTATTCCCATGCAAAAACATCATTAAACTCTTGGCATAATGAGATAAAGGCTTGCTTTTTTTGCTGAGTGCATACCTTTCCCAACTTGAGGGATTTGTCTTTGAAAATCTCTACAAGCTAGTAGTGCTCTTCCTTGACTGTCATGTTGGCCTTGTCTCATCTGAGCTGATCATTAGAGTTAAAAATGGACTCAAGGGTGAGCAGTCCCTTGGGTAGCTTGTTAGTTTTCAACAATAACATCTAGTCATTATACTGGTGAACATGTTTATTCTGATTAACGTTAGAAAACTCATCTTCTTCTATCAAAAAATTCAAAATTTGTTCATCATTTTCAAAGATTTTCAAGCTCACCTAATTGTCTGGTATTGATGGTCTTACTTGGACTTTCACATGCTACATCTCAATGTTTGTGACCTCCTTTGGAATATCATATTCTACTCCCATGGAAGCTATCTTGTCTACCTATTTGTTAAGATTTCTTGGGATAACTACTAGATTAAAAGCACAAAAATCAACCATTAAATCCCAAACACTATTCTTATACATTTTGAGTGTATCATTTTTTGTGAGATTAGTGCCACAAATCTAATTAACCACTAGTTCACTATCACCTCTAACTTTTAGACACTTGATTCCTCTTTGTCTAGCCCATTCTAAACCATGAATCAAGGCCTCATAATCTGTTGTATTGTTAGTACAATTGAAAGAAAAATGAACAACAAAGTAATACCTTTTTCCTTCTAGAGAAATTAGGATAGCTCCTCCTCCTGAACCAACTTTGCTTCTGGCACCATCAAAGAACAACTACCATAGCTCACCATTCTGATTTTCAGAACACTTATCTTTCTTCTTCATCAAATCTGGAATCACAGAACCCTCCTCATGGATGATATACATCCCACTACTAGAAATTTCCATGTTTCTAAAAGGATTATCTTCTAATTCTCTTTTAGCCCATTGATCTAGGACAATATCAAGAATATTTTTGATAGTGGTCTTAGGTTTAGAATCAATAGGATCTTGCTCATGGAACATCATATTGGAATTTATAGGGATTGGGATGTAAGGTTGAACATGGTTCTTTGCAAAATATTTAGACTTGATTCTAACCTTAGTCCCATATTTGGTTCTGGAGTATAGATGAGATCAATCAGCTAAGAGGTATCCCCCCAACCTAGCAGTGAAATATTTGCTTAGACATATAGCAAAGTGGGGAGGCAAGTCTATGACATAGACATCCTGGGGAATAGAGAAGTTGGGACATTCATGTAAAGTGAGACTTAGGTATTTAATGACTCTAATGGTGCTAAATAATGACCCATCTAGCTGAACAACATGCCTATCTATTGGCTCATAAGATAATACTAGGAGGTCTACTCGTTGTTTAGAAATTACAAAACTACTTTCCGCTGAGTCTATCATGCAATTATGAACCAAGACATTCCTGACAACAAGAGTAACATAGAAAGGAGCGGGCTTAACCTATAGAGAAATGATGGGCTGCAAGCTGGCTTCTTTACTTTGCTACTCTTTTTAAGGTGTTTCAGCCACTAGGATTCTAGGCTATTCTAAAATAGCTTCTTGATTTAATGAAATCTTAGCCAATTTGCTAAGTATTAGCTCCTTTTGTCTAGGGATTGCCAAAGTGTCCATCAAATGCACATTTATGGATGTCTTCTTCATTTTTTCCACAATGTTAAAAGATCCCAAGCTTACTTTAGACTATCCCTTTACTACAGTAGTCTCTTGTTGTGTGGATACCAACTATGTCACTACCTTGACATGTTCCTTAACTTCTTTTGACTAGTTTTGGACTAGAGTTTGAACCAGCTTGGGTTTTGGAGTCATAATAGGAGCCTGCTAACAAGTAGAGGCCACTTGTTCATCTTCCAAATCCTTCTTAGACCTCATGTTGGCTACAACCGGAGCATAGTTCAGGTTGTCATTTGGGAACAAATTTACCCCGCAAAAATCCTCATTTTGAAAGTTAACTAGTGACACCTCAGGTGTTTGTAGCTCATTAGGGGCAGCAACCTAACCTTGTTAAATCTTTGGTTCTTGAACCATCTCCTATGAAATAATCAAATTGTTCTACACCATGAGGGCCTTGGCATAGCCATTCAAAAACATCCCTTGGATATGTTGCTGATTACATGGGCAAACCCATTGATATTCTTGTACCATGTTTTTCTAATCTACAGGATCCAACTCTCTAGAAGCAGTAGAAATGTTAGAATTATAGGGCTGACTAGCTTTCTGATTATACTTCCTTGCTTGCCCTTGTTGACTTGATTGTTATTGGAGTCTATTTTGCTAGTACTGAGCTTGATAAGGTTGCTGATAAGGTTGGAACTATTGATTCTTTAGACTAACTAGCTCATTAGTAACAGTTTGGAAGGCCTTTTTTATCTCATTTAGCTCTTGGGATTGGTTGACAACTGAATTAACAACTTGTTGAGAAGGAGCTAGGAGAGGTGGAATAGATGCCAAGGCTAGAATTACTTCAGGAACAAGATGAAACTCAGGGAAAATTGGCATTGGATGCCTTAGGGCTATTTTTCCCATATGAATTAGGATATTTTTAGCTCTTATGGAAAGATCATTTGCTACTGGTAAGTTATTCCCTCCCATAGATTGAATCATAATAGAGATATCACTATTGAGAGCTCTTAGATAGTACATAAAAGAATGCTAGCTTGAGGGTCTAACCATGGCCGATATTCTATTCCATGTCCTCTAAAATCTTAAATTAAAATCCATCATGTACTCCTGGGGTGTCCTCTTAATGGTAGTCAAATGCTCAACTAAAGAGAGGTGGTCAGACTTATCTTCAAATTGATTAGTCAAGGCTTGATCCAACCCATCCCAGTCATTTCCAGAACTGACTGCTAAAGCATTGTAAAGCCTTGCCTTTGAGGGATGCTACCGAAAACCTCTTAGTGAAATTATCTTGAGTTATATTATGGAGGGCACAAAGGGATGCTACATCTATTATATGCTCAATAGTGGAGGTCAGATCCCTCTCTTGTGAAAATAGGAAATATTTTAAGGGCTATTATAGGTATGTCATTATGCTACTGCATACTCAAGGGCCTACCTTGGTTGAAGGCTATGATAGGATTATTTCTAGCCATTGGAGGATTACGGGGAGCTTGAATCACTAGTGCTGCTTGCACTGGCTGAATTGGCGGGGTGGTTACAGGAATGCGAGTGGGATTGGAGTGGGATTTGGATATTGGGATGCACTAGATTGGGTTTCTTTAGGCCTTTTCTTAACAAATGGAAGCTCTGTATAAACAAAAGGATTCTTAATATACCTGGTTGGGATCCCAATCAAAAGCTTAAGTGTTAATCTACATGAAATGACATTAGAGTCACCAATTATGATATCAAAACATAGTCACTACTCATACCAAACAATAAATTGCATGTAAAACTCTTAGAAATCTGACTCACTGAGTCTTTTGTCCCACCGGGCATGCCAAAAACTCTTGTCACTAAGTATTGCACCCAATTTGCTAAGTGTTAAAACCCAGCAATCTTATGAAACATGGGACTATTCTCAAGTTGTGGGTAACCTATTTGAGAATAGACCACCGGATTAAGGGTCAGCTTCTCCTTAGATCACTTTAAAACTAAATTTTAGGAGGAAAGGGAGAGAGTGCGTAAATAAAATAACTAAAATTTATTTGAAAACAAGGTGATCCACTGAATTTGATAGAAGACCCACAACTGAAATAAACTTACTACAACAACAAAACAAAACTGAACTTCACAACTTGATTCTACTAACTTAAACTCGTTAGGAAAATAGGGTACTTGAAATATAGAGAAGGGAAGATAATTCCACAATTCTGATCTTTCAGTTTGCATACGAATTAACACCATAGAGCTAAGATGAATTCCTGAACATTTACTTGGATCAACAAGATCATCATAGTAATCCTACATGAGATTCAAAAAGAAGAATTCTAAAATTGTAGGGAAACAAGAAGGATCAATTTTATTGCTGAAAAGAAACTAAGTACAAGATGTGTCTCTCAAAGCTACAACACTCATATTGGAGAGAAAGAATGAAGAGCTAACCTCCATCACAAAAAGTGAGAGGTATATAACTAAAACCTAGGAATCTGTATTCAAATCCCACAACCTCCTAAGAATGGAAAAAAATCTCAAAATAGACCTAGGAGGTTGTGGGATTTGAATACAGATTCCTAAGCTTTAGTTATATACCTCTCACTTTTTATGATGGAGGTTAGCTCTTCATTCTTTCTGTTTGATATGAGTGTTGAAGCTCTTAGATACACATCTTGTACTTACTTTCTTTTTAGCAATAAAATTGATCCTTCTTGTTTACCTACAATTTCAGAATTCTTCTTTTTGAATCTCATGCAGGATTACTGTGATGTTCTTGTATCCTTAATTTGCATGCTGATCCAAGTGAATGTTTAGGAATTCATCTTAGCTCCATAGTGTTAATTCATGTGAAAACTGAAAGATCATAATTTTGGAATTATCTTCCCTTCTCTGTGATTCAAGTACCCTATTTTCCTAAGGAGTTTAAGGTAGTAGAATCAAGTTGTGAAGTTCAGTTTTGTTTTGTTGTTGCAGTAAGCTTATTTCAGTTGTGGATCTTCTTTCAAATTTGGTGGATCACCTTGTTTTGAAATTAATTTTAGATATTTTCTTTACACACTCTCTCCCTTTCCTCCTAAAAGTTATTTATTTTTAAAGTGATCCAAGGTCAAGTTGGCCCTTAATCCAGAGGTCTATTCTCGAATAGGTTACCCACAACCTGAGAATAGTCCCATGTTTCAAAGGATTGTTGGGTTTTAAAACTTAGCAAATTGGATGCAATCCTTAGTGACAATAGTTTTTGGCATGCCTAGTGAGACAAAAGACTTGGTGAGTCAGATTTCTAAGAGTTTTACATGCAAGTTATTACTTGGTATGAGTAGTGACCATGTTTTGATATCATACATGGTGACTCTAATTTCATTTCATGTCGATCAACACTTAAGCTTATGAGTGGGATCCCAACCAGGTAGAGTAAGAATCCTTTTGTTTATACAAAGCTCCCATCTGTCAAGAAAAGGCCTAAAGTAGCCAAAACTAGTGCATCCCAATCTGCAAATCCCACTCCCAATCCCACTCACATTCCTACAACCACTCCCCCAATTCAGCCAATGCAAGGAGCACAAGTCGTTCAAGCTCCCCGTAACCCTCCAATGGCTAGAAATCATCCTTTCATAGTGTTCAATCAAGGCAGCCCCTTGAATTTGTAGCAACATAATGACATACCTATATCAACACTTAAAAGCTTTCCTATTTTCATAGGAGAGGATTAGAGCTCCACTATTAAGCATATAAGATATGTAGCATCCCTGTGTGCCCTCCATAATATAAGTCAAGATAATGTCACTGTGAGGTGATTGGAATGATTGGAAACATCCCTCAAAGGCAAGGCTTTACAATGGTTTAGAGGTTTAGTAGTCAGTTCTATAAATGACTAGGATGGGTTGGGTCAAGCGTTCACTAATCAATTTGAAGATAAGTCCGACCACCTCTCTTTAGTTGAGAATTTGAGTACCATTAAGAGGGAACCCTATGAGGACATGATGGATTTTAATTTCAAAATTCAAAGGACATGGAATAGAATACCATCCATGATTAGACCCTCAAGCTAGCATGCTTTCTTGTACTATCTAAGAGTCCTTAATAGTGATATCTCTATTATGATTCAATCTATGGGAGGGAATAACTTACCAGCAGCATATGATCTTGCCATAAGAGCTGAAAATGAACTAATTCAAGCTAGAAAAATAGCCACAAGGCCTCTAATGCCTATTTTCCCTTAGCTTCATCTTGTTCCTAAAGAATTTCTAGCTTTGGCATCTATTCCACCTCTCCCAGCTCCTTCTCAAAAAGTTGTTAATCCAGTTGTGGACCAATCCCAAGAGCTAAATGAGATCAAAAAGGCCTTGCAAAGTGTTACTAATGAGTTGGTTAGTCTAAAGAAGTAGCAGTCCCACCCTTATCAATAGCCCTATCCACAACCTTATCAAGCTCAATACTAGAAAAATAGACCACAATACCAATCAGGTTAGCAAGGCCAAGCAAGGAACTACAACTAGAAAGCTAGTCAGCCCTATAATCCTAACATTCCTAGTGCTTTTAGAGAGCTAGTTCCTGTAGCTCAAAACAACATGGCATAAGAATATCAATGGGTTTTCCCATGTAATTAGAAACATATCCAAGGGATGTGTCCTAATGGCTATGCCTTGGCCCTCATGGTGAAGAACAATGTGATGATGCCGCAGGAGATAGTTCAAGAACCAGGGATTTAGCAAGGTTAGGTTGCTGCCCCAAATGAGCTATAGATGCCTGAGGTGGCACTAGTTAACTTTCAAATGGAGGATTTTTGTGAGGTAATTTTTTTCCCAAATGATAACCCAAACTATGTTCTGGTTGCAGCCAACATGAGGTCTAAGAAGAAGGATTTGGAATCTTAAAAAGTGGCCTCTACTAGTCAGTAGGCTCCTATTGTGACCCCACAACCCAAGGTGGTTCAAACTCTAGTCCATAACTAGTTAAAAGAAGTTTAGGAAGAGGCCAAGGTAGTGACACAACTGGTATCCACACAACCAGAGATTGTTGTAGCAAAGGGACAGTCTAAAGTAAGCTTGGGATCTTTTAACATTGTGGAACAAATGAAGAAGACCTCTATAAATGTGCCTTTGATGGATACTTTGGAAATCCCTGGATAAAAGGAGCTAATACTTAGCGAATTGGCTAAGATTTCATCAAATCAAGAACCTATTTCAAAACAGCCTAGAATCCTAGTGGTTGAAGCACCTCAAAAAGAGAAGAAAACTAAAGAAGCCAGCTTGCAACCCATCATTGCTTCATAGGTTAAGGCCCCTCCTTTCTATGTTACCCTTTTTGTTGGGAATTTCTTGGTTCATAATTGCATGATAGACTCAGTGGCAAGTAGTTCTGTAATTTCTAAACAACTAGCAGACCTCCAAGGATTATCTTATGATTTGATAGATAGGCCTATTTTTGAGTTGGATGGGTCATCATTTAGCACCATTGGAGTCATTAGCTACCTAAGTCTCACTTTACATGAATGTCCCAACTTCTCCATTCCCCACGATGTCTATGTCATAGACCTACCTCCCAACCTTTCTATATGTCTAAGCAGAGATTTCACTGCAAGGTTGGGCGGATACCTCTCAGCTAATTGGTCTCATCTATACTGTTAGAAAGTAAATTCCACCAAGATAACTAAGAGGGGGGCGGGGGGAGGGGGGGGGGGTGAATCAGTTATCAGATAATTATAAATTTTAACATCTTCAATAGAATTTAACCATGTAAGCAATGCAATTACTAACCATACAAAGATATTCATACACAATGACACAATAACACAAGATATGTTGACTAGGGAACGTCTTGATCAAAGAGTAAACCCCAGTGGGAATGATTCCCATAAAAGATGCACTAATATGAATATTCCTTGTGAGAGGATGGACTCTATTATGAGTCTTATGAAATACACTTAGTACATATAAATCCCTATTAGGAGATTTTGAATCCTTGTTAAAAGATTCTAACCCTATTAAGAGTTATGGAAGACAGAAGGACCCACTGCTCGAACAGCTTCAGGGTAAGATCACTGAACACACTCTCCAAATAACCTTAATATTATTCAGTAGAATAATATGAAATATGTTACCTCCTTAAAGTGCCAAACCACACTCACTACTACACTAGATCTTAATTCTAGATCTCTGTACTTCTCATGTCTTCCTTCACAATTTCACTTTCACAATCTCTTAGACTCTATTCTTTACTTCATGCTTACATTCACATGAAACCAAACCATGCTCACACTTCTTTCACATTTAAAAAACTTACAATAAGGAAAAAAATTCCTTTCTTTATACCACTCTCAAATAATTACAAATGAGTTGGAACATAATTACAAAGTAAAAGCTTCCATACGCTACATCAAATTTACACAAAAACTGTCAGCTTCCAAATGCAATATCTCTTCACTCATGTGACCTCAAAGTTTGCATTGTGAACCACATCACCATCAATGTGTCTCAAACTACTCTTTAATTGTGCAAAACTAGATTCCATCCCGATTAGGAGATATCAGCCGATTTCCACAAATTGTTACTCAGGAACACTACCTGAATACTACTTTTACCAAAATACTCATAACTTTCATGAATCAATGAATTACTATCTGTGCTCTTAACCATAGACATATAACATATCAAAGAGTATAACCTCAACATGGCATAGCTCCAACTACAATATCCCACGTGCGCTAATCAGAACATTGTCTACTTCTTCGCTAGTCTCTAGAAGATCACTGTGTTGACATCAATGACAATCATAGTCATGAATGCAACAACAATTGCTACAGAATGACTACCAACATCCATCTTTCATTCCTAAAAATCTCCCCCATTGGCATTGATGGTGACATAGATGAAAAACATCCAATCTTCCAAAATCCAATACTGCAACACTGCTACACTGATACTCTGAAAATTCTTCAAATCCCCTTCATCAATCAAATCTTTCTTCGTTATCCTGTTCAATTCTCTCATATTTTTTTTCATGCATACTTCTCCCCCATTGACATCATTGAAAAAAGTTTCATCACTATGTCAACAACAACTCAATGTCAAAAGACACTGTTCATAAAATACATTCATAAGAGTCCTCATGACTTAGCTCAAATACAGATACTCCCCCATAGAGGAAGTACCAACATCCAATCCAGAAAAAGATAGGGCTCATATACCACTAGATGGATGTAATCAACTGCATCATTACTCAAAAGTAGGTTGGGGCATAACCCCAAGCATACCTCTCACATAATCAAATGTATCCTTAGGAAAAGGCTTTGTAAATATGTCTGCTATCTATTCCTTTGTGCTTATGTACTCCAATCTAACTTCTTTCTCAGCAAATTTCTCTCTTACAACATGATACTTGATCTCTATATGCTTAGTTTTAGAATGCAATACAAGATTTTTAGACAAACTGACTGTGCTAGTGTTTTCACAATGTCTGACAACAGGCTCAACAAATTTAATTACAATATCCTTCAGCATCTACTTCATCCAAATTGTCTGGTTATAATTCTTTGCTGCCGCTACATATTTTGCTTCTGTTGTACTCTGTGAAATACAATTGTACTTCTTTCTCAACCAGGAAACCAATCTTCCTCCAAGAAAAAAGGCTCCACCACTAGTGCTTTTCTTATCATCAACACTACCTCCCTAATCATCATCTGTATATGCACATAGGGTAAAATCATTAGATTTTTCATACCACAATCCATAGTCCATTGTGCCTCTTAAATATCTCAATATCCTCTTTACTGCTGCATAATGTGACTCTCTAGGTTTAGCTTGAAATCTTGCTACCATTCCAACTGAATGTTGTATATCTGGTCTAGTGTGTGTTAAGTAATGCAATCCTCCAATCATGGGTTTGTATTTCTTCTACTCAACTACTGGTGTTTCATCTTTTTTTGATAGTTTGTGTCCTATAACCATAGGTGTTCCAACTAGTTTACAGTTCTCCATTCCAAATCTTTTCAGCAAATCATTCAAGTACTTTGTCTAGCTAACAAAGATACCATCATTGTTCTATGTTATCTCTAATCCCAAAAAGCATTTCATCTCACCAATCATGCTCATTTCGAATTCAGTCTTCATTTTATCAAAAAATTTGTCACTAGCTTCATCTTCTCCTCCAAAGATAATGTCATCAACAACAATAACTATAACCAACAATCCATTTAAAATTTCTTTTGTGTATAGATTACTATCTGTTGTTCCTTTAGTAAATCCCAATTTCAACAAATACTTATCCAATCTAGCATACCAAGTTCTAGCTGCTTGCTTTAGTCCATATAATGCTTTCTTCAGTTTACAAACCATATCTCCTTCTTGAATCAAAGGAAAACCTTCAGGCTACTCAATGTAGACTTCTTCTTCCAATTCACTATTCAGAAATGCAGACTTCACATCCATCTGATACACTTTGAATTTCTTAAAAGCTGCATAATTTAAAAACATTCTTATTGCTTCAAGTCTTTCGACTGGTGCAAAGGTTTCTCCATAGTCAATTCCTTCTTGCTGCGAGTATCCCTTACATACTAATCTTGCTTTTTTTCTTACTACTTCTCCTTGTTCATTCATCTTGTTTCTAAATACCCATTTAGTTCCAATCACATTCTTGTCTTTAGGTCTAGGAACCAATTCCCATGTCTTGTTCTTTTGAATTTGATCTAGGTCTTCTTTCATAGCATTAATCTAATGTTCATCTTCACAAGCTTCATTAGTAGATTTAGGTTCAATTTGAGAAATCAAACATAAATGTACCTTATTTCTAGTCATAAATCCTCTATCCAAACTTCCAATAACTTGTTCAATAGGATGATGTCTAGATAGATACCTGTTTGGTGTCATAGTCACAAATCTTGCTTCAACTGTAGATTCTTCTTTAGTTTCTTCTCTGGTTTCTTTTGTAGTATGATTCTCATTCAACAATTCAATATCAGTCTCATAGAATAATATAGTAGTTTCAATGTTAGGTTGAGGATTAGCTTCTTCATCAGATTCATAATCAAGCATTCTTTCCTAAATTTTAAACTTCTGATCAACTTTAACATTTGCGCTCTCAACAATAGTTTTAGTTCTCTTATTGTAACATCTATATGCTTTTCTCTTCAAAGAATATCCAAGAAAAATACCTTTATCACTTCTAGGATTAAACTTTCCAATATCATCATCTCTCTTTATATAAAATTTGCTTCCAAAAATTCTAAAATACTTAACTGAGGGTGCATGTCCAAACCATAATTCATAAGGTGTCTTATCTATGTCTACTCTAATTTGTACTCTATTTATTGTATATACTGTTGTATTCACTGCTTCTCTCCAAAATTCTTTGCCAAGTCCTTCTCAAATAACATAGCTCTTGCTACTTTAGTCATTGACCTGTTTCTTCTTTCTACAATACCATTTTGTTCAGGTGTTCTAGGGGATGAAAACTATCTCTTAATACCATTCACTTCACAAAGAGTGTTAAACTCTCTAGAAATTCTCCACCTCTATCAGATCTCAAACATTTAATCTTCATTCCCGATTCATTCTCAACTTTATTCTTAATGATCTTAAACTTATCAAATGCTTCAGATTTTTTTTTCAAAAATGCAATCCACATCATTCTTGTAAAATCATCAACAAGATTCATAAAATACCTTTCTCCATAGAATCCTCTAGTCTTGGTAGGACCGCTCAAGTCTGTATGAACAATCTCCAACTTCTTTGCCGATGTGAACTTCTTACTAGGAAATGAACTTCTCTTTTGCTTAGCCATCACACATTCTTTACAAATCATGTTAGTAGGCTTCATAATTTTAGGAAAATCCCTTACTTCAAGTGTAGTACTCACTTTCACAATGTTATCAAAGTTTATATGACAAAACCTTCTATGCCATAACCAACTGTCATCAATTTTAGTAATCAAGCATGTCATCTCAGTAAGATTCAACTGAAATACTTAACTCTGGTTCTAGATCCAGTTCCAATTAGATTTTCATCTTTATCCTTTATCACACAAGTTTTCTCAATAAACCAAACTTGATATCCCTTATCTACTAACTATCCAACACTCAAAAGATTATGTTTCAATCCATCAACAAAGTAAACATCATCAGTATTAGTCTTTCCATCAAGAGTAATAGATCCTATACGTTTAATCAAACAAGGTGCATTTTTACCAACTCTAACAACTCCTCCATCATAATTGTTAAATTTTATGAACTTATTCATATCTCCAGTCATATGATGTGAACAACCACTATCTATAATCTAATCAGCTTTCTTTTCAACTTGGGAAACTGATGCAGGAGCATCCTAGGTGTAAGAGCAATCTTGCGTCACCCAAAAATATTTCTATTTTTGTATTCAATAAGGGCTATCTTGCACTGAGCAACTATTTATGGAAACTTTCTATTTTTAGTAAGTTTGTCTTATGATCTCAGAATGTTCTGATTTTATATGTGGAGGTTCATCTTAGTCACATTAGCCTGCCAGCAAAGTTTCATGGCTAGATCAGCTCTAGTTTTGAAGATATTGAAGATTTTTTGTATTGGTAGTAGGGTACAGAAACTTTGAACTTAGTTTTGAAGGCTTTAGAGGCCCTAGATGAGGTCAAAAATTTGGGTGACAGGCATTTACATGGGTCAAGCCTGTAGAGCACTTTGTGGCATTTCTGAAAAGGGGTTATAATAGTCAATCGGGTCAACTAGTGATGACTTATGGTCTCCGAAAGTCAGGCCACTTGAAATGGCAAAAAATAATTTTCCTTCAAAATTTTTGTTCAGGTTTCAAAAGTTATTTTGAGCTGACTTTGATGTAATAAATTGAAAAATAAAATAATTCTAAGTTTGGTCGGCCCTAAGGGCTAAATTTCTAGAACCTTCTCGGGCGGTGGAAATTTCCTATATAAAGAAGGCCCGTAGTGTTGTCTAGGGTAGTTTGGGGTAGTAGATCTGGGTATTGATTCAAGGCTCTATCCTATAGAATATTGTAAGGGAATGCCCATGTGGCTTTACATATTGTAATTTTGAAAGTTTGTAATTCCACATTTGTGGAGATAATAAGAAGCCAATTTTCTGTTCTTGCATATTGTTGTTGTTGATTCTCTATTTTTGTTATGTGTTTGTGGTATTAAGGGGAGCAACCTTCATCAAGTGGTATCAAAGTAGATGTTCCTAAGTGTGTAAATAGATCACTAATTGTAATGTAGTTTTCACCAAGACCGTGGTTACGGTTTCAGTGTGCATTGCAAAAGTGCCTCCACTTAGGGAACATGGTGGAAGAGCTAGTGTTGTAACACTTGAGGTTAGAGCACTCCAGAGACAAGTGCGAGCATTGCGAGAGGAGATTCATAGAGGACTGAATCCTAATGTTAGAGATTAAAGCAAGGATGAAGTTGAAGAAGAAGATCAAGAAGGAGAAGTTGAAGTTGTGAACCAGGAGGAAGAAAGACTTTTTTGTGCCATTTCCAAGATTGGGAAAAGACCTAAGATTGAGGTTCCTACATTTTCAAGAAATATTAACCTAGAGGAGTTGATCGACTAGATCAATGAATGTGAAAAATATTTTGAGTATGAAGATACTGATGATCTTGATAGGGTCAAATTTGTGAAGGCCAGACTAAAAGGTCATGCCAAGATCTGGTGGCAAGAGATTCAATTGGAGCGAAATAGAAGAGGGAAAGATAAAATCACAAGATGGGATCGAATGGTGGATAAATTGAAGTGATAGTTCATTCTCTTTGATTATGAGCTTGACCTTCTGAAGAAGATGCAAAGTTTGAAGCAAGCAGGAAAATCTATTCAGGAGTATACAAAGGAGTTCTATTGAATCCTCATCAGAACAGGCCATGTAGAAGTGGATAAGGAGAAAGTTGCCCATTACCCTAATGGGTTGAGGCAGAGCATTCAGAAAGAGTTGAATCTAGTTCAAATGAATAGTATTGAAGAGGCATACCAGTTTTTCCTAAAAGTAGAGGAAAAGCTGAACAAGAAGTTTGAGAGCAAACAAAATGGAAGAGGTCACCATGGACGATTTGGTGGACGGTCATATGGAGGCCAAAATGAAGATCTAAAAAAGAAGAATGAGGCTAGTAGTAGTCAAAATTAGAAAGGAAATAGTTCCAATCATTTCCAAGATTAGAACAATAGAGATCAAAGAGGAAGAGGAAGAGGATAAGGTTCAGGAAGAGGAGGCTTTTGTGGAACATATTTTCACTATGGAGAAGAAGGTCATAGGGCATTTGAATGTCCTCAACACCAAGGAAGGATGGATAGGAGGAATGAAGGCCAAGCCAGAGTTGCACATGTAGATGAAGATGCCAGATCATCAAATTCTAAAGATTTTGAAAGAGGAGAAATGCTGATTAACAGAAGAGTCTTGTTGAGTGGTGAGAATGAACCTGAGAAAAGGAGGAGCATATTTCACACTAGATGCAAGTGTGAGGGTAAATGTTGTGATGTGATTATTGATAGTAGAAGAACTAACAATTTGGTGTCAGAAGAGATGGTGATAAAGTTGAAGCTCAAGAGACAAAAACACCCACATCCATATTGGATTGCCTGGGTGCAGGATGACCACAAGATCATGGTCAGTGAACAGTGCCTAGTAAAGTTCAAGATTGGTGGGTACCAAGATGAGGTACTATGTGATATCATATCTATGGATGCATGTCATATGTTGATGGGTAGACTATTGTAGTTTGACAGATGTGTTGTAGACGATGGTCATGCAAATACCTATTCCCTGACAAAGGATTGAGTGTGACATAAGCTAAAGCCATTGAAGGAGACCAAAGAAAAGGTATGTGATAATGCAAGAATAACATTTGTTGATGGAAGAAAATTCCTAGATGGTATGAGGGATGAGCATGTGTGTTTTTCTTTAATTCCAAAAGTTGGTAAAGAGGAAGTAAAGGATGTACCTATAGAGGTTGCAGATTTGTTGAATGAGTTTCAAAATATTGTATCTAATAATGTACCCGATAGATTACCACCGGTAAGGAAGATCAGTCATCAGATGGATTTGATTCTAGGAGTTAGTTTGCCAAATAAGGCAGCACACAGAATGACACTAGTAGAAAGTGAAGAGTTGAACAGACAAGTACATGAGTTGTTACAAAAGGGATTGATTTAGGAGAGCCTGAGTCCATGTGCTATACCATTAGTATTAGCACCAAAAAAGAATGGAGAATGGAGGATGTGTATAGATTCTAGAGTAATAAACAAGATCACAATCAAGTATAGGTTTCCATTGCCACGAATGGATGATATTATGGATTGTTTGAGTGGAGCTGTGTATTTCTCAAAGATAGATCTGAAGAGTGGATATCACTAGATTTGGATTAGAGAAGGAGATGAATGCAATACTACCTTCAAGACAAAGGAAGGATTGTATGAGTGGTTAGTCATGCCTTTTGGGCTAACCAATGCACCAATCACTTTTATGTGGCTCATGAACGAGGTTCTGAAAGAATTTTTGGGTAAGTTTGTGATTGTGTACCTAGATGATATTTTGATCTTTAGTAAGACATTGGAACAGCATATGATGCATATTCGTATGGTGTTTGAGAAGTTAAGAGATGAGAAATTGTTGATTCATTTAAAGAAGTGTAGTTTTGTGAAGAAAGAGTTAGTGTATTTGGGATTTGTAGTTTTAGCAGAAGGTCTAAAAATGGACCCAGAGAAGGTACAAGATATCCTTGAATGGCCTACTCCAAGGAGTGCTATTGAGGTAAGATCTTTTCATGGTTTGGCTAGTTTTTATAGAAAGTTTATCAAAAAAATTAGTAGTATTTGTGGTCCCTTGACTGAAACAATGAGAGGGGATAGAAAAGAGTTTAAGTGGACTAATGGGGCAAAAAAGAGTTTTCAATTGTTGAAACAAAAAGTTATAGAACAGCTTATTTTAGCACTTCTAGATTTTAATAAGGTGTTTCAAGTAGATTGTGATGCTAGTGGTACTGCAATAGGAGTTGTTATGAGCCAAGAAGGTAAACCTATTGTTTATTTCAGTGAGAAGTTAAATGATGCCAAGAGAAAATATTTTGTTTATGATCAGGAATTTTATGCTATAGTTTACTTCTTGAAGAAGTGGAGACACTATCTGCTTCCTAAATAGTTTGTTTTGTATACTAATCATCAAGCTTTGCAATATCTGAATAGTCAAGGAAAGTCGAATCAAAGGCATTTGAAATGGGTTGAGTTTTTGCAGAGTTATACATTTGTTTTGAAACACACAAGTGGAAAGTCTAACATGGTTGTAGATGTGCTTAGCAGAAGGCAACTATTGTTGACAGAGATGAAGATTGAGGTGGTTGGGTTTAAAGAGCTCAAAAATTTGTATCCAGAGGATCCTGATTTTAGTGAAGCTTGGAAATCTTGTAAAGAACCTATTACTCTAGACAGAATGAAGTGGCTGGATTTCATCATTTAGGATGATATGCTATTTAGAGGGAGTCAGTTGTGCATTTCAAGAAATTCTATGAGGGAGAATCTTATCAAGGAGAAGCATAGCGGACAATTGGATGGACATTTTGGTCATGATAAAACCCTTGCTTTGGTTAGTGAGAATTATTATTGGCCACAGTTGCAGCAAGATGTCAAGAAGTTTGTATAGAGTTGTAGAGTATGTTAGATGGTGAAAGGAGTGAAGTAGAATACAGGGTTGTATCAGCCATTACCTATACCAGAGAAACTTTGGGAGGATATTAGTATGGACTTTGTTCTTGGTTTACCAAGGACACAGTGGGGACATGATTGAATTTTTTGTGGTAGTTGATAGATTTTCAAAGATGGCACATTTTATTCCCTCCAAGAAGACTAATGATGTTGTTCATGTAGCAGAATTGTTTTTCAGAGTAGTGAGACTACATGGTTTGCCAAAGACCATAGTTTGAGATAGAGACACTAAGTTCATTGGATATTTTTGGCGTACATTGTGGAAGAAGTTGAAGATAGATTTGAAGTTCAATTCATCACATCATCCATAGACTGATGGACAGATAAAGGTGGTGAATAGGAGTTTGAGAAATTTTCTGAGATGTTTGGTTGGAGATAAGCCAACAGGATGGGATTTGATTTTACCATAGGCAAAATTCACATATAATAATTCTATCAACAGGAGCACTGGTAAATCACCATTCCAGATTATACATGGGAGTAGTCTTAGAAATGCATCTGAATTGAGAAAGATAGATAAAGGAGAAATAAGTAGTGCTGAAGCTGAGGATTTTGCAGAATATTTGAAGAACATCCATGAGGAGGTGAGGAAGCATATTACCAAGATGAATGCACAGTATAAGGCTAAGGCAGATGAGAAAAGAAAGCATAAGGAATTTCAGGTTGGAGATGAAGTCGTGGTTCATTTATGGAAGGAGCAATTTCTGGTTGGTACATATAACAAGTTGAAAATGAAGAAGTTTGGGCCATGTAAGATACTAAAGAAGCATGATTCAGGAAATGCATATGAGGTAGAATTGCCTACTGAGCTGAATATTTCACCAGTGTTTAACATTTTTGATTTGACAGAGTATCATGAAGGAGGTGTTGAAGATGAGGTTGCAGTAGCACAGTGGAGTATTCCAGCAACCAGTTTAGATATGAAGGAGATTGAAGACATACTAGATAGTTGTGTTGGCAGAAGCACAAGGAACAAGACATATGAAGAGTATTTGGTCAAATGGAAAGGATGACCTATTGAAGATTCATCATGGCTAACACAGGAGGAGGTTAACCATCTTGGTTTTCCTCTGCACACCTAATTCGTGATGGGGTCACTTCTCAAATTACTCTAGGTATCTGATGCAAGAGCGTCCTGGGTGTAAGAGAAATCTTGCATCACCCAAAAATATTTCTATTTTTGTATTCAATATGGGCTATCTTGTGTAGAGCTGCTATTTATGGAAACTTTCTATTTTTAGTAAGTTGGTCTTACGATCTTAGAATGTTTTGATTTTACATGTGGAGGTTCATCTCAGTCACATCAGCCTGCCAACAAAGTTTCATGGCTAGATCAGGTCTAGTTTTGAAGATATTGAAGATTTTCGATATTGGCAGCAGGGTGCAGAAACTTTGAACTCAGTTTTGAAGGCTTTAGAGGCCCCAGATGAGGTCAAAAATTTGGGTGATGGGCCCTTGCGCAAGTCAAGCCTGTAGAGCACTTCGTGGTGTTTCTAAAATGGGGTTATAATAGTCAATCAGGTCAACTAGTGATGACTTATGGTCTCCGAAAGTTAGGCCACCTAAAATGGCAGAAAATAATTTTCCTTCAAAATTTTTGTTCGGATTTCAAATGTTATTTTGAGCTGACTTTGATGTAATAAATTGAAAAATAAAATAATTCTAAGTTTGGTTGGCCCTAAGGGCTAAATTTCTAGAACCTTCTTGGGTGGTGGAAATTGCCTATATAAAGAAGGCTCGTAGTGTTGTCTAGGGCAGTTCAGGGTAGTAGATTTGGGTATTGATTCAAGGCTCTATCCCACAAAATATTGTAAGGGAATGCCCATGTGGCTTTACATATTGTAATTCTGAAAGTTTGTAATTCCACATTTGTGGACATAATAAGAAGCCAATTTTTTATTCTTGTATATTGTTGTTGTTGATTCTCTATTTCTGTTACATGTTTGTGGTATTAAGGGGAGCAACCTTCATCAGAAACTAATGCTTTTTCTTCTTTAACATCAGATTCAAAATTTTCTTCTTTAATTGCTACAAATCCTGTTTCATCATTATTCTCAGTATCACTTTCACTCAAAGTTATTTCTATACTAGCTTCAAGATCTTCATCATTAGCATAATAACATTCCTTACATCTTCTAGGCTTAAAATTATTTTTGTACTTCTTAACTCTCTTAGGACATTTAGATGCAAAATGACCATATTCTTGACAAGTCCAACATTTAAAAAATTTCTTACCATTTAGTTCTCTTTTCACAAGCAAGGCAATACCTTCTTCAATATTCTTATCTTCATTTCTAGATCTGTTGTTGTTGGCATAATCTCCACTCACACTGTTACTTCTTGACAAAGTAGGACAAATACTAAGAGAACTAAATGTTGTCTCCATTCTAGGTAAGTCTCCTGATAACCTCAGGTTCATCTCTGTTGCTTGCAATCTTCCAAGAAGAGTCTCTCTTGTAAATTTAGTAGTACAAGGTATAGCTTTTTCAATCATTTTTGTTGTCTGCTTAAATACAGGAGTCAATGTCCTCAGAATTTTCCATATCACTTCATTCTCTATCTTTGATCCTCCATAATATTTTATCCTTGCAAAAATTTCTGACATTATACCAATATAGCTTCTAACAGATTCATCTTCCATCATTCTAATATCTTCAAATGCACATATCCAATTATGTAATCTAGCTCTTTTTTAATGTTCATCACCTTCAAAAGTAGAGTGTAAAGCTTTCCAAATTTCATTATATTTTTTAAAACATTTTACTTGACTGTATTCATTCTCTGGAAGTGCTATCAAGAGTGCTTCTCTTGCAAGTATGTTACAGATGAATAGATCTACCTCATATTTAGAACTTGTTTCAAGACTATCTTCTTCAATTATAGTCCTATCATTCTTTGTAATCAACCAATAGCCTGGTCCTAATCAGAATAGATGTGTCTTCATCTTTTCCTTCCAGCTGTCAAAATTTAATACATCAAACTTAGGGCTTTCTTTCCTGAAATTCACCATGGATCTCCTTAAGCTGTTAAACTTTCCTTTCAAAGACCTGCTGCTCTGATACCAATTGCTAGAAAGTAAAGTCCACCAAGATAACTAAGAGGGGGGGGGGGTGTGAATCAGTTATCAGATAATTATAACTTTTAACATCTTCAACAACATTTAACCATGTAAGCAATGCAATTACTAACCATACAAAGATATTCATACACAATGACACAATAACACAAGATATGTTGATTAGGGAACCTCTTGATCAAAGAGTAAACCCCAGTGGTAATGATGCCCACAAAAGATGCACTAATATGAATATTCCTTGTGAGAGGATGGACTCTGTTAGGAGTCTTATGAAATACATTTAGTACATATAAATCCCTATTAGGAGATTTTGAATCCCTGTTAAAAGATTCTAACCCTATTGAGAGTTATGGAAGACAGAAGGACCCACTACCCAAAAAACTTTAGGGTAAGATCACTGAACGCACTATCCAAATAACATTAATATTATTCAGTAGAATACTATGAAATATGTTACCTCCTTACTGTGCCAAACTGCACTCACTGCTACACTAGATCTTAATTCCAGATCTTTGTACTTCGCATGTCTTCCTTCTCAATTTCACTTTCTCAATCTCTTAGGCTCTTTTCTTCACTTCATGCTTACATTCACATGTAACCAAACCATGCTCACACTTCTTTCACATTTCAACTACATAAAATAAGTAAAAACATTCCTTTCTTTATACCACACTCAAATAATTACAAATGAGTCGGCACACAATTACAAAATAAAAGTTTCCATATGCTACATCAAAATTACACAAAAACTGTCGGCTTCCAAATGCAATATCTATTCACTCATGTGACCTCAAAGTTTGCACTTTGAACCATGTCACCATCAATGTGACTCAAACTTCCCTTTAACTACACAAAACTAGATTCCATCCCGATTAGGAGATATCATCCGATTTCCACAAACCGCTACTTAGGAACATTGCCTGAATACTGCTTTTACCAAAATGCTCTTAAATTTCATGAATCAATGAATTACTATTTGCACTCTTAACCATAGACATATAAAATATCAAAGAGTATAACCTCAACATCACATATCTCCAACTACAATATCCCACGTGCACTAATCAAAACACTGTCTACTTCTCTGCTAGTCTCCAAAAGATCACTGTGTTGACATCAATGACAATCACGGTCATGAATGCAACAACAACTATTATAGAATGACTACCAACATCTAGCATTCATTCCTAACAATGAAGTCCCTTTTAATAAAGATAATCAATCTTCAAATTTGGGGCTTTCAAGAACACCTAAATGGTTAATTGAAATTGAGGAGAACATTATGAATAATTAGGAAGGAAAGAGGTCACATATAACCATTAGGTTGTGGGCTTCAAGACTTTATGATCAATTTTTTGGAAACTAGACATTGCTTGAGTAATGTCAAATTTTTGTGCTGTTGTTAAATATGCAAAAGATGAGACCTATGCTTGTGAAATTGAAGATTCACGTGAACAAGAAAATGGAGAGAAATGCCATTGTTGTGAAGAATCTTTTTAGTGCTCTCAATAGCATTGGGAAGACTAGTAGAGAAAAAGACAAGAGAGTTACTTGGAGGGTTATTACAACCTCCTTAGTAAGTCATTAGTTGAGAAAGGCTCATTTGATGAGACAAACTTGTGTTGACTTCAATATAGACTGTAAAACTTTGGGTAGAGAACTTACAAGAAGAGAAAGACTTGATGATCCACTTCAAATTGATACATGGGCTTATGGTGGGAGACTTCCATGTTTTGATAAGAAGCTAACATATGTTGTCAAGGATGAAATTCAACAATTTTGGGATGCTAACTCAAGAGTGTCACCAAATGTGAAGGATGTCTTGAAGTTGAGAGTTGGCAATCAAGACTACACTCCACATCCTAAACATTATGTGGAGTTAAGTCAAACAATGTTGTATAAAAAAATTTGTGAGACACATCCAACATTGAAAATATCACAAAGATCTTTTGAATCTGTGAAGCCATTTTATTGTGTACCCCTTAAGATTCAGAATACATGTCGTTGCAAATATCATGTTGAGTTTTCAATGCATCATGAATTATTACGGTCCATTCATTCTACTTTGCATACTAATGAAATGCTAGAGGATTGTGGTGCAAGTGGTCTTCCCAAATCATCAAGAGACTTGCTAGATCAATTTTGATGTCATAGAGATTATGGTTGTTTATTTTATAAAAAATATTGCTTAAATCCCCAGTGCTCAAAATGTGGTGGCTTGTCCAAGTTTATGACATGTTTTCATGAGGGTTTGGAACACAATTTTGCAAAGACACCTATCCAAAAAAAGGTATATGAAATAATAAAATATACATTGAAGAGTGGAGTTGAAGGCTCTAGATGTGAGTTAGTTGCAAAAGAATACAATGTTGCTGATTTTATGTCAGATTTGAAGACAAATCTTTTTTACAAGTATGCAAGGCATAATCATAGGTATCAATGGTTGGATAAAAAATTCAAGACATGTAAGGATACTTTCCCAATTGGAACTATTATATTCATTGTAGACTTTGTAGAGAACTATACATTGCAGCCCCAAAATGAGACTCAAGCTCAATATTACAATTCCATTCAGGTTGCTATTTTTGTACACACCACATATAAACATTCCCCTTATAGCACAAAAGTGAGTGAAAGATAATTAGAGAGTACCATTTTTATATGAGCGATGATAGGTCTCACTCTCATGAGTTTGTTCAACATTATTTCCAGAACTCTTTTGACTTCTTGTAGGAAAATGGTATTGCTATGGATAGGAATCTCATTTGGTCAGATAATTGAACCAGTCAATTTAAAAATGCTAGAATGTTCTATTGGTTGTGTAGAATGCATGTGGAGAGAGGTGTACCTCATATTTGGAGTTTTTTTGAGTCAGGGCATGGGAAAGGGGAGAATGGTGGAGTAGGTGCATGTGTGAAGAGAGCTCTAGTTAAGGAGCAATTGAGGATTTCAAGTGCTATACTTCCTAATGCTCAATCTATTTTTGATTGGTGTACTTTAGCATTGTCACAGGGGGAATCTTGATTCTACAGTGTGTAGATTCTTTTGGTTGGTTGAGGAGGGAACTATAGGAGATAGATTGGATTGTCAAATAGTGAAAGACTCTTTAAAAATGCATTCATTCTGAAGCTCCAATAGTAGTACATGGACCATTTGGACACAAGAGTTGGCTTGTTTTTTCCCCATGTGTTTTTCATATGATTGGGATCATTATGAGTCAAGTGACTGGTTGGATACATGGGTTCCACAATATCTAACTCCTTTATCTTTGACACTCTCTATAAGAAATGATGACATGGACACTTTGGTTGAGTATGATCATCTTTTAGATCTTCTACAGCCAGGAGATGTTTTTGCATTGGTTGCACTGCAGGGGACTAATGAGAGGTCAGATTATTGGTTAGCACATTGTGTACAAGGTAAAGATAAACTTGTATAACCAATGATAGATGGTGATAGGTTCACATATCCTAGTGGTTCAGTTGTTGTTGTGGGAACATGACTGCAAACATACATCATTAGAAAGAATGGAATTCTCACATTTGAAGACTATGAGAAGCACAAAACTATTCTCATGTATTCACTACTTTTTATAGCAACAAATGTCAAGTTGTCAAAGCATCAAGGAAGACCAAAGACAAAAGAACTTTGGACTATTAGTACTACTGATCATGAAGCACTATTAGAGACCCTAAAGTAAAGAGATGACCCTTTAGGAACACTTGAATAAGTAATAAGTTAACTTAGTGCATTGTTTTCTAAGTTCGTTAAGCTTAATTTCAATACATTAATTTCACCTTTCTTAGATTGTATTTTGATTCAATAAAATTGGTTTTGAATGTGGATTGTAACTTGGGTAGGAGCACCTATGAAGACATGTATGGTCACCATGGATCCAATCAGAGATAGAAGGACAAAAGGATTCTTAATGTTTAATTGAGATCTTTTGAAGCCTATAATGGCAATTTTTAACAATAAATTTGATTTAAAAGTTAAATGTCCTAGAAGTCTTGATAAGGAATTATGACCAAAATCATGTATGGGTGGCCAATAGTGCCAACAAGGAATCTTACATGTCATTTACTTATGTCATTTGCATGGTTTAAATTCTTATATGTTTTATTTTTGTTTCTAATACTTTTAGGATATTCTTTTTTATCATTTCAAACAATCTATAGAAGTTAAACCTCAAACATAATAAGGTCCATGAATAGGGTATTCAAGAGTAAAGAAAAATAGATGTCCTAATATTCGGTCTTTGTTATTGGGTTTTGGGAGGGGTGGAAAAATATTAAAAATAATTGAATTTTAGTAGAGTGCTGACTAGCTTAATCATGATTAGTTTCATAGTTCAAATTTCAAACATACCACTAACAGTCATTGCAATAGAATTGGGTCAAGAAAAGAAGTGTGCATGCTTTCCCATGGAGTCAATGGAATGCTCGTGACCACACTCAACCCAAGTGACCCCAAGGTGCACTAAGCATGATTAGGTAGCAATCTTTCATGGCTCATACCTCAAAGCTTGTGAGAGGCATTGACAAACTATCAGGGGCTATGGGATCGTGTCTTTGAGGTCTACAATAACCTCTCTCAGTTTTGGGTGATTCAACTTCATTTGCATTTGGAAAGGTGATCTCAGTTGATGCCAAAACTTGTAGTGAGGGTTAGTTGAAATTAGCTCAGCACTGTATCTTTCAAACCATCTATTCTAGCATCAAACTGTCTACTCCATTGGCTTCGGTTGGCTGAGTAAATGCTAGTGACAACCCCATTCTGTCCATGGAGTCACTGGAATGCTTGCACCAAGCTCGACCCAAGTGACCCCAAGGTGTACTAACCACGATTGGGTAGAAATCTTCTAAGGCTCATATCTCAGACCTCATGAGAGGTATTGAAAAATAGTTAGTATCTATGGGATAATGTTTTTGAGCTCTACAATAATCTTGATCGATGCCAAAACTTGTAGAGAGGGTTAGTTGAAAGTAGCTCAGCAATGTATCATTCAAACCATCCATCCTTCCATTGAACCATCTACTCCATTAGCTCTAGTTGGCAAGGTAAATTCTAGTGACAACACCGTTCCACCCATGGAGTCACTGTAATGCTTGCAACCACGCTTGACCCAAGTGACCCCAAGGTGCACTAAGCATGATTGGGAAGTGATCTTTTGAGGCTCCTATCTCTGACCTCGTGAGAGGTATCAACAAAAAATTAGGGGCTATAGGATCATGTTTTTGAGGTCTACAATAACCTTTCTTAGTTTTGGACAATTTGACTTCATTTGCATTTGGCAAGGCAATCTTAGTCGATGCCAAAACTTCCAGTGATGGTTAGTTGAAAGCAGGTCAGTAGTGTATCTTTCAAACCATCCATCCTGGCATTGAACCATCTCCTCCATTAGCTTTAGTTGGCTAGGTAAATGCCAGTGACAACCCTATTCCACCCATAGAGTCACTAGAATGCTCGCACCATGCTCGACCCAAGTGATCCCGAGGTGCACTAAACCTGATTGGGAAGTGATCTTGCAAGGCTCATATTTGAGACCTTGTGAGAGGTATTAAAAAACCCTTAGGGGCTATTGGTCTATGTTTTTGAGGTCTAAAATAACCTCTCTTAGTTTTGGGTGATTCAACTTCATTTGCATTTGGCAAGGCAATTTCAGTCGATGCGAAAACTTGCAGTGAGGGTTAGTTGAAAGTAGCTCAGCAGTGTATCTTTCAAACCATCTACTCCATTAACTCTGGTTGGCTGGGTAAATGCTAGTGCCAACCCCTTTCTATCCACAGAGTCACTAGAACACTTGCGACCATGCTCTACCCAAGTGACCCCAAGGTGTACTAAGCATGATTGGGCAGTGATCTTTCGAGACTCACATCTCAGATACTATTGGCATTAAACAGAATTGCCACTAGTGACAACACTTATTTGCATTCTGGGTGCAAACCGAGCAGACAGTGCAAATCGAGCAGACAGTGCAAACCGAGCAGACAGTGCAAACCGAGCAGACAGTGCAAACTGAGCAGACAATGCAAACCATCCAAACTGAGCAGACAGTGCAAACCAAACAGACAGTGCAAACTGAGTAGACAGTGCAAACCGAGCAAACAGTGCAAACGGAGCAGACAGTGCAAACCGAGCAGACAGTGCAAACCGAGCAAGTTAGTACAAACTGAGCAGGACAGTGTAAACTGAGTAACATCATGTCTACCGAGTCACCAGTATTTACCAAGTTCAAAACCTACCGAGTGGTCAGTATGAACCGTGCCTTCACTTCTACCGAGTGCATGACGATGCTGAGTAATGCAGTGGACGTCGAGTATCAGAAAGTCACCGAGTTAGTTTGAAGGAATTGTGTAACCATACTTGGGCCGACTTAGTAGCACTTATGTTTATTTGTCAAGCCGACTTTGTAATTGTAATTGTAATTAATTGTTTAAGACTTGTATATAAACAATGTTGTAAAAATGTCAAGATGTATGTAATAAGAATGTATGTGAAAAAGAAAGAAAGGTAGAGATAAGCGAATTACAAAGAGCTTCAGCAGTATAAGGAACAGAAAAGACAAATTCATCACAGAAGGTGATCAGTACATCAGCGAATCTCAATCAGTAATCCAGTTGCAAAGCAAGAGATCCACTGTTTCATCCTAACAGGTGAATCAGTACTAAAATCCTTTAACCGGGTAGACTTAATAGTCTTTTGTAAAATCTCTTTACCGAGTGCATACTTCATTGTATGTTTGTAAATCCTTTAACATGGTGGATTTAGCAATCTTTATTTCTCCTAACAGGGAAGATCATCAGAAGTGATCAAATTGTAAGCCTTAACCGGCCAACTTTATTCTGCAGTATTAAAGCTTTGTGGGTTCCATCCCCACCCCAGTTTTACTTTCTTTTTGGAAGGTTTCTGGGTAACCAAATCTATGTGTCATTATTGTGAATGCTTTTAAGTTTCATTCTTTCTGTATGCAAAGGTTAAAGTAAATTACATGTTAATACATCTGTAATTGAAAGAAAATTTGGAGTTACTGATTCACCCCTCCCCTCTCAGTAACTCGGTTAATTCCTGAATATTTCCAACAATTGGTATCAGAGCAGCATTGGTTCTCAAGTCAAAGCTTAACTAGCTTGAGCAAAGATCCAGGACAATGGAGGTATTCAAACTGAACAAGGTGATTGAAAATGAAAAGCTAGATCTGGAAATGGCCATAGCTAAACTTAAAGAAGCAAAAGAACATCTTTCCCAATCCCTAAGAAGAAGGAAGGAACTTCCAAATCAGATGAATGATCAGAATTACATTGAAGAAAAGATTGAAGATCTTTTTCCCTCAAATAACTCAGATGAAGCAAACAATGCTGTCAAAGAACTCTTAGAAAAGAATGGGTCTCTGCAGGAAGAAGTGAGAAAATTAAAAAGAGAACAAGAGCTACACTCTACAAGATTTTGTGAGATCTTGGAACAAAGAAACAAGTTGAAAGATGAATTAGATGGAAGGAACATTGAAGTCCAAAATAAAACCCTTCAGCTAGAAAACCTAATTGATCAGATCTCTCATATAAATGAGAAAATTCTGAATCTAAGATCAGAAATAGAAAGCACAAGAGAAGAACTAAGATCTGAAAAGGAAATCAATCTAAGATTGGTGGATGACCTAAACGCTGAAAAACAAATCAATGAAGGAATACTGAAAAGTCAAGAAGACTTGAATCAGCTGTATGAGCGAAATCTTCATAGGCAAAAAGGAAAAGCAGGACTTGGATACAAAGGAGAAGGTGAATCTTCTAAGAAAGGTACTTAAAGAAATCAGAAACCTACTTGTAATCACTGTGGTAAAATAGGACATACTTCAAATAAATGTTGGAACAATGAAAAAGCAGAATTCAATGGAAAATGTTACAAATGCAATCAACATGGTCACAAAGCAAATGAATGTAGGGAAAAACCTAGATTCAGAGGTAATTGTCACAAGTGCAACAAACAAGGTCACAAGGCATCTGAGTGCAGATCCAAGACATTCAATCCAGCAGAAAAAATTATGAAAGCAATGTTTGGATGGGACTACAACACCTGGTGTAGATGTCATTATTGTGGAGAATATGGACACATTGGCATGAATTGCATAAAACATCATCTAAGGAAAAGAGATACTACCGTAAGATGCTTCAAATGCACTAAACTCGGTCACATAGCTAGAAACTGCATGAATGCTAGTGAAGTTGAAGATGGAAAGAAGAATGAAGCAACTAAGGTCAGGAAACAGGTGAGACAAAGATGGATTCCTAAATCTACCGAGCAAACTAGTCCAAGTAATGGAATGGGTGGCTCTACCGACTCAAACTAAATTTCCAAGAAAGCACTGGAATTGTATTCTCATAAACCAATCTCAAGCAGTTCCAGAACCAAATTAAAAAAAAAATCTAAATCAGCATGCAAGATGCAGTAAGATCACAGGAAGGTTGGTATCAGTCTTTACTGAGCAAGGTCGGTACCAGTCTTTACCGAGCGAGGTCGGAGCAATATGAATTCTCGAGTTCATCGAGTTTCGAAGTCTTTACCAAGCAATTAATTCTTAGTGGGTGACAGTCTGTCAGAATTCATACCCTAATTTGTACTGAGCATTAATGACAGAGTTGTAAACAAAAGGCAAGTAATCGAACTCATTCTTCACCGCGAACCTTTAGCACTTTGAGAGCAGAAAATTTCAAGAGCAACCCAGCGATTCAATACTTTTGCGAAAGGAATTTTCTATGAGCTACCATGGCATCATCCAGCACCTCAGCGAAGAAAGGATCAGATATGTTAGTCCAAGGGGAATGGAAAGCACCAGATTTCAAGATCATGCCCGCAATTGCAGCAGCCCTAGATCCGAATGGAGCTCAATCTCAGATTCCTCCTAAGGTACTACTTATTAACGATATCTGCAATCATTTCAACTATTCAATTCATGAAATGGGGAACCTAGAACTAGATATTGTGCATGAAGAACTATGTGTGGATGGTATTCTGAAACCCGAGCACAAACATCTGGAAGATAAAGGTTTAGTTCACATTGCACATTTGCCTCGAAACTTTCAGGAGAAATGGGTTAGATACATTCTCAGCCATGTACATGATGGCAAGATTTGGCTTGAACAACCCATAGAGATCACAAAGAAGATGATTCATCAAATCACCGGTCTTCCCATGTTCAACAAAGAAAAAACTACCAAAACCCTAGGTCGAACGGAACTAGAGAAGAAAACCCTAGCCAAGTGGGACGGTAGAGGCATGAAAGTTAGCAGCATTACCGATGCTGAACTGAAGTTTGGTACACACATAATTGCCCATAAGATTACAGTTCTAGTCGACATAATAATGTCTCCTGTGAAGCTATTGACCTAGCATACAAAGTGGTCAAGAATAACTTAACATTTGACCTAGGAGACTTATTGTTAAAGCAGTTTAACAAAAACATGGAAAGCATTCAAACTTCCAAAAACAATCCATGTAAGTTTAGATCCTTATTGGTCTGTTTATTCTTCTATGCTCAGAAATTCTTCCCTTCTAAAGGAAAAGTTGTATGGAGAAAAGATGTGCCAGTCCTTTATGAAATAAATGAATACATCTCAGAAATGGGTGAAAATTTTGAAAGCATCATGGATAATTATTTTGAGTCTTTCAAAGAGAAAATGAATGACAGATTCCAGATTCCATAGAAGTTGGTGGAAGATTACAAGGATGACATTTGTTTCAAGGTAGATTGTGACAATGTATATATTCAAGCAGCTAAACCGAGGACTGTATATGTAAAACCTCTTCCTTATGAGGTAAATATTGATGAAACCAAGAATATCATTGAAGCTCTTCTTAATCAGCCTGTCAATCCCAAAGCTCCATATTTTGGAACATATGATGAAGCTAAGGTGATAATTGAACTAAGCATAAAGCTTCCATAGGTGGTAAACAAAGGAAAGAAGAGGATAGCCAAAATGCAAATGATAACCAAGGACAAAGAAGAAAAAGATGAAGAAGAAGAGGAAAAGGATGAGAAAATAGAGGAACCAGAACCTGCAAAGAAGAAAGGAAAGGTATTCATCACTAAGGCACCTAAGCCTCCCACTACTGTATTTACAAGGAGAAGTACAAGAGACAAGGCAGACAAGGCAGATAAAGACATAGTATTCAAGAGGCCTCCTCTAAACTTTCAAGAAAGGATCAAACTCTTTAGAGACGGATCAGGATCTGGAGTAAGTAACATAAAATCTTTTAAATATGAAACCAGATCAGAAATAGAACAAAAGGAAATAGAAGATGTTGTTATTGAAAAGATGGGACAGTGGAAATACTCTCCTGATGACATAGCCCCACAGGTTCCAGCTATCTTATTAAATCTAATAAAAATGAGATGGAGCAATGCAAAGCAAACTGTGATAGACATATTTGATCAAACCCCGAGACAGTTAATGCCGAGCTTGAAAAATGATGAAGTAAAGAAGGCATTAAAAGAAAATGAAAATAAGATGACACTAAGGTTCAATACTTGTTTGATTCTGATCAACAATATCAAATCGGTTGTGAAGGCTGCAAATGCCACATGGAAAAACATATACCATCTTCACCAACTAAGTATTGAAATAGTCATAATAAAAGACATTGAAGATGACAGTGATGAACAAGAAGAAGCCACTGAGGTAGATGATACTGTGAGGATAGCAGCAGAAGTCATTGCATCACTTCCTACCTCTCCAGTAAAAGTTTCTACATCCAGCCTGGAGACACCTTCAAGCATGGTTGTGACAACTTCAACATTTGTCCAATCATCTATAGCAACAACAGAAGAAACTACCATTTCTTCTACTGAGTTGCAGTCTCCCACATCATCAAGTTTTCCAGTAGTAAGTTTTCCAATTTTTGAATCTACAAGTGTAAATATTTTAAGCTCTCCAGTAGACAGTGTGCCAGTCTCTATAGCCATCCCTACTATATCTACTATCACTACTACTAAGGCATTAAGTATAGATAAGCCTAAGGCTCTACCGAGTATAAAATTTTTGGGTAAGAATATAGTAGAGGATATAGACTTAGATGAAGAAATAGAGATTCCAACATTAGATTTTGCAAATCTATCAGCAGACCAAATGCAAAATATAGGTGAAATCCTCCAAAGGAAAGCAAAGCAAAAGAAGCTTAAAGAGGAGAGAGACAAGGAATATCAAATCATCAAGGATGCTAAGGACATTTTGTCTGATGCATTAGGTATTAAAGTAGACTCCTCCCAACATGTTTTGCTACAATTAGCAGAAGCAGTTAATAAATACAATGAGGATTCATCTGGGATAGAAAAGTTAGTTGAAAGAGCTGAGAAGAGATTCAACAATAAAGTGCTTGAGTACATTGCTCAGCACATAGCTATTAACCAAGTAGAATTGTCTTTAGTTTTGTCAAACATTGAATCTACCTATTCGAATGCTACCTCTCTTTTGGCCAGATTGTGCAATATTGCCGAGTTCACAAAGGATGTTAAGGATAAAATGAATAAAATGGATGAGGATATGAAGATTAGCATACAGAAGCTGCAACTTGAACCAAGTTCAAGCTCTGCTCATCACATGAAAATCTCATATCTATCAAATATGCAATCAGATCTACTGAAAGAAGACACAAGGATCCGGTCCACACTGCTAGACATCCAACACATGATCCTTCCCATCATGAATAAAATGTATAAGCACATTGAACATTCCAAAACATTGATTCATGACAATCAATTCTCTATAGCAGATCACATGATTGAACTCTCTGCAGAAGTCCAAATTGCAATCCAAACATGCAAGATTCTGCAAGAAAGTTGGGACAGAACCCTGGCACTAATAATGAAGGTACATTCTAATTTTCTATCAAATTTTGGATTCTCTCTGTAAATAACTTGTATATACACCTTTGGCATTATCGTCAAAAAGGGGGAGATATGTATAGAGGGAGATATATGTATAGAAGAAGATTTTTATAGAAATAGTTAGCACATTGAAAGGGGGAGACAATGTATAAAGCCCTATAACAAAGACAAATTTTGAAAAATCAAAATAAAACTCAGCATGATTCATGTATATAAGTTTTGTCCAATAAGTGTTTTTGTCACTAATGCCAAAGGGGGAGATTGTTGGCATTAAACAGAATTGCCACTAGTGACAACACTTATTTGCATTCTGGGTGCAAACTGAGCAGACAGTGCAAACCGAGCAGATAGTGCAAACCGAGCAGACAGTGCAAACTGAGCAGACAGTGCAAACTGAGCAGACAGTGCAAACCGTGCAAACTGAGTAGATAGTGCAAACCGAGCAGATAGTGCAAACCAAGCAGACAGTGCAAAGCGAGCAAACAGTTCAAACCGAGCAGATAGTGCAAACCGAGCAAGTTAGTACAAACCGAGTAGGACAGTGTAAACTGAGTAACATCATGTCTACCGAGTCACCAGTATTTACCGAGTTCAAAACCTACCGAGTGGTTAGTATGAACCGTGCCTTCACTTCTACCGAGTGCATGATGATGCCGAGTAATGCAGTGGATGTCGAGTATCAGAAAGTCACCGAGTTAGTTTGAAGGAACCGTGTAACCATACTTGGGCTGACTTAGTAGCACTTATGTTTATTTGTCAAGCTGACTTTGTAATTGTAATTGTAATTAATTGTTTAAGACTTGTATATAAACAATGTTGTAAAAATGTCAAGATGTATGTAATAAGAATGTATGTGAAAAAGAAAGAAAGGCAGAGATAAGCGAATTACAAAGAGCTTCAGCAGTATAAGGAACAGCAAAGACAAATTCATCACAGAAGGTGATCAGTACATCAGCGAATCTCAATCAACAATCCAGTTGCAAAGCAAGAGATCTACTGTTTCATCCTAACAGGTGAATCAGTACTAAAATCCTTTAACCGGGTAGACTTAACAGTCTTTTGTAAAATCTCTTTACTGAGTGCATACTTCATTGTATGTTTGTAAATCCTTTAACAGGGTGGATTTAGCAATCCTTATTGCTCCTAACAGGGCAGATCATCAAAAGTGATCAAATTGTAAGCCTTAACCGGCCAACTTTATTCTGTAGTATTAAAGCTTTGTGGGTTCCATCCCCACCCCAGTTTTACTTTCTTTTTGGAAGGTTTCTGGGTAACCAAATCTATGTGTCATTATTGTGAATGCTTTTAAGTTTCATGCTTTCTATATGCAAAGGTTAAAGTAAATTACATGTTAATACATCTGTAATTGAAAGAAAATTTGGAGTTACTGATTCACCCCTCCCCTCTCAGTAACTCGGTTAATTCCTGAATATTTCCAATAGTTAGAGGTATCAACAAACCATAAGGGGCTATGAGATCATGTTTTTGAGGTCTACAATAACCTCTCTCAATTTTGGGTGATTCAACTTTTTTTGCATTTGGCAAGGTGATCTTAGTCAATGCCAAAACTTGTAGTGAGGGTCAATTGAAAGTAGCTCTAAAATGTATCTTTCAAACCATCCATCCTAGCATCGAACTCTCTTCTCCATCTACTTTAGTTGGCCAAGTGAATGCCAATGAAAACCCCATTCTACCCACAGAGTCACTAAAATGCTCACGGCATGCTCGACTCAAGTGACTCCAAGGTGCACTAAGCACGAATGGGAAGTGATGTTCCAAGGCTCATATCTTGAACCTCATGAGAGGTATGGACAAATCATCAATGGATATGAGATTGTGTTTCTAAGATCTATAATAACCTCTCTCAGTTTTGGGCGATTTGACTTTGTTTGCATTTGGCAAGGTGATCTCATTCGATCCCAAAACTTGCAGTGAGGGTCAGTTGAAAGTAGCTCTGAAGTGTATCTTTCAAACCATTCATCCTGGCATTGAACCATCTACTCCAATTGCTCCAATTGGCTAGGTAAATTCTAGTGACATCCCCATTCCACCCATGGAGTCACTAGAATGCTCGCACCACGCTTGACCCAAGTGACCCTAAGGTGCACTAAGCATGATTGGGCATCGATCTTCCAAGGATTGTATCTCAAATCTTGTGAGAGGTATTGACAAACCATTAATGGCTAAAAGATCATGTTTCCAAGGTCTAAAATAACCTCTCTCGATTTTGGGTGATTCGACTTCATTTGCATTTGGCAAGGCCATCTCAGTCGATGCCAAAACTTGCAGTGAGGGTTAGCTAAAAGTAGCTCAGTAGTGTATCTTTAAAACCATCCATCCTGACATCAAACCATCTACTCCATCAGATCTAGTTAGATGGGTAAGAGCCAGTGACAACACCATTCCTCCCATGGAGTCATTGGAACCCTCACACCATGCTTGATGCAAGTGACCCTAATATGCACTAAGCACGATTGGGCAGCGATCTTTCAAGGGTTGTATCTTAGACCTCATGAGAGGTATCAAAAAATCATCAAGGGCTATGAGATCTTATTTTAGAGGTCTGCAATAACCTCTCTTAGTTTTGGGCGATTCGACTTCGTTTGCATTTGGTAAGGCGATCTCAGTCGATACCAAAACTTGCAGTGAGGGTCAGTTGAAAGTAGCTCTGAAGTGTATCTTTCAAACCACCCATCCTGGCATCAAACCATTTTCTCCATTGGCTTCAGTTGGCTAGGTAAATTCTAGTGACAACCCTTTTCCACCCATGGATTCATTGGAACGCTCACACCACGCTTGACCCAAGTGACCCCAAGGTGCACTAAGAATGATTGGGAAATGATCTTCTGAGGCTCATATCTTAGAACTCATGAGAGGTATTGGAAAACCATTAGGAGCTACAAGATCATGTTTCTAAGGTCTACAATAACCTCTCTTAGTTTTGGTTGAGTCAACTTCATTTGCATTTGGCAAGGCAATCTCAGTCAATGCCAAAACTTGGAGTGAGGATTAGTTGAAAATAGCTTAGTAGTGTATCTTTCAAACCATATATCCTGGCATCAAACTATCTTCTCCATCAGCTCTAGTTGGGCATGTAAATGCTAGTGACAACCCTGTTCCACCCATGGAGTCACTGGAATGCTCGCAACCACATTCGACCCTAGTGACCCCAAGGTACATTAAGCATGATTGGGCAGCCATCTTTTGAGGCTCGTATCTTGGACCTCATGAGAGATATCAAAAAACTATATGGGGCTACAGGATCATATTTTTGAGGTCTACAATAAAATCTCTCAATTTTGGGTGATTCAACTTCATTTTCATTTGGCAAGGTGATCTCAATCGATTCCAAAACTTGCAATGAGGGTCAGTTGAAAGTAACTCAGGAGTTTATCTTTGAAACTATCCATCCTGGCATTGAACCATCTGATTCATCAGCTCTAGTTGGCTGGGTAAACACTAGTGACAACCTGGTTCTTCCCACAGAGTCACTAGAATGCTCACGACCATGCTTGACCCAAGTGACCTAATAGCACAAGTTCTACATTTCTCCGTAGATGTAGTAAACCCCAATATGATGTGTTATATACATAGTGAGTATATACATAGTATTGAAACAATGTAGTACTAAGTGGCTCAAGTGGGATTACAAGTTGGGTTAAGGCTCATGGGATCTATGATGTAGTAGAGTGGGTATATAGAGTATAATATTAGTACTTGTCTTTGTAATGTAGTAGATGGAGATAGAAAATGTTATGTTAGGTGAAGTTTAATGGTAATCAAGAAATATGGCTCATGGTTTTGCATGCTAGAGTCAGGATGTATATGGAAAAAATATATAGTTGGTCGAGAAGTTTGGGATGTTATAAGATTTTCCTGTGTGGCTTTGAGGACACAGAACATGTGTTGTGTATGGTAATGGAGTTGGGTTGTCCAAAGACTTAAACAAATTGATTTTTTGGGTGGTTGGAAGATGCGGTCTATCACTAAATCATGCCTTAAATGCAAAATTATGGTTTTTATACGTGAGTTCAGTTGTGTTTTGATTGAGGAAGTTAACATTTACAGAGGTGGTTTGTAAATCTGAAGAGACTGACTGTCCCTTTGGGTGGGAGGTATAATGGTATGAAACATAAGAACATAGGAAATCTATAATGGTAATCATAATGATAATCATAGTCAAAATATAACTTCACCATTCAATTCTATAAACATGAATAATAAATATGTATACAAAAGCTGACAAAAATATAACATAAAAATGAGCATGTTCTATATATAGAAAGTATCAAATGTATCAAAAGTATCTCCATATACAAATATGGCACATGCCATTTCAAAATGTCTACAAAATCAATGTTTCAAAGTGTACAATGTAGCATATATGCCATCTCAAAATGTGCCAAGTGGCATCTCTAAATGACCATAAAAATAAAAATACATCTTATGTCGTAGGGGGATCATCAAAATGTAGCCTCTTTGAAGAAGTGTTTGGCTCTGATTGATCCTGCATCAAAAATGAGTTCAAACACAAGTTAGATTGCTTACTTTATATGATTTATACATATATATAATTCATAATTCAAACACTAATTTAATTAAAATTATAACTGGATACAAACATCTGTACCTGGCCTCTCAGTCACCTACCACAATTAGGTGTCCTAGCATAAGTCTTTGGTAGTGAAGGGACAATGCCACCAATACCAACTTTGACCTATAAATATATATTTGCAATAATGAGATTAGTAGAGTGGCGCAACACAGAGTAATAAATCTACAAAATAGGAAGATAGCATAATAAAATTACAAATTGATTGAACTAAAATTAAAACTTACATCTGTTAATCCCTCCTTTGGAATACTGGGCTGGGTCAACAAAGATATGAAAGATTCTCGTGGGCCCTCCCTCACATTGGGAGTAACCTATGAGAGTAAAAAGATTGTCAATTATTTATAAATGTACTTCATCACAACAACCCTGGTTAAAAAATACAAATAACAATATGTAAAATTCTACGTACAATCAGGCTATCACTATGAATTGAGATGCCTTTCAGCCTAGGCTCCCAAACCTGTGTCGTGACATCATCAAGAGCCACACCCTATATAGTAAAGTGAAATTAAAATATTTATTAATACACACAAGTGGCATACATATGCATGCATAATTAATCTTAAATGATTAATTACTTTTCCTTTGTCGACACATGGAGAAGGAACCCCCTCATGGCCCCCACTGACATCAGTTGTAGCCTGCAAGAGTACAATAAGATGACAATATATTAGTAAATGTATGAATTTTATTACTCTAATTGATAGAGATTTAAGCATGTACACAAAATGATATAAAAAAATTTAATGGGTAGATAATTTATAATATACCGTATTATAGGTGTCAAGGCCAAATGAAATGGCCGAAAGTGTGGAGTCATCCACCTGTCTCAACTCCTCCTCCTTCATTGACTGAACATTAATGGAAAAAATATATATACATAAGTGCATGAATCATTAAAAATAATCTAAGTAAATTAATTATTTTTAAATTAAATAAGTCACGTGACAAATTTATTTATAATGTTTACTCTTAACGTATCAACAGGAGCACTCTCATGAGACATAGATGCTCCATGAGGTGTTGCAGCCTCTGTAGCTACATCTCCTATATCCTCATCACCAATAATATATTGATATGCATTAGCATCAGTAAGTGATCCAAAGCACAAATGCTTGCAAATAATGCACCAGCATCATCCACACTAGGAGGCAACACTGACCTAGTCTTCCTAATCAACTAATCACTCAGCAAATGAATGGCGCTAATACTCTATGAGGCAGCCTCTACTATGATATCAGGATGCTGCACTAGAGGAGGGGGTGTGACATTAGTGGAGGGGACAAAGGTAGTGGCCTTTTTGCACTGGGAAAATGGCCTAGTCTGAGGAGCTCCTCCGCCTATGCCCATGTTGGGCCTCATACTCCAATAATTAACTTTGTGACCAAGCACTAACTCAACATAAAAAAAATTTATGAAATAGAAAGGGAGCTCCAAATTTGTATGGGGTGGTTTATCAAAAACCATCCACCAGTGATCCCAAAAGTGTGTGCGCATTTCTTCATTTGTCCACCATTTTATTGCAAATTTTTGGATTTTTGTTGTCAACTTTTAATCCAATTTTAGTATTAACAAAAAGGGAGGCTATATCTTCCTTAGTTATATTAAGGGCCACAACCCCATCATGGTCAAGCCTGTCATCAAATTGGGCATGCATATCATCACACCAATGAAGAGTAGTATTATGTTGCTACGTAAGGGTGTGAATGTTTTGAATAATGGTATTGAGGGTGGAAAGCATAGGAGCTAATGTAGGTATATTCTGATACATGTTTTGAAAGCCACGTATAGTCTTCAAGTTGTCCTATAACAAATCCTCTAAAGATTGAGGGTTTTGAAGTGGTTCTATATTGTTTTGGGGATCATTATTTAGTGGGGGAGGATTATTATCTTCATTGTTGTTAGCCATGCCTGATTAAATAATAAAAAAATATAAATTTTAAATTGATTTCATATATTATTAAAAAAATCAATACAAAACCCTATTTTAACCAAAAAAACTACATTTAACATGAAAATGAAAGAAATTAATCAAGATATAGCAAGAATTTACTTACTGGATCAACTGGGGAGTCAAATTTTTTGTTGGCACAATCAAGTACCTAAAAATATCATGTATATGATATTTAGAGCCATTTTCCAAACCCAAAACATGAGGAGAAATGAGGAAAATAGCTCACGGGTTTTGATTTATGCCACAGGTTTTGAGTACCCAATTTTTTTGGGCACCCAAAAATATCGGGTACCCGAAAAGGCTTGTGCTTTGGTGTCAAGTTTTCGTAGGTGTACTGACACCCAGGCCTACTAAAAACACAACATACATTTTCATGCACTTTTGGAAGACTGAAAAGTGGATTTTTTTCCATCGCCACTTTTTGGCCCCTCGCGATCTTGCACATACCCAAAAGATATTTTAGGAATCATATAATATAATTTGAATGAATACAATGAAATACAAATTGATCTATTTCTCTCTTTAATTTGGCGCTAGGTGATAAAATAAATTTTTAGATTGGATAAAAATAAAGGACCACACTTAGAAATAATGGTTTACCTCCATTTTAAGCAAGATTGAAACAATAGATGACTCATAGTTTAATTTATGTATCCATTAAGTGTCATATAAATTCATACTATACATGATAAAGTGAAAGAACACTGAGGTTAGCTCTAAACAATCATGAAATTGTACACACATGTACTTGGTTCTTACAATTTACAATATTATATAAGATAACTCTAGAGCTAAACAATCATGAAATTTTACACACATGTACTTGGTTCTTAAAATTTAAAATATTATATAAGATAACCCAATTTATTCTAGAATAATTGATAATTGAGAGCATAAAGTACCTTTCTCCTTCTATATGTCTTATTCTAGATGGTTTTCATAAATTATTTTATGTCAACTCCAAATGTCTACTAGAGAATAATTATTTTTCCTTAAAGGCTCCTCTTATTTATTTTTTAATCTAATATTCATTGTAAACATTATTTTTTGGTTTAGTAAGACTCAAAAAATCTCTTATTGTAATGAATTGACCCTCATCATGTTATCAAAATTTCTATGGAACATCCTTTGGTGCCACAACCAACTCTCATTGATATGAGATATCAAACAGTATTTTCCAGAAATCATCAATTGATACATGTTTTCTTTGGTTTTTTTTCCATTACCAATTATAGCTCCATATTTCTTCTTTATCTCACAACCACTTTTATACAATACAAGGTTATGATTCAATCCTTTCACATAGTAAACATTGTAACAAATGTGTTCCCATCAAAGATAATAGAGCTAATTCCCACTATTCTTCCACATTGATCTCCTCCAAATATAACAAATCCTCCATCATGATTTTAATGTTTTACAAACATACTTTTATCACCAATCCTTTAATTTGAAAAACCATTATCAAAGAGTCATTCATCTCTAATTATTCTTAGATATAAAAAGAATTCACATTGTCCATATCTTTTTTGTTTTCCTTTGGAGTACTAATAAGATTTTTGTTGAGTCTCTTCCTTAATTACTAAGAATAAGCATTGATCACCATCTTCATAACCAGATTCATCATAAATATGTAAGAACCTTCTCTAACATAGTAAGCTTTTATAATGTCATATTTTACCAAAATGAAATAATTTAAAAGGTAACTTACCTCTATATTTTTTGGTACCTTTCTTCATTTTCCTTACAATTTTTTATTCTCTCGCATCAAATTCATCTTTATTAGATTCATCTTCCCTTCAATGTTAGATAGCCTTGATTGCACTTTATGTTCTTGTGTTAGCAGTATTGAATTCTCTTATCTCAAAAGAAAATCAATTCACCATACATTTATTTTCTAAAACACTAATTCAAAATATGAGTTTCTTCATTCATAGAGACTTTAGAATTATAAGCTTTAGTAAGGTTTTCAACTATTTTTTATACAACATTTTCTTCCATCTTTTCACCAGCACTTCTAATCTCATTTACCAAATCATCAATCTTATGCATGTATATGATTATGGAATATTATTCCTGCATCCATAAACCTTCATACTTAACCTTTTCATTTTGCATCTTAGTTTTTTTACCATATTATTTCCTTCAAATGTTCTTGTCAAATGTTTCTAAACATCATAAGAAATTTTGAAAGAGACAAATCTAGTAAATTCAAATTTAGATAGAGAATTGAAAATTACACACCTTTCCCTTTCATTCTTTTAATATTCTTCAATCTCATCTGGAGTATTCATTCCACTTGTTGATTTCACATATGTGTTTTTATAGTCTTTTAGGTTTTTTAATTGAGAGAGATAAAATATCCTCACATCTATAGTTTCCAATATGAATGGTCAATTCTATCAAAAGTACGGAGTGTTAGTTTGTACACCATTAGGATCTTATTCAGCAGTTACTTTCTCATCTCCAAGGAAGCACAAATATGATACCAATTAATGAATATGCAAGACAATTGAGAAGGGGGGTGAATCGATTATCCACAAAAATTTTAAAATCTTACTATAACTTTAAGCTATTCCAAAAAACTTTATTTAAACCTTAATAAAAGGAATATGTAAACATGAAAGCACAACAATCACCTAACACATGAAACACTAGATTTACATTGAAAACTATGCTTAGAGAAAAACCACAAAGAAGATTACTCTCAAATATATGAACACCTATTAGGGTTACATAAATCAAGGTGATTTTTTATAAAGACAGGCTCACTGCCAAAGGCTGACTACCAAGGGTCTCACTATTTGAAGAAGAGGGATCATCACCACATGACTCACTTCCAAGAATAAAAAGAAGAAGAAGAAGAAGAAGGAGAAGAAGGAGAAGAAGAAGAAGAAGAATAAGAAGGAGGAGGAGGAGGAGGAGGAGAGGGCTTCAAACACTCTTTAGAATGTTACCTTTTCCAAGGATTTTAAATAAGAATGTTAAGTCAACTCTGTTAAGAGATTTGCAATTATCTTTACAATAGTAAATATTTTGACCTGTAGATTTGTAATTATCTTTTCATACCCACATCCTTTGTGTAGTCTTCTATCTTCTCTTCAATTCTTCACTTTCCACTGGTTTCAACACTTCATTAGATCCTTCTTTCCTACTTGAAATCTCTATAATCCTTCTTCAATGCATTAGTCAATAACTCTTCAACTCTTCAATTTGCCAGCCATTTATACATAAAAATCCATCCTCTATATAGAAATTTTTTTGCCTCTTAATTAATCTCCTCTATTATGTTTTTCTTTGATCAATCTTAACCATTCAATTCATTATACCTTGAATCTAGATCTCAGTAACATATTTTCTTTTCACCTAGGAACTTGAACTTTCTTGAAACTTGTTCCTTTTTCTTTAACCATTTACATATAAGTCATAGATCTTCACCTTGATTTTTCATGTCCATACATCTATGTTACAAAATTTCCTTGTGATCATGATCATCCAACTCATCATAGCTAATCATTAAATGTCATTCCAATCTTTATATTTAATTATTTTTCTTTGCTCAATAGATAATAACTTTTCTTGGTGCCTAAACCTTTCTTTTCTGTTTAGCACCTTGAGTTCCTTTTCCTTTACATAAACATACCTTCTATAAATTTTTACCTTTATCGAGTGAGATTTCCCACTTAGTAGCCAAAAATATTTTCCTTACCGACTTGACAAATCTTCATTACCATACTTTACCACCTTGACATAATTATATGTTACATAGAAAAAATTATATCAACATAATCTAATCATTGTATGATCTATATCATTTTCCCATTTAAGTTCTTCAACTTCATAACATCTCACTTCTTCATCTTCTTAACTCATTCAATTTATTTCATTAGCGAATGATATGGAAACATAATATAAACCAGAAATCAATTTCTTGACATCAATGACAAGACAATAACTGATCTAACCTTTCTACTATCTTGTATTCCTCTGATCTTGGTCAATCTTTATCATGATAACCATCATATAACCAATCTTCATCATTATTATCAATTATAGTAATAGTTTGGTCAAGTAACAACAAGATTTGTTCAAGATTTTTTTAATAGGAGGAAATTATTTAGGATTCCTCTCACCTGTTTAACACTCACCACTAGCTCTAGTATGAGGTCACCTTCTTTGTAACACCCTGCCAGGGAGCCCAGAAGGATAAGGCTAATATCCTAACTAATTTTATATTTCAAACTTTACTTACTTAAATAGGTATATCATGTTTTAAAATTAGGTTAAGATCTAACATCCCTCCAGGTTCCCTAACATTGCTACCAACATTATTTTCATAATATATCCAATTCTTTCCTACTTTATTAGATACATACATTAAGCCATCAATTTAGAGTTACATAAGTTACTTATGCGTTAACTATACAAGTTACATGGTTTACTTTTATCCATTCATCTTATCCTATTACATGACTACTATTTTCTATCATCTTTAACATGAGTATATGTCTATGCATCACATATATGTGAATAATTTACAACAAGGTTTAAACTTTCAAATCACATCTTATGGCCAAGTATTTCACTATCCACTTTTCCTAAAATTACATATGTGAATATTTAACTTATTTATAGATTAACATTCGTAATAAGGAACCATTATTGCCTTTATTGTATTCCACACTTAAAATTATATCATGATTTTTCTACATTATTCAAGCATTTAAACCACATCATACAAGGAATTTATAACATACATTATTTCAGATTGAACATCAAATAGGACTTGCAAGACATTTCCTTGGTAAAATGCATCTTTAAAGATAACATTTTTAACCCTTTCCTTCCTCCTTGAGATACCCTTTTTCATATATTTACAAATTGCATAGAGTCTTGAGTCTCCTTCAAGAGCACACAAAATCAGTACATAAGATATCATTATTTTGGAAGCTAGAAAGAATCATCACTTTTGTAATATAATATTTTGAAATGAAAGATATAGTGAAATGATCTTCAACAACTTTAGGAAGGGATTGAATTCATGTCATCCATGAGACTACAGATAATACCTCGATATATTGCCACCAAACTAGGTGGATCATGTTAGCCCATTTTCCTATCATTGCCAAAATTCTTAGAAAATGGTCTTCATCCTTGCAAAATCCTAAGAAGTTGCCTTGTCCTACTGCAAACTTGTTTTGATCTGTGAAGAAGATGTATAACTTTTTATGGCTTGTGCCCTTAGCCTAGGATAGTTCAAGGTGTATGCAAGCTTCAGTTAAGAGTGCATGTTCTTAAATGCATAAACTAGTGAGATATTGTAGTTTGAAGGTCTACAAAATATGGTTTATCCATGTCCAAGGGTTTCATAAAAATTGTCTAAGTTCAAAAACCTAGCCAGATCTATTTCTTCATTACCTTTTTTGGGCCACTTAAGTATTATTTGTGCACATTCCTCTATTTTCCTTTGTTCATGTGTTCTCTAGGTTTGGGCGGTCAAATATTCATTCAGTGATCTAGCAGCTAAGGTGTTCTCTTAATCTCTTGTTTTGGGTGGTTAATACTTAAACAATCTAGTGACTTGGCAAATGTAGTGTTCTGGGCATATTCTCTTGATCTTGGTGGTTATGTGTCTAACATTCAACAACCTAATGAGTGATTTTGTTTTCTTTCAATCATTGAATCTCCAAATTAACTAGTCAATGAAGGAAACATTATGAGATTAAACAAGAACTATAGATGATAACAGGGATAAATAGCTATCGTTGAATCTCTTGAATAGAATTAGGGTTAGCCATGCATCCATCAATCCATAGATTAAGGAATTCACATGTTCTCTAAATGTAACACTGGTCAAGACAAATGTTATGAGATTATCAGGCTTTCCTTTGTCGTGTGATCTCTAGATGGCCTAGGTTAAGTCATAGTTAGAATGAGGTTTGATTCGGGAAGTTAAGTCTTTTATTCACTGATTGGGTGATTAAGTGGTCTCATGTTCTGATGAAGGGTGCTCCCCTTAATACCACAAACACATAACAGAAATAGAGAAACAACAACAATATGCAAGAACAGAAAATTGGCTTCTTATTATCTCCACAAATGTGGAATTACAAACTTTCAGAATTACAATATGCAAAGCCACATGGGCATTCCCTTACAATATTCTATAGGACAAAGCCTCGAATTATTACCCATATCTACTACCCAAAACTATTCTAAACTGCCTAAGACAATAATACAGCCTTCCTTATATAGGCAATTTTCCACCGCCTGGAAAGATTCCAGAATTTTAGCCAATAAGGCCGACCAAACTTAGAATTATTTTATTTTACATTTTATTACATCATAGTCAGCTCAAGATAACCTTTGAAACCCGAACAAAAATTTTGAAGAAAATTATTTTCTGCCATTTCAGGTGGCCCAACTTCCGAAGACCATAAGTCATCACTAGTTGACCCGATCGACTATTATAACCCCATTTTGGAAATGCCACAAAGCGCTCTACAGGCTTGACTGGCGCAAGCGCCTGTCACCCAAATTTTTGACCTCATCTGGGGCCTCTAAAGCCTTCAAAACTGAGTTCAAAGTTTCTGTACCCTGCTGCCAATATCAAAAATCTTCAATATCTTCCAATATACACTTGATCTGGCAATGAAACTTTACTGGCAGACTTATATGACCAAAATGAACCTCCAAGAAAGAAATCAGATCATTCTGAGCACATACAAAAATTACCAAAAATAGTAACTTTCCATAAATAGCAGCTCTGCATAAAGTAGCCCTTATTGAATATAAAAACAGAAATATTTTTGGGTGATGCAAGATTGCTCTTACACCCAGGATGCTCCTGCATCAGACACCCAGGGTAATTTGAGAAGTGACCCTGTCACGACTCAGGTGTGCAGAGGAAAACCAAGATGGCTAACCTCCTCCCTTGTCAGCCATGATGAATCTTCAACAGGAAATCCTTTCCACTTGACCAGATATTATTCATATGTCCTGTTCCTTGTGCTTCTGCCAACACGACTATCCAGTATATCTTCAATCTCCTTAGTGTCTGAACTAGTTGATGGAATACTCCATTGTGCTACTGTGATCTCATCGTCAACACGTCCTTCATGATACTCTGTCAGATCTGAAATATTAAACACTGGTGAAATATTTAGCTCAGTAGGCAATTCTACCTCATATGTGTTTCCTGAATCATGTTTCTTTAGTATCCTACATGGTCCAAACTTCTTCATTTTTAGCTTGTTATATGTACCAACTGGAAATCGCTCCTTCCGCAAATGAACCATGACTTCATCACCAACCTGAAATTCCTTATACCTCCTTTTCTCATCTGCCTTAGCCTTATACTATGCGTTCATCTTGGTAATATGCTTCCTCACCTCCCCATGGATGTTCTTCAAGTGTTCTGCAAAATCTTTAGCTTCAGCACTACTTATTTCTCCTTTATCTATCTTCCTCAATTCAGATGCATTTCTTGGACTACTTCCATATACAATCTGCAATGGTGATTTACCAGTGCTCCTGTTGACAGAATTATTGTATGCAAATTCCACCTGTGGTAAAATCAAATCCCATCCTGTTGGCTTATCTCCAACCAAACATCTCAGCAAATTTCCCAAACTCCTATTCACCACCTTTGTCTATCCATCAGTCTGTGGATGATGCGATGAATTGAACTTCAAATCTATCTTCAAATTCTTCCATAATGTACGCCAGAAATATCCAACAAACTTAGTGTCCTGATCTAAAACTATGGTCTTTGGCAAACCATGAAGTCTCACTACTTCTCTGAAAAACAATTCTGCTACATGAACAACATCATTAGTCTTCTTGCAGGGAATGAAATGTGCCATCTTTGAAAATCTGTCAACCACCACAAAAATTGAATCATGTCCCCACTGAGTCCTCGGTAAACCAAGAACAAAGTCCATGCTGATATCCTCCCAAGGCTTCTCTGGTACAGGTAATGGTTGATACAACCTTGTATTCTGCTTCACTCCTTTCGCCATCTGACATACTCTACAACTCTGTACAAACTTCTTCACATCTTGCTGCAACTGTGGCCAATAATAATTCTCACTAACCAAAGAAAGGGTTTTATCACAGCCAAAATGTCTAGCCAATCCTTCGCTATGCTTCTCCTTGATGAGATTCTCCCTCATAGAACTTCGTGGAATGCACAACTGACTCCCTTTGAACAGCATATCATCCTGGATGATGAAATCCAACCATTTCATCCTGTCTAAACTAACAGGTTCTGTACAAGCTTTCCAAGCTTCACCAAAATTAGGATCCTCGGGATACAAATTCTTGAGTTCCTTGAACCCAACCACTTCAATCTGCATTTCTGTCAACAATAGTTGCCTTCTGCTAAGAGCATCAGCAACCCTATTGGACTTTCCACTCCTGTGTTTCAAAACAAATGTATAACTCTGCAAAAACTAAACCCATTTCAAATGCCTCTGATTCAACTTTCTTTGACTATTCAAATATTGCAAAGCTTGATGATCAGTATACAAAACAAACTCCTTAGGAAGCAGATAGTGTCTCCACTTCTTCAATGCTTGAACTATAGCATAAAATTCCTGATCATAAACAAAATATTTTCTCTTGGCATCATTTAACTTCTCACTGAAATAAGCAACAGGTTTACCTTCTTGGCTCATAACAGCTCCTATTGCAGTACCACTAGCATCACAATCTACTTGAAACACCTTATTAAAATCTGGAAGTGCTAAAATAGGTTGTTCTGTAACTTTTTGTTTCAACAATTGAAAACTATTTTCTGCCCCATTAGTCCACTTAAATTCTTTTCTATCCCCTCTCATTGTTTCAGTCAAGGGTCCACAAATACTGCTAAAATTTATGATAAACTTTCTGTAAAAGCTAGCTAGACCATGAAAAGATCTTACCTCAGTAGCACTCCTTGGAGTAGGCCATTCAAGGATAGCCTGTACCTTCTCTGGGTCCATTTTTAGACCTTCTGCTGAAACTACAAATCCCAATTACACTAACTCTTTCTTCACAAAACTGCACTTCTTCAAATTAATCAACAATTTCTCATCTCTCAACTTCTCAAAAACCATACGAATATGCATCATGTGTTCCTCCAATGTCTTGCTAAAAATCAAAATATCATCTAGGTAAACAATGACAAACTTACCTAGAAATTCTTTCAAAACCTCGTTCATGAGCCGCATGAAAGTGCTCGGTGCATTGGTTAGCCCAAAAGGCATGACTAACCACTCCTACAGTCCTTCCTTTGTCTTGAAGGTAGTCTTCCATTCATCTCCTTCTCTGATCCGAATCTAGTGATATCCACTCTTCAGATTTATCTTCGAGAAATACACAGCTCCACTCAAACAATCCATAATATCATCCATTCGTGGCAATGGAAACCTATACTTGATTGTGATCTTATTTATTGCTCTAGAATCTATACACATCCTCCACTCTCCATTCTTCTTTGGTGCTAATACCGCTGGTACAGCATAGGGACTCAGACTCTCACGGATCAATCCTTTCTATAACAGTTCATGTACTTGTCTGTTCAACTCCTCACTTTCTGCAGGTGTCATTCTGTGTGCTGCCTTATTCAGAAAACTCACTCCCGGGATCAAGTCCATCTGATGACTGATCTTCCTGACTGGTGGTAATCTATCAAGCACGTTATCAGATACAATATCCTAAAACTCATTCAACAAATCTACAACTTCTATAGGAACATCTTCTACTTCCTCTTTACCAGCTTTTGAAATTAAAGCAAAACATACATGCTCATGCCTCATACCATCTAGGAAATTTCTTCCATCAACAAAAGTTATCCTTGCATTACCACATACCTTTTCTTCAGTCTCCTTCAATGGCTTTAGCTTATTTCGCACTCCATCCTTTGTAAGGGAATAGGTATTCACACGACCATCGTGTACAACACATCTGTCAAACTGCCACGGTCTACCCAATAAGATATGACATGCATCCATAGAGATGATATCACATAGTACCTCATCTTGGTACCCGCCAATCTTGAACTTTACCAGGCACTGCTCACTGACCATGACCTTGTGGTCATCCTGCACCCAGCCAATCCGATATGGATGTGGGTGTTTCTGTCTCTTGAGCTTCAACTTTGTCACCATCTCTTTTGACACCAAATTATCAGTGCTTCCACTATCGATAATCACATCACAACATTTACCCTCACACTTGCATCGAGTGCGAAATAGGCTCCTCCTTTGTTCAAGTTCGTTCTCACCGCTCAGCAAGACTCTTCTGTCAATTAGTGTTTCTCCTCTTTCAGCATCTTCAGAATTTGATGATCTAGCATCTTCATCTACATGTGCAATTCTGGCCTGGCCTTCATTTCTCCTATCTATTTTGCCTTGGCACTGAGGTAATTCAAATGCCCTATGACCTTCTTCTCCACAGTGAAAACATGTTCCACGGAAGCCTCCTCTTCCAGATCCTTGTCCTCTTCCTCTTCCTCTCTGATCTCTATTACTCTGATCTTGGAAATGATTGGAATTATTTCCTCTCTAATTCTGACTGCTACTGGCCTCGTCCTTCTTTTTTGGATCTTCATTTCGGCCACCATATGACCGTCCGCCAGATCTTCCACCACGACCTCTTCCATTTTGTCTGCTCTCAAACTTCTTGTTCAACTTTTCCTCTACTTTTAGGGCAAATTGGTATGCCTCCTCAATACTATTCATTCGAACCAAATTCAACTCCTCCTGAATGCTTGGTCTTAACCCATTAAGGTATCGGGCAACTTTCTCCTTATCGGCTTCTGCATGGCCTGTTCTAATGAGGAGTCGATAGAACTCCTTTGTATACTCCTGAACAGATCTTCCTGCTTGCTTCAAAGTTTGCATTTTCTTTAGTAGGTCAAGCTCATAATCAATAGGAATGAACTGTCACTTCAATTTATCCACCATCCGATCCCATCTTGTGATTTTATCTTTCCCTCTTCTATTTTGCTCCAATTGAATTTCTTGCCACTAGATGTTCGCATGACCTTTCAGTCTTGCCTTCACAAATTTAACCCTATCAGGATCCTCAACATCTTCATACTCAAAATATTCCTCACATTCATTGATCCATTCGATCAATTCCTCTGGGTTAAGATTTCCAAAAAATGTAGGAACCTCAATCTTAGGTCTTTTCCCAATCTTGGAAATTGCCTGAAAAAGTCTTTCTTCCTCCTGGTTCACAATTTTAGCTTCTCCTTCTTGATATTCTTCTTCAGCTTCATCCTCGCTTTCATCTCTGACATTAAGATTTATTCCTCTGTGAATCTCTTCTTGCAATACTCGCACTTGTCTCGACGGCTCTCTAACCTCAGGTGTCACAGCACCAGCTCTTCCACCACGTTCTCTTCATGGAGGCATTTTTGCGATGTGCACTGAAACCCTAACCACGGTCCTGGTGCAAACTACCTCATAGTCAGCGATCTGTGTACACACTCAAAAACTCCTGCTCTGATACCACTTGATGAAGGGTGCTCCCCTTAATACCACAAACACATAACAGAAACAGAGAAACAACAACAATATGCAAGAACAAAAAATTGGCTTCTTATTATCTCCACAAATGTGGAATTACAAACTTTCAGAATTAGAGTATGCAAAGCCACATGGGCATTCCCTTACAATATTCTGTAGGACAAAGCCTCGAATTATTATCAAGATCTACTACCCAGAACTATTCTGAACTGCCTAAGACAATAATACAACCTTCCTTATATAGGCAATTTTCCACCGCCTGGGAAGATTCCAGAATTTTAGCCAATAAGGCCGACCAAACTTAGAATTATTTTATTTTACATTTTATTACATCATATTCAGCTCAAGATAACCTTTGAAACCTGAACAAAAATTTTGAAGAAAATTATTTTCTGCCATTTCAGGTGGCCCAACTTCCGAAGACCATAAGTCATCACCAGTTGACCCGATCGGCTATTATAACCCCATTTCAGAAACACCACGAAGCACTCTACAAGCTTGAATGGCGCAAGCACCTGTCACCCAAATTTTTGACCTCATCTGTGGCCTCTAAAGCCTTCAAAATTGAGTTCAAAGTTTCTGTACCCTGCTGCCAATACCAAAAATCTTCAATATCTTCCAATATACACTTGTTCTGGCAATGAAACTTTACTGACAGACTTATATGACCAAAATGAACCTCCAAGAAAGAAATCAGATCATTCTGAGCACATACAAAAATTACCAAAAATAGTAACTTTCCATAAATAGCAGCTCTGCACAAAATAGCCCTTATTGAATATAAAAATAGAAATATTTTTGGGTGATGCAAGATTGCTCTTACACCCAGGATGCTCCTGCATCATGTTCTCTTGATTCTGGTGGTTAGTATCTTAATATTTAGCAAATGAGTGTAGCGGTTATCTCCAGGTCACCAAATGAAATAGTTAAGTTTAGAAACATTCCAAGATTTAGCTATAACCATCAATTTATGTCTTGATTGATGGATGGTGTTTATTCTCATGATTTTACCCCAAGTTAAGAATTGATCCAGCGATTTTGTGAAAGCCTTTGTTCTCTTGTTCACCATATAAAGCCCCAGTTAAGTGATATACTCAACGAATGAGAGAAATCTTTGATTGCTTAGTTGTTGGATAGGAATGATTAAGGTAGAGGGTTATGGCTATTCGACGAAATCATTATGGACTATAGGATGAAGTCCTGATCTATGACATGCACTAATTCTCTTAATGGAACCCAAAGTAAATGCAAGTCTTGGCGATTTAGCGAATACAATGTTCGCATGATCTCTAAACCAAAGATGAGTTAGGTCAAACCTTCAACAAATTGGATTTTCCTTTAGTCATTGAATTGTAGGATAGAGGTTGGGTTAAGGATGAAGAGCATTTTGAGAATTATTATGAGTCCTTGATGATAAATGAATTAGGTGGTGGTCATTTATTCTCCCAATAAAACATTAGGTTAAGACAAATACTAAGCAATCACATGAATGCTTCATTCATGTGATCTCTAGACTAGGCCATGGTTAAGAAAATTATTTCATGACTTAGAGAAAGCCTTCGTTCACCAGTTCACCAGATCTAGTTTGGTTAAGGTGCTTTCTATGGTAAAAAGAAAGTGGGTCTATAGCCAGGTGTGATGAGGTGCTTAATTATGATTGGTTGCAAATAATGATGATGTGGCTAGGTAATTTTAAAAAGGCTAAGTTGACTATTGTCAAAATTATGAAAACCGTCTGATATGCTGAGAAGGGGTAGAGATCAACAGCCATGTTTTAAACCTGATTGATTGACTGTTTCTTCTAGTAATTTGAATAGTTTAAGGGTTTTTCAGTGAGTAAAGGACTGGTTATTAAATGCATAGGTGACCAATCTACCTGATTTGATCTTGTCCACTATCACAGTATGGTCCTAAAATGATGCTTGTATGGGGAGGATGTCCATGTCATGGAATATGGGTGAAGCAGTCACTCAATTTATTATGCAGATGAAGTAAACATGGAGATAAAATGATGCAATTTTCAGTCTCTAGTGTACTAGTTGGCATTTTGGCCAAAAATGAAGATCAATTTGGACCTGATTGCTTTGGATTGCTCGACATGTCATTTCTTTATTAAATTTCTCAATTATTTGGTTGGTATGGTTGTTGGAAACCCTTATCTTGGCCTAGTCATCTATAGTTTTTTGCATTCCAATTTTGAGGGATCCCAAGATGACTAGTGACTACTTATAGCAACTTGTATTTTTCTAAGGATGGTGAAATTGGTAACTGAATAGAAAGAGCTTGGATCTAGGGTTTGGTTCTAGCATTTTGTCATTTTCAATGTATTGATACTAGAAATTTTAATGAGAATACACTTGAATTCCATCTCATATTTGTGAATGTCTTCTTGTTTTGATCTTGGATTCTTATATGTTAATGTTGCAAAGAGGGTTAATATATGGTTTACAAAGTAAATTGTGAAGTTTGTTCTTGAGTTCCTTCAAGGAAGGATTAAATTCTTAAGGATAGATTTAGAGAATTCATAGTTCTCTTGAGAATCTGATGTCCAAGTGTGAGACTGAGGGGAATAATAGGCAAAGAACTTATTCTAGATTTGAATGTGTTTGAGTTAAGTTTTCTATTGAGGTATATTGTATTTGATTCTTTTCCCTAGGATAAGACACTGGTTTGTTCTCAGGAAGAAGTTCTTCATCATCGATCAATATATAAATGATAAAATCTTTAAATTAATATATCAAGGACATTAATGCTTAATATTTTTTGAATCCTTTAAGAAGTGAATCCAAGGTACACCCACCTGAGCATTAAGGCTCAAAGTGTAGGAGAACTAATATTCTAGTCCTTGTTAATTAGCCCTTTTTCTTATCAGATTTGGAGTGGGTTACAGGAGTCGGAGACATTTGTTTGTCAATTGAATTGTAAATCTGACAGTGAGGGAAAAAGGAGCCAACAAATCCACAAAGGTCCACTCCCCCATGTTAGGAGATAGAACTAAAGTCCACATAGGAAATATAGGGTTGTCTAAGGATGTGGGATATCCCTTCCCAACACAACAAAGAAATTGAAACCAAAACAAGTTGTAAGTATTAAAACATAAATTTGAAAGTATAAATATCAAAGAACCAATATCACAACACAAAAATCAAAGCATAAGAGGAGAGTTCTCTATAGTATGAGCTAGGTGAGTTTCATCACATAGTCCTTTATGTTGGGATCCTTCCTAGAAGTCATGTACTTTGGCACCTTAAAATGGCCTGCCCGAGAAGCTACATTGACCCCAGTACTCCAATAGGTCCTATCTGGTATATTAATCAATATTT
>BSBK01010070.1:115000-156569 GCA_027943335.1 Chamaecyparis obtusa
AAATTATCCACCCAAACTCGTCAAAGTGACCATCGAATGTATAGCATCCTAGTCAAATTTAGTCCATTTTTTCATCGAATTATCCATGAAGATTCATCAAGTGGACCCTCAAATTTATAGCATCCTAGTCAAATTTAGTACTGTGTAAAGGATGAAATTTTGACTAATACTAACTTTTGTTTAAAAAAAATGTGACACCATTTTCAATATATTCCTACTTTTAGTTGAATATATTGCTTGTCTATAATTAGTATGCATATATGAATCTATGAAGCTTTGATTTAGCTTTTTTCATCTATTTATCACAATTAGATTATTTCTCAAGTAGGCCCACTTGAGATATATGTCCCTACTCTTTTTTTTTCATGTTAGCATAGATAATTAAATTTTATAGTCAGTAACTTGGCTTCTGCTAAACATTACTATTGGACTATGTGATGCTCTTGGAGCTTAGACAATTCTTTAGTAAGTTTAGTTTTGGCATGTTTTTAGTTTAGTTTAGGTATATATTGTATGGTGAAAATGTGACCACACTTCTATGAATCTTTACATGCAAGAAAACTCAACAATGAGCCCTCACAAATCGATCCATAGCTCTCTATGCATGGAGTTGCAAGATTTGTAAATTCCTCTTAGCTAGAGCTATAAACTCATGACCTTGCTAGTCAACCACACAATGAGAGATTCCAAATCAAAGACAAGGGAAACAATGCCAATATCTCCGATGAAATCAATATGGACGCAATGCAATACAAACTAATTTATGAGAATTAAAGATGCAAGCTATGCTATGAAAGGAAAATAGAAGTGTTACAAATCCTCCTATTAAGCTATGTGAGATTAATCTATTGCATAAAGGAAATCTATACTAAAAATACCGTGATTATGTAACTATGATGTAAGAAAAAAAGCTAAATGAAATGCAACAACAATGTCTTCAAAGAGCTCCAAATGACCTAGAAAACCTACAGCATAACATTACCATAAAAAACAAAGATATGCCAAATGAAGAAGAGAGCTCTTCTTTTATAGAAAATGAGAATCAATGGACGACCGAGATTAAGAGGCAAAAGACTTAATCAATGATGGAGAAAAATAGAAGCTTGATCATTGTGCACAAATATCCTCCAATAGGAAAATAGGAGTTGACTTTAGTGTCCATATGAGACAAAAAGTACCTTTTTTCTTTTTTATAAAATAATAATAATACTTTATTTGTGCAACATAGGATAAGGGGAAAGGTGGGGATTTTTTATTTAAATAAAAGGGGAGGAAATTCCTTTTAATTAAATAAAGACTTAGGATAAAATGATTTTATTATTTAATTAAAAGAGATTTTTAATTAATTAAAAAAGAGCATGTTCTCTTAATTAAATAAGATTTTTATTTTTTTCTTTTAAATTAAATAAGGCTCAAACCTTAGGAAATATTGAATTGATTATGATTTGATCAAGAACATTGATATAATTGATATTGTTGATATTTGAAAATATTGATTCAGAGATTTGACAAATTGCTGAATGGGGGCCCAAAGTCTAGGCGACCATTTTAGGGTGCATACATTTGCCCCTCTTTGACTAATGTGAGATTGATTTGGGATCACATGTAGTCAAAGAATGAAGTTGAAATGTGAGATCGATTTGGGATCACAAAACAACTCAAATGTGAGGTTGATTCGGGATCACATCCGGACAAAACATAAACAAAAGATTCTAGACATGAGGTCGATTCGGGATCATATCCAAAATAAGAGATAAGAATCTCAGGCTTGAGAGAAAGCTCACAGAAAGATAGCTGAATCAAGAAAATCAAGGAATCAAAGATTAAAATCCAATAGGTACTGCCCCCTCATAATCAAAATCGAAATTAGGTAGAGGAGAGACAGCAAATCGACAAAGATTTGATCAAATAATAATCAATCACAATCAAAGATAAGGTCGATAAGATAATCATTAGGTAGTGAAACATGCCCCAGTGATGAATTAGAAGAAAAGAAGTGGGGTGAATAAAAGACTAGAAGTTTGAAAGACATGAAAAAGGAAGAAATTCCATCAAAGATAAAAAAATTATGCCTCAAAAGGTTAGTCAACTGTACAGAAGAGAATGAAATGTGATTTTGATGATCAAGGTGAACATGAATTTTGGTTTTGATCTCAAAATGAATAGAAAATGATGTGATATGAAAGACCATAAATGAAAGATATGATCAAGAAGAATTAGAAAATGAGCACAGTTGACCAACTAGTCCATAGATGATAAAAAGAAGAGCTCTCGTCATATGCAAGATGCAAAATCTAAACTATGATGAACCTAAGAATGCAAGCTACTATGAAAGTGGTTGACTTGCAAGGTCACAATGCCTATAGACATCTAATTATCATCATCGAGTGTTATTGGTAGCATCGTAAGATCATACAATGCACACTAGCATAACTATGTGGATATGAATATGATCTTTATCAGATAGAAATGTGGAAATCCCACCTAGGCATCTAAGACATGGAGGTCAAGATGACTAATGCAGTGAGATTACCTAAGTTTGATATGGTGAGATTATGCTTGTATCAAGACACATGAAAGTCAGGATAACTAGAAGCATGTACTCATAAAACAGTCAAGGATAATACCTTGTCAATCCATAGTGTCAAGTAAGACTAGCATAAAATGCTCATGACAATTAGGACCAACAAAATATACCCACAAGCAGATAAAGAAATAAAACATGTTCTCATATCCTCAGTCTTCTAGCTGTACATCATCAAAAACTTCTCAGGGAGAGACCACTCATCAAAGAAATCCTCATAGACAGCACACAAAGAAAAATAAAGTCAACATATCTCAATAAGTTGATTGTTTAAGTGTGTGTGTGTTGGTCATAGAGTCAAACTTATACTATAGGCAAGACATCTGATAAGTGTTGCGAAACACTTGACGCAAGGGTAGTGTTGAAAAACACCTGTTGTGAAATGCCCCAAGAGACACACGCACCTAAAAGACCAATGCTAATAGTTATGCCCCCTAGACAAAGATAAAGACCAATTCCAGACTACATCAAATAAGGTCAAGACATGATGGAGAAAGGTTCAGTGTTTTGGATGCATGCTAAAAAATTGGAGTGCAAAGGCCTCAAGTAGCGCCTATTTCCAGGTTTTCACCACTTGGAATCTTTTTTCATATTTTTTGAAATTTTGCATTTTTTAAAATTTTTTTATTTTTTTCAAGACTTTTTATACTTTTTAGGATTTTTCAGGATCATATATCAATTTTTTTGGTATTTTTTTAGGATCAATAAAATATATACAAAGGATGCCCCCAAACAGAATAGGCATCAAACTCCCAAGCAAGATCACATCGTGTAGTCCAATGTCTAGCAAGGTGGGGAATACGAGGGATTAGCAAGCTGGTGGAAGAGATGGAAAATGAGAGAATGAAGGAGAATGAAGGGAAGAAATCCTCAAAGGAAAACTCCTCAAGAGTATCCACGCTAGGGAAAAATTGTTGTGTAAAGCACATTTGGACAAGCAATGAAAGGTCAGCATGGGATAAGTCAAGAGGCTTCATAACATCATGTTTTACTCTTTTTATTAGGTTAAGACCAAGGGGAAGAGGATAGCGAAAGGCTAGAATGAAGGGAGAAAAATAGCTATGAAGGCTAAAAAATGAAAGGAATAAAAACAAGACCATCATAAGATAGCTCACAAGATAGCCAAATATTCGTGTATAGCTCAACATTGCCAAGATCAAAGAGAGAAGATGGAATGGATGAAATATGTAGAAGAACTACGCATGATGCCTGATTGCTAGGTTTTTATCACGGTACTTATCTAAGGCACCACAAGGGAGTGGTTTTCACCATAGGATGAATTTATTTCTCTTTACTTTTGCTACCAAGGTGCCTGTTTACAGGTTTTCACTAAGGCACATTTTTTATTTTTTATAATTTTTTGTTCTTTTTTAATTTTTCTATTTTTAAAAAAAAATTTAAATTTTTTGGAAGAAAGCAAGCTTTTAGGAAATTCTCCTTGAAAGGATAAATCATTGATATACCAAGGATTCAAAATGATATGCTCAAAGATGCTGATAGGGAAAGGAAGATGGAAGAGAAAAATGGAGGATAAGGTTTTTATGCAAAGCGAGTGAGGTTGGAAGATAGGAGGAATAGGCAAATGAGGAAAAATGATAGAAGGTAGAAGGATAATGAATGGAAGGATTGTGAAAAGGTAGATGGAAAGAAAGGTAAGATCAACGTCAATACACACCTTGAAGGGTGGCAGAAAAAATGGAGGAAATGTAAACCATATTCTAGTCCAAATGCGAACCATATTCTGGTTCATTATTACTATCTAACTCTTCGAAGAGAGGATTGGTGTACTTGTTATAATTCTAAAATATGAATGGAGGAATACGAGAAGGAATATGGCAAATGTGTAGCAGAGGTTGTGGTTCAGACACATGGAATGGAAGAATATTTTTGAAAAAAGATGAAGTGGAAGCCTTTGGAAGCTTGAATGTCAACTTCACTTTTTGCCCAACATAAGACTCTTTCAAGAGAGACTTTGGAATCCATATAGCTTTAAGCTTTTTATTTTCTTTTGATGTGTTAGAGAGAATATCTTCAATGATGGATTTTAGAACCCATACTTGTCTTGTAGTTTTCTTCTTAGATATTTCTTTTGACTTTATGCCTCCATGTCGATTAGAGGAGACATGGTGATCTTCTTTTTTTTATGGATTCTTGTATTGCTTCTTTTTCTTGTATTGAACATTCAAGTTACTTCCAAAAAACTTGGGACTTGTGGAAGAAGAAGGAAAATACAACTGGTTTAGATGGGTGGGTGGATGAAAAGGATTCAAGGGTATGCATCTATGTTGATCTTGAGGGAAGATAGGAGATGGAGGGACGTAAGGACCCAAAATAGATGATGAATTAGGAGAATTAGGAGGGGAAAGTGAAGGGACATAAGGGCCCAAGATGGAAGGAAGACATGAAGCCCTTAGTATTGGTGGAGGAGGTCCAAGGATAGACATGGAAGACACAAAAGGATAATCAATAAGTTCATCAGCATCTATATGACAACCAAGGACATCAGCATCTTTAGAGTGAGCATTAGAGTTTTCGATAGGATCATGCACATAGGCTTTACATCAGAAGTAATAACACCATTTTTAATAACCTTAATGGAATTATCATATTTGGAAAGCGCAAGTGTGGTAAGGTTAATTTTATTATCAATAAGCTCAATGGTGTAAGTAGTAGCTTGATCTTGCTTAGGAGATGGTGGAATGAATGCCAAAGAGCGTAGAGGATCAAAAGAACATGAAATGGAGGAGATACATCATGAAGAGAATTGGATGATATGGAGGGTTCCTGATCTTGATCTTTATTTATATTTTTTTCTTTATCATTTTCAGGGTCCTCTTGACATGGAGCCACTTCTAAGGACAAGGAAGCATGTTGGAATTGTATGGAAGACTTTGGAGGAGATGCTGAAAGATTAGCTGCAATAAGCATTATAGCATTTAAAGGCTTAGGTTCTTTAGGTTTAGCATTATTGAAAGTATTTGCAGCCAAGTGAAGGTTAGCTTGAGTATCTTTAAGAGGTGGCCCTTGAGAATAACTATAGGGAACCACATGGAAAGCCTTAGGATCTTTGTTGGATGAAGGATTTATGAAAGATTTGGAAGACATAGTAGCTTTAGGAGACATGAGGGTATTGGAGGAAGTAGAGGATGGAAGGGAACCATCAAAAGACAAAGGTTAAACATTAATATGATCTTTCTTGAGAGCGCAACCTTTATTTTCAGCATGAGAACTTTTAAAGGAGAGATTATTTTGACATTTGAAATCAGCGTGGTAGATTTTCTCTTCCTTAGTAGGAATATTGTATTGTTCGCAAAAATCATCAAAGAATTTTTCAAATTTAGAGTCATATGGATCACCATCATAGTCTACCCAATATGACTCCCCCTTAGAAATCACAAGTGTACCATGAGGATGATGCTTAGGAATAGAAGTTTCATGGGCATCACTACATTGTCCATCATCATAGTCATCATAGTCATCATAGGTGGGTGTATCACTCTTTGTGGAAGAGACATCACAGGGACTATCACGTTGCTCTTTATGGTATGTCTTCTAAAGAGAAGTAAGACTCTTGGGAGAAGTAGAAGAAGAATGAGATCATGAAGAAGAGGAAATTGAAGACTTAGTGGAAGAAGAAGACTTGGATAATGAAGAATGTGAATAATGTTTAGAAGAGTCATGGTAAGATTTGGAAGATGAGGAAGAATGAGAAAACTTAGATGATGAAGAACATTTAAAAGAAGGAGGTTGTGATATGATCATGTCTATGATCCTAGCAAAGGCATTTGATTTAATCATCTTTTCTTTTATTTTTTCCATAAGTTTATCACCCATGAGATATTTGGAAGGACTATTGGAGGAATAAAGATACTCTTCAAATTGAGCAATGAGTTCAAGATCATCTATTCTCAAGAGAGGTTCCTTAACAAGATAGTTGAAATTCATGGTTCTAGAAGAGGAGGAATCAAGTGTAGAAGAAATGAATAGATGAGTAGAAGAAGGTAGACTAGAAAATAAGAGGAAAAGAATCAAGAAGAAGAATACGAATTTCCTATGGGAATAGAAGACTTCAAAAGAATATGGGAAATGGAGAAGGAAGAAGAAGACTAAGAGTCATCTTATGCAATTGATACCATAATGTTCATTGAGATGTTGAGCAACATGACAACACCTAGGATTTGACAACTAGAGGTTGTTTCCTTTGACTAACTTGGTATCTTTTTGTAACTAACATGAAAGAAAGAAACTCTAGGTGATAAGTCAATCTCTCAAAGTGTCAATGCCAACCTAGGATAATTAAGATTCTCTATTGTCCAAAGAGAAAATCAAAAGATAGAAAATAAAAGGCATCACCAACACTGTCAAAGAGGTTCTTCAAATCAAAGGGTGAATACCCTTGCATTTTTGAATCAGGAGGTTGGACTTAGCTAAAATTCAAATTGAAATTGAGATATATGAAAAATGATTTGGATAATAGTAAGATCAGAATTCCCCAAGGGTGTAATCAACAATTCTAAAGACAAACTGTTCACTAGGAATATCTCTCTAACTTGACAAATTATTTTCAAGGTAACCTTATAAATCAATTGAGATGATCCCTAGAAGGCTAAAATCAAAAGTTTGCAGTCAAGAAAAGTCTCTAATGACAAGGTAGGAAATCAAGCAAATTGTGAAAAGTTGGTGTTCCAACTCAGGAACTCAGTTTGTTTTAAAAGATCAAGTAAGTACATCAATAGATTTTCATCATTAAACAGGCACATAAGACAGCAATCAAGGAGTTCAAGCAAATAGTCTTCAAACAATGGGCAAGAGACAAAGAAACCTTACGTATGAACAGAGATAGTGACTTAGTATTCCTACTCCTTAAAGGTTCTACTTGTGTATGTTCTTGAAGATGTCTTAGCAGGCACATAGAACACAACAACACCTTATCAAGCTATCTACAAGGATATACATGGCTTTTCTAAGGAGTCCTCGATATACACAAGGTACGTGAGGCCCAAATCCATAGATGAGAAGAATCCAAAATCACACAGTTGGGAGAAGATGGTAACCCAAATCTCCTCCTTCACTTCTCAAAGGTATAAACTTCTTTGAGGCTTAGCCAAGAGTGATATCAAACTCAATTCCCAAGAGAGGTGTCTTTTGATTCACCTCCCACTATTTATACTCTACCAGAACATAGGAGTTAAGGTCGTCCCTTGAGGTGGTGTGTCCCCAAGTCGGCCTTCTAGAAATAAAAAGTAAGTAATTCACTATCAAAAGCATTTAAAGCACTAAAGATGGAATAGTTAACTTTTCAAGTAAAAGTGAAGTAAGTCCAAAAGTGGAACATTTAACTCTTCAAGTGAATGTGAAGTGAGTCCAAAAGTGGAACATTTAACTCTTCACACAAACTCAAAGTGAGTCCACACCTTAGAAAACTAATGAGATTAAGAAAGCATAAAAAGGGGAAAAATTTGTGGAACACTTAATGCTCTTTTCAAGTAGACCCCTCCCCTATGTATGAATGTTGATATTGCATCCAAAGGGTGGAAACAAGGGGTGATTAGAAATAATCAAGTCCAACAACCCAATTTAGCCAACAAGATCAATCAAAAGTACTCTAAAGTTGCTTATCAATACTACTCACAAATGAAAAAAGGTTGAATCAATGGAATATTTAACTTTCCAAGAAAATATAGAGTGAGTCCACAAAGTGGTGCATTTAACTCCCCATGTAAACAAAGAATGAATCCATTCCCTCAATCACTCAATGAGAAATTTGATATTGGAACCAAGAATTACTTAAGGTTTAAACACAAGCATTCACTTACACAAACTTGTAAAAATAAATCTATGTTCTTTCATTTCCCATTAAGAGCATCGATTGAAATGTGTTCTTATGAAAGCATGTAAAGACTCAAGCCAAACACATGAGAGGTTCAATTTTAATCCTAAGATCCAAATGTTGTAGAGATGTAACAAAATACCTCAAGTCCAATGCAATGCACTTAGTAGATTTCACCTTTTTTTTGTTTGTTTTAAGCATTTTCCATGAAAGCAAGCCATGCACCTTCAAATGAACAAGACAAGCAAACAAGTTATGCAATGTATATTCAACTTATGCAAACCCTAAGGTGGTTAGATCTAAAAATCAATTGTTAGAAGCAATAATAACCATCAAATAATCCAAATGACAACTCACATCATACATTGAACCATGTGAAAAATAAATGCATACTAATCATCAAATACCCTTTTTTTAATTTTGATTTTTCACCTTGTCAACTAGATTGGACTTATACCATATGAATTCAGACCCTAAACCCAAAATACAGAAAAAAGACCTCTATCAAAAAATAGAGAGCTTTTCAAAAATGTCAAAATTTTAACAAGATCTTTTCATTTGTGCCCTAGAGAGCCATTTCCCCAAAATAGACTAGTTTTTATTATTCAACCAAATGAGCTATGATATGACCTCAAAATTAAAAACACAATGAATGGACCCCCTATAGAATTTCAAGACCTTTCCAGAAATGTAAATTTTTTTGAAAAATATGCTGATTTGCATCAAAAATCAATTTTTATGAAAAATAAAGAAAAAATCATAAAAATACAAATTACCTCCAAAAATTTTGAAAATGTTTGTGGAGATTCTCTGATATGTCACCAACTAGAAAAAAAAATTTAGACCAAAACACTAAGTTGTTTGGGAGATATGATCAAATCTTTCAAATCTAGGATTTTTCATCTCCAAACAAATCTGTACAAGGGTTAGCTCCAAAAATAATCAAAACTAGAATGCAAGAGGTGGGTTGCCCCACGGTGGGCACCAAAGATGTATGGTGAAAATGTGACCACACTTCTATGAATCCTTACATGCAAGAAAAATCAACAATGAGCCCTCACAAATTGATCTATAGCTCTCTATGCATGGAGTTGCAAGATTTGTAAAATTGCTCTCAGCTAGAGCTATAAACTCATGACCTTGCTAGTCAACCACACAATGAGAGATTCTAAATCAAAGACAAGGGAAACAATGCCAATATCTCCAATGAAATCAATATGGATGCAATGCAATGAAAACTAATCTATGAGAATGAAAGATGCAAGCTATGCTATGAAAGGAAAATACAAGTGTTACAAATCCTCCTATTAAGCTATGTGAGATTAATCTATTGCATAAAAGAAATCTACACTAAAAATGCCATGATTATGCAACTATGATGTAAGAAATTAAGCTAAATGAAATGCAACAACAATGTCTTCAAAGTTTGAATGCAAGAATGTCTTCAAAGAGCTCCAAATGACCTAGAAAACCTCCAGCATAACATTAGCATAAAAATCTAAGATATGCCAAATGAAGAAGAGAGCTCTTCTTTTATAGAGAATGAGAATCAATGGACGATCGAGATTAAGAGGCAAAAGACTTAATCAATGATGGAGAAAAATAGAAGCTTGATCCTTGTGCACAAATATCCTCCAATAGGAAAATAGGAGTTGACTTTAGTGTCCATATGAGACAAAAAGTACTTTTTCTCTTTTTTATAAAATAAGAATAATACTTTATTTGTGCAACATAGGATAAGGGGAAAAGTGGTGATTTTTTATTTAAATAAAAAGGAAGGAAATTCCTTTTAATTAAATAAAGACTTAGGATAAAATGATTTTATTATTTAATTAAAAGAGATTTTTAATTAATTAAAAGAGAGCATGTTCTCTTAATTAAAGAAGATTTTTATTTTTTTCTCTTTTAAATTAAATAATGCATAAACCTTAGGAAATATTGAATTGATAATGATTTGATCAAGAAAATTGATATAATTGATATTGTTGATATTTGAAAATATTGATTCAGGGACTTGACAAATTGCTAAATGGGGGCCCAAAGTCTAGGTGACCATTTTAGGGTGCATACATATATAATCTTTTAATTTTCATATGTTATTACTTATTATTAATTGTTTGACAACTACGAAATTCATTGTTTTGCATTAATCATTATTGTTCATAATTTTATTTCGTTAAGTGTATGGTTTTCATTGTAATTTTATTTTTAACACAATAGATGACAACCTAAGTAAAAGCATGCACATATAGTGCTAAACCATGACATGCCTACATCCTTGGGTTGATGTTTAAATGTATTATATTGTCCATAAGAGGTTTTTTTCTCAAATAACCTATCTTTGAGTTTATGGAGAAGGAAATTTGTCAGCTCAAGATTGATGAAATCTCAAGGGATGAATCGGCCTGATTCCACATCACTTTACTATTATTTGTGAAGTAGTATTTTCTTGGCTATGATTTAGGAACATGGTGTAGGGAACCTTGGCAAAAGCATGCAAGAAGATTCATTTAGACTCATGAAGGTTTAATGATCTAGGAAGATCAAATTTTTAATGTAATTGGACCTATGGTCCATTTTTGTAATCAATGTTTTAAATGTGATAAGCCTAAACTATAAATGCATGTAACAGAGGAAAATGGCATTGGAAGGTCAACATGTACCTAAAGGGGTTCATTAAAGGTTGTTTTGTTGATCCTAGTCTATCAAAGGGATCTAAAGGCCTATAAGGTCTTTGACCAATGTAATAGGGTCTCTAAGGAAAATTTAAAAGGTTGTGAAAGCACCAAAGAGTGCCCAAAGTTGTAATGTGCCATGTTGGCAATTAAGGCCTGATAACGCTTATAGGAGATTTAGGAAGTTTTAGGAGATTTGATAGGTTTATAAGCCTTTAAGAAGGCTAAGGAATAGAGATAAACACTTAATGGTTATAAGTTGTCGAAGTTGACACTTTAGTGTCAACTAGACAACAAAATTTTAGTTTGCATTAGTTTGTAACTAACCAGCAACAGTCAGATAAATGACTGTTACGGTTATGCAGGAGGATAAAGTGATTTTGGAAGCCTATTTGGTAGTTGTAGGCATGTGTAGGAGGAATGGAGAGATGGTGGAGTAATAAGGCTATCAAAGCCTCTAAAAGATGTCAAAGGCACTAAAAGTGCAATATTTTGTAAAATTGCCAACATTGGCAATATAAGCCAAATGGGCTTAATGGGGTTAGTTGGGTTAGTAAAGGTAATAAGGTGATAAAGGTTATCATTAAAACCTTTAGAAGTCTTTAGTTTTGGAATTATATGTTTAGGTTGTCGAGTTGACAACTTTGTTGTCAACTTGACAACAAATCTCTAAGTATTTCATGTTAGTAACAGTCAGTTTTGATTGGTAACATGCAGTTAGAGCTAGTTACATGGGACAGTCAGGTTATTTGGGGGATCTAAGCCTATTTAGAGGTTGATCCTCATAATTAGGGGGAGAAGATCAATGTTAAAATGTAATGGTTCAAATTTGTAATAGTTTTGGGCAATAAAAATGACATTCTCTGCAAATACTGGAACTCTCTGTCTTGCGAGTACAGTGGGATAATAGTGAATTAATTAAGATGTATTCAATGTGATCTTGGCTTTGCTTTAATGTAGAAATGTTTTCATAGCATTAGTTTTATTTGTTTATGCCAGTATTTTAGTATTTTTGCATTTCTAAACATCAAGGAAACAACTGGTATCGTGTAGACAGTGACTGTTTTAAGGAACAGTCAGTAGTTATTTTGCAAACCTCAACCATGTGAAGGAAATCCCACCTTTGTACTAACTGTGGTTTGGTGGGAGATTCCTCTAATTTATTTTATGTAGTTCATTTGGTCTTGAATGCAGGGAAAGTGTGAAGGAAGAGTGGAACATTGTTTGACTGGTGAAGGCACAGTGAAGGTGCACTTTGAAAGCACCAAATGGTGATCGAGAGATGTATTGTGGATAGAGAGGGTAGATAATGATTGGAAACATCTATGAGGATGTATTTGAAGGTGTTTGAACCATCTTTATGGTTTTTTGTGGCTGGGAAGGGTGTTTTCTAGAAAGCCCTAGATATTTGATCAAAATAGTGAGGGTTTGTTGGTTTGGAAGGTTGGGTAAGTGGAAGGACCAAGAAAAGTTGAAAATATTGAGTCTTACAAGGTCTAGTAAGATTTTTTCAACCTTAGGAGTCTTGAAGTCAAAGGGGTGATAGAGTTCCTTTGTTGGGGTAGGGCTAATTGGGCCTAAATGGTGTGCAATTAGCAGTAGAAAGGTTCACCAGTCAAGAGATGAAAGCTTGAGATTGATAGTAGTTAAATAAATATGAAAAGGGTATTAGAAAATATAAAGAAATTACTAGGGTGTTTGGGAAAGTTTCATGAAATTTGAACATTACAGTGTTGACAGGGTTACTAGCTAGGCCTAGAAGGGCTAACGTGTGAAATGGTAAGATCTGAGTTGTTTGGAGTTGGTGAAGAGCTATATCATGGTAGCTAGACCATGATAAGATGATCTAAGGTGTTAGGGTCAGTGTGAGAAGCTTGGTTGAGATTTTGGTATGGTGGAGGTGCTAGGTGCACTAGGTGGCCTAGAATGGAGTTGGTGAAATGAGGGATTGAAACAAGGAAGTGGGAAGATGAACTTGTGTAGATTGGTTATGGGAATGAACTAAAAAGTTAGAGAACTCCATTTGATCTTTGAGTAGAACTAAATCCTTGAGTTGATTCCAAGTTTCTTGTTGAATCCTTGAGTTGAGTTAGCCTACTTAAGGGGATAGTGGAGAGCTTCAAGTTCAACATCAAAATATTAAAATGTCAAATGATAAATCATAACATCAAGTTCAAGTAAAGGAAATAGAGCCTGTATAACCATATTTTTTTATCATACCCTTTTTGGAAGGAACTCAAAAATTATTCAAATTAAACAAGTATGAACTGTAAGAGACTAAGAAAGAAGGAAAAGGTGTTACCTCACTAGGATGATAGTAATAATGAGACAAAGAACCATGAAGACTAAATCCAAGGAGACCAGATCTAAACATCTGGGTTTGATCAAATTCAAAAATTGGTTTGGCTTCATAGCACTATCAAGTCAATAGCATGAGCATTATTTTGTGTCTAGAGTGTATTTAATGTTTTTAAATGTAGAATGAAATGCTTGTAAGTATGTATTTCTGCCACATGCAAATGATTTTGAGATACAGACCTATGCAATCCAATCTCCCAAGGAATAGACGACACCACTTATTGCCATCTTTGCTAAAACAGGATTTGTCATAAAGCGATGTTAGAATAGTTACTAAAATGGTCATAAATTATGTTCTTATAGTAAAAGAATACTTTGACTTAAGAAAAAAAATACACAATATTAAAACATGACATTGTACTTTAAAAACTAAAAAGGTACCTATAACGAAGAACTTCATTTCGACTTGCTAATTGGTTGTCACTATTAACTCTAAGCTTGTCTTTAAAGTTTGATCTTCACTTGGTTTCGAGAATAGTTTAATATTCTCTACTAAACAAGGCCAACCATGTGAAGGTAGAAGCTCATTTCCCCCCCCCCCCCCCCTAACATCACTCTAAATTCCCCATTAACATTTAATAACATTCATTCATTCATCCATTTTTGAAATATAACATTCAATCATTATAATCACATGATAACATTCATTAACACATAAAATTCACTAACACACAACATTCATGAATAATTCATTAACACAAAATTCATTAACACACAACATTCATGAATAATTCATTAACACATAAAATTTATTAACACGCAACATTCATGAAGAATTCATTAACACATCATTCATCAACATTACTAACTAGTACAAAATTACATCCATTAAGACAACATTCTTTCAATAGCAAAAAATGTTAATTACAAGTATTTCTTTTTGGGTTTCTTGCTATTTTTTTTAATCATGTAATTTCTAAGAGGAAGATAAATGTCCTCCTCATTCTCCTCTTCTACTAATTCTAATTCCAACACGTGTCTCCTCCTCATCTGTTCAGGAACAGGAGGCCGCTATGCCAAAGTGGGGTCCGCTGCAATAACAACTACTTCATGAGTTAAATTCACACCATTTTATATGAGTGAATTACAAGTATTTATTTAAGTAAAAGAACTATAAATCAAAAAATTAATTTAAAAGAACAAAAAATAGATTTTCTTTACCTAAATGTGCCACATGATCTACATGGTGATCAGTTTGAACATCCCCCAACACTTGTTCAACATGACATGATTCTGTATCCTCTAAAATATACACAAAAAGGTTACACCAAGTTCAATTTAAGATGTTAAATTGTATTAATAATTACATAATTAGTTTTAAATAGAAAATGAGCACCTCCATGGACAGTACAATGCACATCAGGGGCTTCATGATGCTGTGTCATGATTAAGAGGCTGCATTGCAATGTCATGCACATTATTATCAAATAGATTGTTGCTCTAGTATTCAATTTCTAATATATTTTTTAGCATATTTACCTGTGCACATGATGCAGGAGACTCTTTAGTTGGGCCAGTGGAAGCTTGCCGTAGGCGTTCATCCATGGCTTGATAGCCTTCCTTGAAGGCAATTTTTTTGTGTTCTTTGGTGGCCTCTAAATTAAAATCAGAGCCCCGCATTTTTTGATTAAACAAAAATTATTTGCATTTTATAAATAATTTATCTCTGCAATTCATTTACTGCTACTTACAATTCGTGCTTGAATTTTTGAATATCCACCAGAGCCAAGTCTGTGCTGCCCAATCTTTTGCAGCTTGGCCTTTGTTGCCATTGATGTTTCCTACAACCTATGAAAAGTTTGAAATATGTTAGATGATATAGATATAAAGATCACTAATTAGTGCATTATTACATTGCACTAGTAGTTAATACTATTGCATACCTTCTCGCATTTGCTAGTGTAATTCCTCTTTGAGCATCCCCTTTTTCCTTTGCATCCAAAATGAACTCATTCCAATCCCTCACTGAAATAAAGGGAGGACGCTCGTACTTTGGGTTGTGGATGAGACTCTTTCTATATGAGTCCCTCACAGTCTTAAAATGTTTGTAAGCTCTTTCTAAAATTTTCTTCTAATCAAAAATATTATTACCAAACTCATGCTCTACATCTTTAATGAGATGATCTTTTAATTTTTTTTCTTGCAAGTTCCACCTTTAAAAAAAAATAAAAAATTGTTAGATATAGCTAGTAAAAGAAAAGACTTGAATGAAAGGAAAAATACTACACCAATTAATGATATGAAAAAAAAATAGTGAGATAAAGTTAGTTCACTTATGATGTTCCACCTTGTACGTATGGTGGGCCCGAATATATGCAATGAGAGGTCATAAAGCTTCTTATAAAATGTATCATTTCCTACAAAAAAAGTCATGGGATAATCAATCCAAAACTTATTATGAATAGGTAAATGCATATTACAATATAAAAAATAATTATTTAAAGTACCTAGAAGCTTAGGACATTTTAAAGGCATCGATTTATTATTGTCAATCAACAATGACATCTGCATAACTCCCGTGCTAGAAACACAGGTATATCCAAAAAATGATGGTGAATTATCACCAATACATGTACTCTGATCTGTATCTGGTGTACCAAACAGTGCCACCGGTGTATCTCCTACTCCAAAAAAACAATCCACTATGTGATGCACCCAAGATTAAAGTAAAAATTATCAAATCATAATTAACACAAAACCAAATATAGAAAAACAAGGATTTACCAGGTGGCATAGACCGTGAAGGCATCAATGTTTGCATGCCCCTTGTTACCAACATTGCACTCGACAATCTCGAATGGATGTCTGTTGACCTCCTAGGAGGAGTCTCCTTCACTTGATGACCTGAACAATACATTGTTAGCAAAGACATTTTGAAATAATAAAAGTAAGAGTTAACTTAAGATGTTTTTGAATGTTCTAAAGAAAAAATTCCTTGCAACTTGTCAACTAAAGGATTATTTTACCTGAGGCAACTAGAGCTCTGCTAGTACCGGCCTCACCGTGTTGTCCTTGACCAGGTTCTGGATTAGTTGCCAAAAATTCCTGTAACAAGAACACATATTACATATTTTACTTCACAACATAAAAGAGTATAAAATATAAACCTTTATTGAACTTTTGTTATAACTAAAGATTCATTACTGCTTACTTCATAATGATGTGCTTGTGCTCTCAATTCAAATAGCCTCTTCATCATCTCCTGGGTTGGAATATTTTCTTCATCCAAAATTCTCATTATTTCTAAATTGATTTTTTTAATTTTTTTCTTCAACATAATTGTTACATTAGGTGTTTCCACAATATCATCATCAGAAGGGGTAGCTATTGCCTTAGTACTTACTGTAGGTGCTTTTCCCCTATCCTGAACATCAAATTGTGACAGGAATATCAGTAAAACTATCATAAAAACTTCAAAACTATAAATAAAATAATGTAATAATATAACATTTTTCAACTATCTAATTTGTACAATTTCAATAAGGTTTACCGTTGCTGAAGAATGGGTGGGAGGAGCATCCTCATGGCCTCTATCATGTGCAGGATCCATATCATCCTATGATAAAGATTAAATATAAAAACTTCAGAAAATTGAAAGCAATAGACTTAGCAAAGAAAAACTTATTAATAAAATGGTATATAGTACTTACCACCCTCATGATAGTAACTTTGTTTGTATCTATGTGATTTAAATGGTAATCTATTAGCAGTTCTTCACCTGCACTTATTGATTTTATTGCACATACAAAAACTTGATTCCCCTCACGCACCTCAAATATGCAATTGGGTTGTTTATTAGTTGAGGAAGGTCGCGTACTATTTATAAAACCCACAATATTACCTATTGCTTTTGGTCTCCCATCAATGTACATTACAAATCTTTTACTTTGATCATTTTCTTTCCATTGTATATAATTAGCTGATAGTGCATACCTACACATATCTTTTTTATATTGAACAATCTACATCCAATCATTGTAATTGTAACACAGACTGACATACTTGAACAATTCAACAACTTTGTTGTAACATACCTTTATCCCATCCATGGAAAATAGGCCCAAACTATGTAATGAGAATGGAGCAATGCGATATATCCTCTCATTAACACAAAAATAAGTGTTAATTGGAGGTAGGTCATTGGGTACCCATTCTTTCTCAATGTGTGTGTACCGAAAGGGCACCTTGATGTCTCCTTTGGTCTCATCATCATAAGAACATGACCCCCCATTAGCAAGAAACAATTGCATACTTTTATAAAAAAAAATTCTAATCTTTTGACCTCTAGTTGATCTCCTTATTTTAGCCATACTACATGTAGAAATTGTATCTAGCATTCCCTCATTTCCCTCATTCGATGTAGATATATCTAACAAGTACCTATTTGGTGGGTCCTGCAATCCATCAAATGAGATATTGTCACGTGCCCGCTTCAAATAGAATTTTGATAATATTTAAATAATATATATATAATAATCAAGTTGTGACCCATACATACGATTATTTTTTGTCTATACGTGAGAGATATAAAATGTACTAAGTTGAAAGTGATTATATAATTATATTTATATATGGTTCTTCTTTGTCTATATATACATTATATGATTATATAATATGTCTATTTATAACATACGTGCTCAATGATAAACAAGAAGAATATAAGAAAATTATATCTATTTATTGACTTATACCTGCTGATCCATGTCACTATGCACGATCCATGCCAAAGGGGTTAAATTTCCTACATATGTTATTCATTTATCTAAATTTAGCTAAAAATTACATGATACGTATGCTACAAATAACTTAGAAGACACCATGAACAATATGCAACATCGTAAACATGAACAAATTTACCTTATATATGGAATGCAAGATCATCAACAGAAGGGGTGACAATGTCTATAGTCAATTGCCTATTTGCAAAAAGGGTGATAATCAAACACAATATATACATGTATCAACAGAAATTAATTGAGCATCGTAAGCAAAACATTGGTAATTATAAATCACATATGTTGTAATAATTAGAATTGAACACAATAAATATGTAATCATTAAAATTGAAAGCAATAAATCATGTCAATGATTTCATTGATCATTTCAATTATGTCATTGATCATCATCATCATCATCATCACCATCATCATCATCACCATCATCACCATCACCATCATCATCATCACCATGATCACCATCACCATCATCATCATCATCATCATCATCATCATCATCATCATCATCATCACCAACATCTTGATCTTCATCATCTGCTTCTTCATCATCTTCAATATCTTCTTCTTCCATAACATTATACTTTATTGGCCTTCCTCTTGGATTATGTCTAACAACAAATGACCAACCCTATTTATGTGGAACCTCTGAGTAAAACACTTGCTCACATTGGCTTGGAAGAACATAGGGCTCATCTCCAACTCGCTCAAATGACCTTGTATTAATCATTGTAAATCTATTATCATGTTGAATGATAGTTCTATCTAGATCATTTTCATTCAGTCGTAGCCTGTACCATTTGACGACGAATAGAACTACTTTGAAGGAGTTAAAGTCACACTCAATTATATCATCCAAAATGCCATAGTATTGATTTTGAGATCGTTGAGGATGTATGTCATTTCTAGATGATATATTGGTGACCTTGAAAACTGCATTTATCCTAGAATCACAAGTTTTTTTTGTGTCATCCAACTTTTTTATGCAAAATTTGTGGCCATGATAGTACATAGCTTTGTGGTGCTTGACCTACAATTTTTCAAGCATGTGTAAATTATTTGCATCATGAGTTGAGATGAAACATACGAGTCATGATCATTAATAAATTTGTATGTACCTCTCCACCTCTTAAACCATGTGCTAGATCAATTACCATTAGCATAACATTGGAATCTCTATTACGATGAGCTTCTCTAACCAATGAAGCAACACCTTCCCATATTAATGAAGAACCATTTTTTTTACATCGTTCAATCCATACCGTCATCTAATCAAGATTGTTCGCAATATACAAATGTATTGCATCCCACTCTCGACTAACTGTATCAAAAAAAATACACCAATTATAAATAGCTTATATTGAAGATTTATAAGAATTAATTAACTACAATAACATCTTAGATTTACCTCTCACTTTCCTCAATCTACCTTTTCCCATCAAGTACTCCCCTTTGAATTTGTTAATAGAGTTGGGATCCCAAATATGATCTACATGGATCTTTGCTGCAAACTTAGAAAGATATTCACTAATGTACACCATGGTCTGGTATACCATATATCCCTCTACCATAAAACCCTCAGGATGTGCTCTCTATCAAACCAAGCCTTTCAAAAATTTCAAGTGCCTCTCAACCATCCACATTGACCTAGTTGGTATAGGTTCACACAATTAAATCTCCTCAACTTGATGTATGAGGTAGTGTTCTTGTGTATTGAAAAAAGTTGGAGGTAGACACTTTTGCATTTCACACATAAGAAGAGGAATTTTTCTCTTCTAATATTTTATATCTTCTTTATTGATTTTTTTAGATGACAATCACCTCATGTATTTTCCAAAATCATATATAACTTGTTTGACACTGTTGGCGAAGTGGTGTGGGAGAGATAGAGGTAGAACGTAATACAATATTTATAAAATGATCTTGTCAATATTTTATAAAAGAATGCAATGAAAACTACATGCAGTATACAAATATATAGTGAATAAAAAATAACATGAATTACCTTAACAAATGTATGTCAATCGTGTGTTTTCATCCCTGGCCCAAATTCACTTTTCATTGATATGAGATCGTTTATGTTCACAACAAATCTTGTGGGAAATCATTTTTTTTTTATGATTTCTTTTATAGCATTGCTCTACTGCTCCGACAATAACCAACTAAGGGCATTTCTATCAATCTGGTCCCCATTGTTATTTGATCGAATGAAATTTTTCATTGCATGGTTGGATTCTTCAATGTCACTACAAATTTTGATAATTTGGTCTTTGTCACGCCTTCCATCCAAGATTTTTCATAATGTCTCTATTACATTCTTTCCAATATGCATAGCATCAAAAAAATGCACAATTGGGAGTTGCTCGTAGTATGACAATCTATGATGAAGGGTGCTCCCCTTAATACCACAAACACATAATAGAAATAGAGAAACAACAACAATAATATGCAAAAATAGAGAATTGGCTTCTTATTATCTCCACAAATGTGGAATTACAAACTTTAGAATTACAATATACAAAGCCACATGGGCATTCCCTTACAATATTCTATAGGACAAAGTCTTGAATCAATACCCAGATCTACTACCCAGAACCGCCTTAGACAACACTACGGGCCCTCTTTATATAGGCAATTTCCACCGCCCGAGAAAGTTCTAGAAATTTCACCTTTAGGGCCGACCAAACTTAGAATTATTTTATTTTACAATTTGTTACATCAAAGTCGGCTCAAAATGAGTTTTGAAACCCAAACATAAATTTTGAAGAAAAATTATTTTCCACCATTTCAGGTGACCCAACTTCTGAAGACCATAAGTCATCACCCGTTGACCCGATTGGCTATTATAACCCCATTCTGGAAATGCCACAAAGCGCTCTATAGGCTTGACCCACACAAAGTGCCCGTCGCCCAAATTTTCAACCTCATCTGGGGCCTCTAAAGCCTTCAAAACTAAGTTTGAAGTTTCTGTACCCTGCTGCCAATACCGAAAATCTTCAATATCTTCAAAACTACACCTGATCTAGCCATGAAACTTTGTCGGCAAGCTGATATGACTGAGATGAACCTCCATATGTAAAATCAGACATTCTGAGATTGTAAGACCAACTTACTAAAAATAGAAAGTTTCCATAAATAGCAACTCTGCACAAGATAGCCCTTATTGACTACAAAAATAGAAATATTTTTGGGTGATGCAAGATTGCTCTTACACCTAGGATGCTCCTGCATCAGACACCCAGGGTAATTTGAGAAGTGACCCTGTCATGACTCAGGTGTGCAGAGGAAAACCAAGATGGTTAACCTTCTCTTTTGTTAGCCATGATAAATCTTCAACAAGTCATCCTTTCCATTTGACCAAATACTTTTCATATGTCCTGTTCCTTGTGCTTCTGCCAACATGACTGTCCAGTATGTCTTCAATCTCCTTGATATCTAAACTGGTTGTTGGAATAATCCACTGTGCTACTGCAACCTCATCTTCAACACCTCCTTCATGATACTCTGTCAAATCTAAAATGTTAAACACTGGTGAAATATTCAACTCAGTAGGCAATCTTATCTCATATGCATTTCCTGAATCATGCTTCTTCAGTATCTTACATGGTCCAAACTTCTTCATTTTCAACTTGTTATATGTACCAACCGAAAATCGCTCCTTCCGTAAATGAACCATGACTTCATCTCCAACCTAAAATTCATTATGCCTCCTTTTCTCATCTACCTTAGCCTTATAGTGTGCATTCATCTTGGTAATATGCTTCCTCACCTCCTCATGGATGTTCTTCAAATGTTTTGCAAAATCCTTAGCTTCAGCACTACTTATTTCTCCTTTATCTATCTTTCTCAACTCAGATGCATTTCTTGGACTACTTCCATATACAATCTGGAATGGTGATTTACCAGTGCTCCTATTGACAGAATTATTGTATGCAAATTCTGCCTATGGTAAAATCAAATCCCATCCTGTTGGCTTATCTCCAACCAAACCTCTCAGCAAATTTCCCAAACTTCTATTCACCACCTCTCTCTATCCATCAGTCTGTGGATGATGTGATGAGATGAACTTCAAATCTGTCTTCAACTTTTTCCACAATGTCCGCCAGAAATATCCAACAAACTTAGTATCTCAATCTAAAACCATGGTCTTTGGCAAACCATGTAGTCTCACCACTTCTCTGAAAAATAATTCTGCTACATGAACAGCATCATTAGTCTTCTTACAGGGAATGAAATGTGCCATTTTTGAAAATCTGTCAACCACCACAAAAATTTAATCATGTCCCCACTGAGTTCTCGGTAAACCAAGAACAAATTCCATACTGATATCCTCCCAAGGCTTCTCTGGTATAGGTAATGGCTGATACAACCCTATATTTTGCTTCACTCCTTTCACCATCTGACATACTCTGCAACTCTGTACAAACTTCTTCACATCTTGCTGCAATTGTGGCCAATAATAATTCTCACCAACCAAAGCAAGGGTTTTATCACGACCAAAATGTCCAGCCAATCCTCCGCTATGCTTCTCCTTGATGAGATTCCCCCTCATAGAACTTCATGGAATGCACAACTGACTCCCTCTGAATAGCATATCATCTTGGATGATAAAATCCAGCCATTTCGTCCTATCTAGAGTAACAGGTTCTGTACAAGCTTTCCAAGCTTCACCAAAATCAAGATCCTCTGGATACAAATTCTTGAGTTCCTTGAACCCAAACACTTCAATCTGCATCTCTGTTAGCAATAGTTGCCTTCTGCTAAGAGCATCCACAACCTTATTAGACTTTCCACTCCTGTGTTTCAAAACAAATGTATAACTCTGCAAAAACTCAACCCATTTCAAATGCCTCTGATTCAACTTTCCTTGACTATTCAAATATTGCAACGCTTGATGATCAGTATACAAAACAAACTCCTTAGGAAGCAGATAATGTCTCCACTTCTTTAATGCCTGAACTATAGCATAAAATTCTTGATCATAGATAAAATATTTTCTCTTGGCATTATTTAACTTCTCACTGAAATAAGCAACAGGTTTACCTTGGCTCATAACAGCTCCTATTGCAGTACCACTAGCATCACAATCTACTTGAAACACCTTATTAAAATCTAGAAGTGCTAAAATAGGTTGTGCTATAACTTTTTGTTTCAACAATTGAAAACTCTTTTTTGCCCCATTAGTCCACTTAAACTCTTTTCTATCCCCTCTCATTGTTTCAGTCAAGGGTCCACAAATACTGCTAAAATTTTTGATAAACTTTCTATAAAAACTAGCCAAACCATGAAAAGATCTTACCTCAGTAGCACTCCTTGGAGTAGGCCATTCAAGGATAGTCTGCACCTTCTTTGGGTCCATTTTTAGACCTTCTGCTGAAATTACAAATCCCAAATACACTAACTCTTTCTTCACAAAACTGCACTTCTTCAAATTAATCAATAATTTCTCATCTCTCAACTTCTCAAAAACCATACGAATATGCATCATGTGTTCCTCCATTGTCTTGCTAAAAATCAAAATATCATCTAGGTAAACAATGACAAACTTACCCCAAAATTCTTTCAGAACCTCATTCATGAGCCGCATGAAAGTGCTCGGTGCATTGGTTAGCCCAAAAGGCATGACTAACCACTCATACAGTCCTTCCTTTGTGTTGAAGGAAGTCTTCCATTCATCTCCTTCTTTGATATGAATCTGGTGATATCCACTCTTCAAATCTATTTTTGAGAAATACACAGCTCCACTCAAACAGTTCATAATATCATCCATTCGTGGCAATGGAAACCTATATTTGATTGTGATCTTGTTTATTTCTCTAGAATCTATACACATCCTCCACTCTCCATTCTTGTTTGGCGCTAATACCACTGGTACAGCACAGGGACTCAGACTATCTTGAATCAACCCCTTCTGCAATAACTCATGTACTTGTCTGTTCAACTCTTCACTTTCTGCTGATGTCATTCTATGTGCTGCCTTGTTTGGCAAACTAGCTCCTGGAATCAAATTCATCTGATGACTGTTCTTCCTTACCGGTGGTAATTCGTCAGGTACATTATTAGATACAATATCCTGAAACTCATTCAACAAATCTACAACCTCTACAGGTACATCCTCTACTTCTTCTTTACCAACTTTTGGAATTAAAGCAAAACACACATGCTCATGGCTCATACCATCTAGAAATTTTCTTCCATCAACAAATGTTATTCTTGCATTACCACATACCTTTTCTTTGGTCTCCTTCAATGGCTTTAGTTTATGTCGCACTCCATCCTTTGTCAGGGAATAGGTATTCGCACGACCATCGTGTACAACACATCTATCAAACTGCCACGGTCTACCCAACAACATATGACATGCATCCATAGAGATGATATCACATAGTACCTCATCTTGGTACCCGCCGATCTTGAACTTTACCAGGCACTGTTCACTGACCATGACCTTGTGGTCATCTTGCACCCAGGCAATCCGATATGGATGTGGGTGTTTTTGTCTCTTGAGCTTCAACTTTGTCACCATCTCTTCTGACACCAAATTGTCACTGCTTCCACTATTGATAATCACATCACAACATTTACCCTCACACTTGCATGTAGTGTGAAACAGGCTCCTCCTTTGTTCAGATTCATTCTCACCACTCAGCAAGACTATTTTGTTAATTAGCGTTTCTCCTCTTTCAACATCTTCAGAATTTCATGATCTAGCATCTTCATCTACATGTGCAACTCTTGCCTAGCCTTCATTTCTCCTGTCTGTTTTGTCTTGGCACTGAGGACATTCAAATTCCCTATGACCTTCTTCTCCACAGTGAAAACATGTTCCACGGAAGCCTCCTCTTCCATATCCTTGTCCTCTTCCTCTTCCTCTCTGATCTCTATTACTCTGATCCTGGAAATGATTGGAATTATTTCCTCTCTGATTCTGACTACTACTGGCCTCATCCTTCTTTTTCAGATCTTCATTTCGGCCACCATATGACTGTCCCCCAGATCTTCCACCACAACCTCTTCCATTTTGTCTGCTCTCAAACTTCTTGTTCAGCTTTTCCTCTACTTTTAGGGAAAACTGGTATGCCTCCTCAATACTACTCATTCGAACTAGATTCAACTCCTCCTAAATGCTTGGCCTTAATCCGTTAAGGTATCGGGCAACTTTCTCCTTATCAGCTTCTGCATGGCCCGTTCTGATGAGGAGTCGATAGAACTCCTTTGTATACTCCTGAACAGATCTTCCTGCTTGCTTCAAACTTTACATTTTCTTTAGTAGGTCAAGCTCATAATCAATAGGAATGAACTGTCACTTTAATTTATCCACCATCTAATCCCATCTTGTGATTTTATCTTTCCCTCTTCTATTTCACTCCAATTGAATTTCTTGCCACCAGATCTTCACATGACCTTTCAATCTGGCCTTTGCAAATTTGACCCTATCAGGATCCTCAACATCTTCATACTCAAAATATTCCTCACATTCATTGATCTAGTTGATCAATTCCTCTGGGTTAAGATTTCTTGAAAATGTAGGAACTTTAATCTTAGGTCTTTTCCCAATCTTGGAAATCGCCCTAAAATATCTTTCTTCCTCCTGGTTCACAATTTCAGCTTCTCCTTCTTGATATTCTTCTTCAGCTTCATCCTCGCTTTCATCTCTGACATTAAGATTCATTCCTCTACGAATCTCTTCTTGCAATGCTCGCACTTGTCTCTGCAGCTCTCTAACCTCAGGTGTCACAGCACCAGCTCTTCTGCCACGTTCTCTTCATGGAGGCATTTTCATGATGCACGCTGAAACCCTAACCATGGTCCTGGTGCAAACTACCTCATAGTCGACGATCTATTTACACACTGAAGAACTTCTGCTCTAATACCACTTGATGAAGGGTGCTCCCCTTAATACCACAAAGACATAATAGAAATAGAGAAACAACAACAATAATATGCAAGAATAGAGAATTGGCTTCTTATTATCTCCACAAATGTGGAATTACAAACTTTCAGAATTACAATATGCAAAGCCACATGGGCATTCCCTTACAATATTCTGTAGGACAAAGTCTCGAATCAATACCCAGATCTACTACCCAGAACCACCCTAGACAACACTACAGGCCCTCTTTATATAGGCAATTTCCACCGCCCGAGAAGGTTCTAAAAATTTAGCCTTTAGGGCCGACCAAACTTAGAATTATTTTATTTTACAATTTGTTACATCAAAGTCAGCTCAAAATGAGTTTTGAAACCCAAATAAAAATTTTGAAGAAAAATTATTTTCTACCATTTCAGGTGACCCAACTTCCGAAGACCATAAGTCATCACCCGTTGACCCGATTGGCTATTATAACCCCATTCTGGAAATGCCACAAAGCGCTCTACAGGCTTGACTCATGCAAAGCGCCCGTCACCCAAATTTTCAACCTCATCTGGGGCCTCTAAAGCCTTCAAAACTGAGTTTGAAGTTTCTGTACCCTGCTGCCAATACCGAAAATCTTCAATATCTTCAAAACTACACCTGATCTAGCCATGAAACTTTGCTGGCAGGCTGATATGACTGAGATGAACCTCCATATGTAAAATCAGACATTCCGAGATCGTAAGACCAACTTACTAAAAATAGAAAGTTTCCATAAATAGCAACTCTGCACAAGATAGCCCTTATTGAATACAAAAATAAAAATATTTTTGGGTGATGCAAGATTTCTCTTACACCCAGGATGCTCCTACATCAACCTAGTAAATTGCATAGGATAACTTTTTAGTCCTTTTAGAAGTTGGTCATTGATGCCTTGATGACCTTCACAAGTATCAATTACATCATCAGTCAACAAAACACTATCAAACTATAAATTTGAAACAAAAACCATCAGATGGAATGACATTACCTTGACGATTTATTTTATTGTATGCCGACTTCCATAGGTGAGGTATCATTCTCTGTGGCTTTGATGTAGTCTCTTCTTTCCCATTGAAAAAATATTTTTTGGTAATTCAGTATTTATGATTTATGTGGAGAAAGTGTCTATTCTCATCGAACACCTGCTTTCTTAAACTTTTTGAATGACAAGATTTCATCTTTAAACCACAAACTAGACATGCAAATTTTCCCTTTGTCTGAAGACCTACAAGATCGTGTATAATTAGATTAAATGTGTTAACTTTGTGTTAGCACTGTAACATACCAAAAAAGAGGTGTTAAGAAGAGAACATACCACAAAAATGTGTTAGCCTAGGGGCATCATGTATTGTCCATACAAGCATTGCATAAAATTGAAATTGTCTTTGTCCTACTGGTCTAGAGATGTCATACATAGTGACCCCATTCCATAACACCATCAACTCGTCAATAAGGGGCTCAATATATACATTGATATCTTTAACTTGGTACTTACCTAGTTGAATGAACAAAAACATTACATAATTATTATGACCATTTTGATGGATTATTAATAATAAATTAATTTAGATGACCATTAAATCAAAAAATACCTGGAACAATCAATGCCAACATTATGTGCTCCATTTTTATGGACAACCAAGGAGGAATGTTATTGTTGATAACAAAAACAAGCCACACCGAGTAAGTAGATCTCATCTCTCCAAATGAATTGACACCATCTGCTGCCAATGAAAGCTTGAGATTACGAGGTTCTTCTCTAAAGTGTGGTCATTTTCCCTCTATTTCCTTAAATGCTGAACCATCCACATGCATTTGCATAATGTCATCTTGACTTCTATTGCATGCATGGTAATCCATAAATTGTGCCAAGCTATTGCACTTGAATAATCATTGCAGATGTGGAATAATGGGAATATGTCAAAGAACTTTGTGAGGCACCTTTTTTGTTATTCAATCTGATTGATATCTACTAATATGAAAAATAGGGCATTCTATTGCAAATTCATATTTTTAATGATATATACTATGATCATTCAGACATGCATGTATTGTTTGATACTCCATTCCAATATCTTTCATAATGGCAGATAATTCTCGGTACGAGTGAGGTAGAATGTTTGATGGTGGTAACAAACACTCACCTATCAACCTACGACCAAAAATATAATTTGTTAATTTAAAGAATATTAATTGCTACATGATTCACCCAATGTTAATTGTAAGGGAATTATGACTAAAATAATGAAAAAAGATGACATACCTTAACATACGTGTCATTGCTACATTGGATAAACCATTCATAACCTTCAAGTTCACCAACAATAATATAGCGGTAAGAAGAGTTGTTTTGGAGCCTTCATATAGGGGCTTATGTGCCTTCTCAAGTATAGGTACATCAAGCTCTACATCAACATCATCATCATCATCATCTTGATCATCGTGATCTTCTTCATCATCGTGGTCTTCTTCCATGGTATCATTACCTTCTACTTCTATATTCACATCTCCATGTTCCCTCATTTGGAAATCCACGTTCTCCGGATTGTCATGGTCCATAACATGAAACTCAAGGATGTTGACCTATATGAAAATGATGACCTTATATTAACCATGAACATGATGCCATCATCAAATCATGTCTTATGTATTTTATAAATTATTAAAATACGTACCAATGGATGAAATTCATTTCCCCCTTCAATGTGACCATGTTGCCTACAATGTTCCTCAGCTATTTTGATTAGATATCTTCGAGTCTTTAAGCCCTTACAAATTTTGCAAGGACAATAACAGTTTCCATCACCTTTTCTTTTTAAGTTAGACCACAATCTAGCAATTGTCTCGCTATTTTTTTGTGCATTGATATCGTCAGACATGGTCTTTCTTGAATGGAATGACTCGTTGGTGGAAGAAGGATGATTTGTTTGCAACCTGCAGATACAAATTGTTATTGAACAACCATTTTCTCAACTATAATTTTCTCAATGCAAAGGGACATTTATCATACCAAATCAATGTTTAGAAATGGATGGTTCTGATGCTTTTCCATTACAATAGCAATAGAGGGTGTATAGATAGAAAAATTGTTGTAAAGAGTAGATTTAAATAAATAAAATTAGGTAAATAACTAGGGAAATTGAATAACATTGTAGGACTCCTTACCTCCATATATAGGCTTCTCTTAAGTAATGAAAACACAAAGAAACCTCTCCTAATCATATGAATACAAGCATGGATTTTTTTATTTCATTGTTAACTTGAGCACCCTATTTCAAATAGAACATTATCATAAAATCTCATAGGCCTTAATTTTTTGTATTTTTTTAATGACATTAACATGGTAGAGACTGGGACTAACCTGCCTAACCATGGACGTGAAATTTTCTTATACTTTGTGAGTTCAGTAACTAGGCTATGACTTTCACGACATGCATCATTACACAATTGCTTTCCATGATATGTAGTGTGCCTATGCTTGGATAGAAACACTTGATTTATAATTTTTTCACAAACTAATTATAGTTTAAATTTTCATAGTGCATAGGATTGAAACTAAGCATCTCTTACTTCCACCTAACCAAGAGTTAGATTAGAATTATAATTAAAAAGAATCAAGTTTTTATGTAGGAATTTCATTGATCAATTTCCTTCCATTCTTTCTTCATCCTTCATGTTGTTTCCTTCCAAAACTTGGTTGATTTGGATTAATAGCAGAAGGTTTAGTTTAAAGTCTTTTTTATATCAACAAGGGTAGCTATCTTTAAATAGGGTTATCCGTCAATATTTGGCAGGGTTCCTGATTTCATCATGTCTTTCATGTTTTCCTACAATCCTCTTTGATTTTCAAGCATTATCTCTACGTTCACCTAGGTTTCCATGTTTGGTAGAAACACTTTAAACACAAAAATATTTAGAAGAGGTCCATTCACTATCATGGATAGATGAATTTATTGATTCTCAGAGTATGCAATCACTATTATCGAGTAGTCATATTGCTACAAAGATTGATTGTCTCAAAACAATCGTGGTCTGCAATGGAAAAGTAGTGAGATTTATTGTCTCAAAAGATTATATGAAGAAAACTTCACTTAGCAAATGCTTTACATAGACAAGAGATAATGCATGAAGGAGCCCAAAAAGGAAAGACAACCAAGAAGAAAATAATATGAAGAAATAATGTTGAGCTAGGATAGAAAGCCATGAAATCAGTTTCATGATAGCTTGAAGTAAAGATTGGATGCAAAGGACACTATGGCTCAATAGGGGTTATAAGAGAGATCAATCATGAACTAAGAACTAAAAATCAAGTCACTCAATGATACACTCATGAAGAGAATGATATTCATGCAATGAAGGCAGGTGCTTTGATAGTCAATAACTAGTGTGACAGGGTGAATTTGAGGGTCTTATCAAAAAACAATAAATACTTAAGAAAACATGCTCCAAGGATGTAACTTGTCAAGGCCTTCCACAACACTCCTAAATGATGATTTTGGTTTTATAGACTCTACACACCATATTTCATTTGAGGGTCTTATCAAAAGACAATAAATACTTAAGAAAACATGATTGCGGTACCCTGTTGAGGTGAATAGTCGGGTGAAATAACATTTGACCATGATAGGTGTTGAAAAAGTTAAGCTTATTGATTCATAATGGTAGGGATTTCTAGTCTTGTGCCTTCAAGAAGACTATGAAAAGCTTGAAACACGGTTTGTTTTGATAGTCCACATGTAGAGGGCATAAAATTTTTGGTCCAGCTTCTAAAGTTGTTGTTGTGACCTATAAAAAGATTTTAATATATGCAAGACAATAAATCTTTGTTGTCATGGACTATATTTGTTGATTAATAATTTGTTCTCTTGGCATTACTTTGTGCATTGAAATCAAGATTATTATAAAAATGTTTTGCAGGGTCTTGTGAGGAGAGACAATCCATGAAGTGCAAAAGCACAATATTTTACTGCCTTTTTACCTTGGCATTTGTCATTATTTTTGAGAAATTCAGTCTATAAAAGGATGGTGAACATAAATGATAGTCCAACAAATGGAAATTCAAGTCCCATAAATATCAGTGGACAATGCTAAAACAAAATTATGACAGCCTTCATGTTGAAGTGACAGTCTTGCCTAAGAAAATAGTGGACAATTGTAAGTCCAAACATTAAGGTTGTGTAGAAATAGTCTATAAAAGCTTACATGCAAGATAAGAATGGCCTTTGAAAATGTTGGATGGCATGTTGATAATGGTTGCCATATAGAAACATAAAAGGAAAACCATAGAACATTCAATCCTATGAAGAATTTAGAAGGCTAAAATGGAAGACAATCTAAATGGTCATGTGACAATCACAAATGTTGTTGGAGTTGAACAAAGCAAACTAGGCCAAGGGAATGATGAACTAATAGGTATAATAGTCAATGTTAAACAAGTTGGTGTCAAAAGAATGTTGATCTCAAAGGTTTTTTAGTTAACCATGAAGGTAAAATTTTGAAGACAGCTGAAGACAACCAACAATCCAAGTATAGCCACAAGAAACATCACAATGAGGACAATCATCCCATGATAGTCATGCCAAACAACAATGAGCATGCAGTAGTTCTTGATGGAAGATCAAAGGAGAGTAGACAACAAGTCAAGTTTTTGCAAAAAGTACATGAAAGATTGATGCAGGAGCATATTGGGTGTAAGAGCAATCTTGCATCACCCAAAAATATTTCTATTTTTATTTTCAATAAGGGCTATTTTGTGCAGAGCTGCTATTTATGGAAAGTTACTATTTTTGGTAATTTTTGCATGTGCTTAGAATGATCTGATTTCTTTCTTGGAGGTTCATTTTGGTCATGTAAGTCTACCAGTAAAGTTTCATTGCCAGATCAAGTGTATATTGGAAGATATTGAAGATTTTCGGTATTCGCAACAGGGTACAGAAACTTTGAAATCAGTTTTGAAGGCTTTAGAGGCCCCGGATGAGGTCAAAAATTTGGGTGACGGGTGCTTGCACTGGTCAAGCCTATAGAGCGCTTCGTGGCGTTTCCAAAATGGGGTTATAATAGCCGATCGGGTCAACTGGTGATGACTTATGGTCTTCGAAAGTTGGGCCACCTGAAATGGTAGAAAATAATTTTCTTCAAAATTTCTATTCGGGTTTCAAAGGTTATCTTGAGCCGACTATGATGTAATAAAATGTAAAATAAAATAATTCTAAGTTTGGTCCGCCCTATTGGCTAAAATTCTGGAACCTTCCCAGGGGGTAGAAAATTGCCTATATAAGGAACGTTGTATTATTGTCTTAGGCAGTTCAGAATAGTTCTGGGTAGTAGATCTAGGTAATAGTTTGAGGCTTTGTCCTGCAGAATATTGTAAGGGAATGCCTATATGGCTTTGCATATTGTAATTCTGAAAGTTTGTAATTCCACATTTGTGGAGATAATAAGAAGCCAATTTTCTGTTCTTGCATATTGTTGTTGTTTCTCTATTTCTATTGTGTGTTTGTGGTATTAAGGGGAGCACCCTTCACCAAGTGGTATCAGAGCAGGAGTTCCTGAGTGTGTAAATAGATCACCGACTGTGAGGCAGCTTGCACCAGGACCATGGTTAGGGTTTCAGTGCACATTGCAAAAATGCCTCCATGAAGGGAGCGTGGCGGAAGAGCTGGTGTTGTAACACCTGAGGTTAGGGCACTGCAGAGACAAGTGCGAGCATTGCAAGAAGAGATTCGTAGAGGAATGAATCTTAATGTCAGAGATGAAAGCGAGGATGAAGCTGAAGAAGAATATCAAGAAGGAGAAGTCAAAATTGTGAACCAGGAGGAAGAAAGACTTTTTCGGGCCATTTCTAAGATTGGGAAAAGACCTAAGATTGAGGTTCCTACATTTTCTGGAAATCTTAACCTAGAAGAATTGATCAACTGGATCAATGAATGTGAGGAATATTTTGAGTATGAAGATGTTGAGGATCCTGATAGGGTCAAATTTGTGAAAGCCAAATTGAAAGGTCATGTGAAGATATGGTGGCAAGAGATTCAGTTGGAGCAAAATAGAAGGGGAAAGGAGAAAATCACGAGATGGGATCGGATGGTGGATAAATTGAAGTGATAGCTCATTCCTGTTGATTATGAGCTTGACCTACTGAAGAAAATGAAGAGTTTGAAGCAAGCAGGAAGATCTGTTCAGGAGTATACAGAGGAGTTCTATCGACTTCTCATCAGAATAGGCCATGCAGAAGCTGATAAGGAGAAAATTGCCCAATACCTTAATGGGTTAAGGCCAAGCATTCAGGAGGAGCTGAATCTGGTTCGAATGAACAGTATTGAAGAGGCTACCAATTTATCCTAAAAGTAGAGGAAAAGCTGAACAAGAAGTTTGAGAGTAGACAAAATGGAAGAGGTCACGGTGGACAATCTAGTGGATGGTCATATGGTGGCCAAAATGAAGATCCAAAAAAGAAGGATTAAGCCAGTAGCAGTCAGAATCAGCGAGGAAATAATTCCAATCACTTCCAGGATTAGAATAATAGAGATCAGAGAGGAAGAAGAAGAGGACAAGGATCTGGAAGAGGTGGCTTTCGTGGAACATGTTTTCACTATGGAGAAGAAGGTCATAGGGCATTTGAATGTCCTCAGTGCCAAGGTAGAATAGATAGGAGAAATGAAGGCTAGGCCAAAGTTGCACATGTAGATGAAGATGCCAGATCATCAAATTCTGAAGATGTTGAAAGAGGAGAAACGTTGATTAACAGAAGAGTCCTGTTGAGTGGTGAGAATGAACCTGAGCAAAGGAGGAGCCTATTTCGCACTAGGTGCAAGTGTGAAGGTAAATGTTGTGATGTGATTATTGATAGTGGGAGCACTGACAATTTGGTGTCAGAAGAGATGGCGACAAAGTTGAAGCTCAAGAGATAGAAACACCCACATCCATATCAGATTGCCTGGGTACAGGATGACCATAAGGTCATGGTCAATGAACAATGCCTAGTGAAGTTCAAGATTGGTAGATACCAAGATGAGGTATTGTGTGATATCATATCTATGGATGCATGTCATATGTTGTTGGGTAGACCATGGCAGTTTGACAGATGTGTTGTACATGATGGTCGTATGAATACCTATTTCCTGACAAAGGATGGAGTGCGACATAAGCTAAAACCATTGAAGGAGACTGAAGAAAAGGTATGTGGTAATGCAAGGATAACTTTTGTTGATGGAAGAAATTTCCTAGATGGTATGAGGCATGAGCATGTATGTTTTGCTTTAATTCCAAAAGCTGGTAAAGAGGAAGTAGAAGATGTTCTTGTAGAAGTTGCAGATTTGTTGAATAAGTTTTAGGATATTGTATCCGATAACGTGCTTGATGGATTACCACCAGTCAGGAAGATTAGTCATCAGATGGACTTGATCCCGGGAGTGAGTTTTCTGAATAAGGCAGCACACAAAATGACACCTGCAGAAAGTGAGGAGTTGAACAGACAAGTACATGAACTATTATAGAAAGGATTGATCCGTGAGAGTCTGAGTCCCTATGCTATACCAGTGGTATTAGAACCAAAGAAGAATGGAGAATGGAGGATGTGTACAGATTCTAGGGCAATAAACAAGATCACAATCAAGTATAGGTTTCCATTGCCACGAATGGATGATATTATAGACTGTTTGAGTGGAGCTGTGTATTTCTCAAAGATAGATTTAAAGAGTGGATATCATCAGATTCGGATCAGAGAAGGAGATGAATGGAAGACTGCCTTCAAGACAAAGGAAGGACTATATGAGTGGTTAGTCATGCCTTTTGGGCTAACCAATGCACCGAGCACTTTCATGCGGCTCATGAATGAGGTTCTGAAAGAATTTCTGGGTAAGTTTGTCATTGTTTACCTAGATGATATTTTAATCTTTAGTAAGAAATTGGATGAGCATATGATGCATATTCGTATGGTATTTGAGAAGTTGAGAGAAGAGAAATTGCTGATTAATTTGAAGAAATGCAATTTTGTGAAGAAAGAGTTGGTGTATTTGGGGTTTGTAGTTTCAGGAGAAGGTCTAAAAATGGACCCAGAGAAGGTATAGGCTATCCTTGAATGGCCCACTCCAAGGAGTGCTACTGAGGTAAGATCTTTTCATGGTCTAGCTAGCTTTTATAGAAAGTTTATCAGAAATTTTAGCAGTATTTGTGGACCCTTGACTAAAATAATGAGAGGGGATAGAAAAGAGTTTAAGTGGACTAATGGGGCAGAAAAGAGTTTTCAATTGTTGAAACAAAAAATTAGAGAACAACCTATTTTAGCACTTCTAGATTTTAATAAGATGTTTCAAGTAGATTGTGATGCTAGTGGTACTGCAATAGGAGCTGTTATGAGCCAAGAAGGTGAACCTGTTGCTTATTTCAGTGAGAAGTTAAATGATGCCAAGAGGAAATATTCTGTCTATGATCAGGAATTTTATGCTATAGTTCAGGCATTAAAGAAGTGGAGACATTATCTACTTCCTAAGGAGTTTGTTTTGTATACTGATCATCAAGCTTTGCAATATTTGAATAGTCAAGGAAAGTTGAATCAGAGGCATTTGAAATGGGTTTAGTTTTTGCAGAGTTATACATTTGTTTTAAAACACAGAAGTGAAAAGTCTAACAGGGTTGCAGATGCTCTTAACAGAAGGCAACTATTGCTGATAGAGATGCAGATTGAAGTGGTTGGGTTCAAGGAGCTCAAGAATTTGTATCCAGAGGATCCTGATTTTGGTGAAGCTTGGAAAGCTTGTACAGAACCTGTTACTCTAGACAGGATGAAATGGTTGGATTTCATCATCCAGGATGATATGCTATTCAGAGGGAGTCAGTTGTGCATTCCATGAAGTTTTATGAGGGAGAATCTCATCAAAGAGAAGCACAGTGGAGGATTGGCTGGACATTTTGGTCATGATAAAACCCTTACTTTGGTTAGTGAGAATTATTATTGGCCACAGTTGCAGCAAGATGTGAAGAAGTTTATACAGAGTTGCAGAGTATGTCAGATGGCGAAAGGAGTGAAGCAGAATATAGGGTTGTATTAGCCATTACCCATACCAAAGAAGCCTTGGGAGGATATCAGCATGGACTTTGTTCTCGGTTTACCGAGGACTCAATGGGGACATGATTCAATTTTTGTGGTGGTTGAAAAATTTTCAAAGATGACACATTTCATTCCCTACAAGAAGACTAATGATGTTGTTCATGTAGCAGAATTGTTTTTCAGAGAAGTAGTGAGACTTCATGGTTTGCCAAAGACCATAGTTTCAGATCGGGACACTAAGTTTGTTGGATATTTTTGGCGTACATTGTGGAAGAAGTTGAAGATAGATTTGAAGTTTAGTTCATCACATCATCCATAGACTGATGGACAGACATAGGTGGTGAATAGAAGTTTGGGATTTTTGCTGAGATGTTTGGTTGGAGATAAGCCAACAGGATGGGATTTGATTTTACCACAGGTAGAATTTGCATACAATAATTCTATCAATAGGAGCACTGGTAAATCACCATTCTAGATTGTATATGGAAGTAGTCCAAGAAATGCATCTGAATTGAGGAAGATAGATAAAGGAGAAATAAGTAGTGCTGAAGCTGAGGATTTTGCAGAACACTTGAAGAACATCCATGGGGAGGTGAGGAAGCATATTACCAAGATGAACACACAGTATAAGGCTAAGGTAGATGAGAAAAGGAGGTATAAGGAATTTCAAGTTGGTGATGAAGTCATGGTTCATTTGCGGAAGGAGCGGTTTCCAGTTGGTACATATAACAAGTTGAAAATGAAGAAGTTTGGACCATTTAGGATACTAAAGAAACATGATTCAGGAAATGCATATGAGGTAGAATTGCCTACTGAGCTAAATATTTCACCAGTGTTTAACATTTCAGATCTGATAGAGTATCATGAAGGAGGTGTTGAAGATGAGATCACAGCAGCATAGTGGAGTATTCCAGCAACTAGTTCAGACACTAAGGAGATTGAAGATATACTGGACAGTCGTGTTGGTAGAAGCACAAGGAACAGGACATATGAAGAATATCTGGTCAAGTGGAAAGGATGACCTGTTGAAGATTCATCATGGCTGACAAAGGAGGAGGTTAGCCGTCTTGGTTTTCCTCTGCACACCTAAGTCGTGACAGGGTCACTTCTCAAATTACCCTGGGTGTCTGATGCAGGAGCATCCTGGGTGTAAGAGCAATCTTGCATCACCCAAAAATATTTCTATTTTTATTTTCAATAAGGGATATTTTGTGCAGAGCTGCTATTTATGGAAAGTTACTATTTTTGGTAATTTTTGCATGTACTCAGAATGATCTGATTTCTTTCTTGGTGGTTCATTTTGGTCATGTAAGCCTGCCAGTAAAGTTTCATTGCCAGATCAAGTGTATATTGGAAGATATTGAACATTTTCCGTATTGGCAACAGGGTACAAAAACTTTGAACTCAGTTTTGAAGGCTTTAGAGGCCCCAGATGAGGTCAAAAATTTGGGTGACAGGCACTTGCATTGGTCAAGCCTGTAGAGCGCTTCATGGCATTTCTGAAATGGGGTTATAATAGCCGATCGGGTCAACTGGTGATGACTTATGGTCTTCGGAAGTTGGGCCACCTGAAATGGCAGAAAATAATTTTCTTCAAAATTTCTATTCGTGTTTCAAAGGTTATCTTGAGCCGACTATGATGTAATAAAATGTAAAATAAAATAATTCTAAGTTTGGTCGGCCCTATTGGCTAAAATTATGGAACCTTCCCAGGCGATGGAAAATTGCCTATATAAGGAACACTGTATTATTGTCTTAGGCAGTTCAGAATAGTTCTGGGTAGTAGATCTAGGTAATAGTTCGAGGCTTTGTCCTACAGAATATTGTAAGGGAATGCCCATGTGGCTTTTCATATTGTAATTCTGAAAGTTTGTAATTCCACATTTGTGGAGATAATAAGAAGCCAATTTTCTGTTCTTGCATATTGTTGTTGTTTCTCTATTTCTGTTGTGTGTTTGTGGTATTAAGAGGAGCACCCTTCACCAAAGATTTTAGAGGCTCAGTAGCATGACTCACTAATAGTATGGAGGATAAGGTGATAGTCCACTAAAGGACATTCATCCAAGGCATCATCATGCAAAGGATAGTACTAAAAAATGAGAATATTGGTAATGATGGATGATGGAAAGGTCAATGAGAAAAGTATGAATGGATTGGAGTGGATATGGGAAGAGTATAGAAGAGTTTAGAATGATGTTAGAGTTTCTTGTGGATGAGAAGGCAAAGCCATAGTGCTTAGGGGAATAGTGTGATGACTGTCCCAACTAGAGAATCACAACTTGCAGAGTCACTATCTTTAGGACAGTCAATGGTATTGGTTGTGTAGACCAGAGGGTTCAAGGGTGTGGTCCACTTGAACAAGGGGGTAAGGGTTTTCTGATGAGCTAATTGGAATAGTCAATCTCTTTATTAAAACATTTATATCTTCTCTTGAGGGAAGTGAAAGGATTGTAAAAGGTAGTCATACTTAAAAGACCTATTTTCACTTTGGACCATACATTGTAATTGGTCACTGTCATATATCTTATTGATCATGGTTTGATTATTCATAGCCCCTCTCTTTTGATAGTGATTAAATTAGTGTACTTTTGACAAAAAAAATGAATGTCATTGTGCTTACAAGACTGCTCTTCAACCATTGGATTACAGGACACTTTGGCTGCTCTATTCATATCTATATTGATTGAATAAATAATCCACTCCATACTTGGACTTGTTGTTATTTGAATGAACTATAGTTTGTTCATTCATTCATTATTATTTTTACCATAGACAACCCCCTTTCTTTGCATATTGCTTCTCTCTTATGGATGACTGATTCACTAAGAATATCTCTTTCACTAAGCCTCAGTTGCACTGCTTGTCCTCCACATATCACTGATTATATAATGGACATCCTAACCATCTTATACTCATATTGATTATGCATTCTTTACCTCTAATGAATGCATTTTTGGACCTTGTAATAGAAGTGATTATTGTGATAGAATTCATGATTGTGCTTCATCTTTGTATGAACCTCTCCTCTGTTCCATGTTTAAGCATTTCCATTACACCAACAATACAGTAAAACAACTCGCAATACAGTCAAAGAAAGACCTGAACTAGTAACCTATCTTCTAATGGATGCTTAGGACTACTATTATCATGACTCTCTTTGAAAACACTCTTATGACTATACCCTATCTTCGATTGTTCATCTTATTCATCATGATTTTGTTGTTTTTTGTGACTTCTCCAGATTATGATTGTTTTACCATTCATAGACATGCCTTGACCACTATTTAGACATTCATGTTATCTAAATTTGGACATTATTGTCACCACTCTGCAATGGCATTGGCATAGCATGGAATATTACTACATTTGAGGTATTTAACAATCATTTCTAATCTTGATCCTTAATCATTGTTTGGTACTTTAATGACTATTATTTGGTGCTTTTTCTACTATCCAGTAATATTTACTCCCTACTATCATGTCAGGCAATCATTGTTCCCTCATGTATCACTATCTTGATCTTATCATTGTGCTTTGATATTTTTATAATATATCTATTACTCTTGTGATCTGTCAATGATTAATGTTCATTATATCTACCATTTTCACCTATGTGTGTTACCTTGTAGAATCTAGATATTATAAATAACTAATCAAAACTGGAAGTACAATGAAGGATATCAAAACTTCATTGATGAATATGAGAATCTCCTAAAAGTCAACACTACACTAGTCTATTGAAACACTACATGCAGACTGAACGACATCCCTCTCTTTTCCAACCATCCTAGGTCTTTCCACATTAAATTTTAATGTTCTGTAGGTCTTTTTCTAACTCGTATTAACTAATTCTACTCTCAACTAAACTGCCAAAAATCACTCCTAGTCACGCTCTTATGTTTTACTGTACACTTGATAACTTGCATAACATAGTTGAATCTATGTTTGTAAATTTGAAGGTGATTATTAATCTCTTTAGTAAAACTATAATACTAGAATTATTAAACATGGTTCATTCATGTAGCTTTCTTAGCACCCAATCCATTAATTTTATAATTGGCAGATATGTGGTATACCTTATATGCATGCTTGTTGGTAGGAATTGTCATTCAAGAATTGATATTTCACCTTGCATTAGAGGGGAAATTTGTAGGTATTGTTGTTTTGAAGTATTTGTTACATCTCAGCTAGTTAATCTTTTATCATCATAAGAATGGTTGAAATTGATATTCTTGTTGATTTTGTCACTTTACATTGTGCAAAATTTCATTTCTTTCCACACTTCTATAATAGTACAGTACACCATGTTGCATGAAATTTGAATTTATTCTAAATGGTTAATTTTTTTGTACTAAATAGTTAACTTGTCTATTCGGTCTGTACATAGATTCCTAAACCCTAGTCGTAGCCTTCATAGTTCTTGGTCATAGCATTTACAAACCCTAGTCAAACCGTAGTCACCACTAAATATACTCATTGATTCAATCACCTACCAACATATTACAAATAGAGATGACTAGAAGAAAATGACAATCCACATAATGAATAATAGGAAACACGGAAGATACCTCAAACTCCATGGAAGATAAATGATGAAATGTGCTACTAACCTCGGGTGTAGGGTCTACATGATCTAGAATAAGCTCAATTCCTACTAGCTTTGAAGATGGAAATCCTAATTCGCGTGCTGCAATCGTAAAAATGAAATGAGAATTGAAATGTTTTTTTTTAAAGTTATATGCCCGTTTTGGTCAAAATTTTGACCAACATAGTATTGGTCAAAATTGAGACCAACATGGGCATGGATTTAAAAAAAAACAAATTTTTCCTTCTATAACCCGACCAACCTAAACCTTTTTAATTAATAGTCGATAATTTTTTGTAGAAAAATGATGTCAAATGTACTAGTGCTCATTCTGATAGGATTGATGAGGGAATCAAGAATTTTGTCACATTATTTCAGAATGATAATACTCGTCCTTCATCAAATAGTAGAGATGTTATCAAACATAGAATTGCGGCTAATCAATATCAACATGATACAAAACATTGGTTAGACACAACGCAACATTAAATGTATGTGTCATTTAGTAGCTCAAATCCTAATATAAAGATTTGGAAAACATTGTTTGAAAGATTGAAGCCATATTATGTTAGGACAAACAAAGTGTTTGAAACTTGTTGTTTTCATTATCATATTGGATTTGATCTCCACTATCAGGTTTTTCAAAAGTTTGTAGAACACATCTATGGTTTTGAATATACTCCTCCTACTAGACTAAGTGGGTTCTTATCATCCTTTTTATGTGATAAAAGAGATTATGTAGTTGGTCAAATAAATTGCATAAAAGGAATATGTAAAACATGTGCTGATTTAGCTCTTTTTCCTTCGAAAAATGAAAATATTGATGTAACAAAGATGGTAAATTGCAAGAGTTACAAAAATG
>BSBK01010071.1:0-222529 GCA_027943335.1 Chamaecyparis obtusa
TGCAGAAAGTATTAGTAAATTATCTTTTAGATATTCATCAGCACTTGTATATGATTAAGATAACAATTAAGAACACAAGAGACACAAGAATTTTAACGTGGAAACCCAATATGGGAAAAACCACCAATGTATCTAGATACTGATTTTCACTTTTCTGAAGTGATGCCCAGTTAGAAGCCAACCCGGTAAAAGGTTACAAAACACACTGTTAGGTGTGACCTTGTTAGAGGATTTAATCACCCTGCTAGGAGTGGCCTGGTAAGAGGTCTTGAAAACCATTCAATGGAATTGTCACCTTGTTAGAGGATTTACAATATGGCTGTTAAACCAACTCGGTTAAGAGATTTAGAATTCACTGTTACAATGAAAAAAGGTAACAATGAAAATGACCTGTATAATAATGCAACTGCCTTGCTGATTACAGATCTCTGTTCTGCATAAGTGTGATCCTTCCTGATTGAATATATCTCTGCTGCTCCTCAAGGATATCTAATCATCCTTCACAATTTCGCACACACCTTTCCTGTCTTTCTTCTATATATCTTCTGCTATTTTTGCTGCTCTACTTTTCACATTTGACCTTTTATTTATATGATTTTAGATTTGTCAAATCGACATTACTTAGTATAACAGTCAGCTAAAATAAGCAAACTTTATTTGCAAAAATCCTTCAAGGGCCGACAGTGCTCGGTGACCATAACTTTCTACAATCTTTCGGAGACCGAGGGAACTCGGTAAACACTGATAATCCTTTGATAACCGACTGAACTCGATAGATGCTAAGTTTTCTTTGATGACAGACTGAACTCGGTAAACACTGAATTTTCTTTGATAACCGAGTGAAATCAGTAAATGCTAATTTTCTTTGATAACCGAGTGAACTCGGTAAGCACTAATTTTACTACCAGGTAGACTGACTGAGCTCAGTAGGTACTGAATGTTGTGGACTATGACATTGTGTGACATCAAAGATAATACATAATTTGAGTAGCAATTTCCTTCAGACAATTGTTTCTAACAATCTCCCTCTTTAGCATTGATGGCAACACAATATGTCATAGCATAAGAAATTTGAAAGAATTAGCTCGGTTCAGATTCAAATCTCCCTCTGACAGCAAACTTCCTTTTTCTTAAAAACTCTTCCTTTGATTATTGAAAATTTCTTGAAGTAATAGCAAAGACATAGCAAACACTCCCTCTTTGACAACACATGCCAAAGACAATTCACATATTATCGGTGTAAACTAATGTACCTCAAGTACAGATTCATATGCAATGATTCCTTGAATATGCTGCATCAACTGGTTGATTTTCAATCATGATCTGGTTGATGCATCACTAAAACTATATTTAGTGAGCCTCGGATAGGGGAATAACCCCTAACTTACCTCTTAGATACACAAATGCATCCTTAGGTAATGGTTTGGTGAAAATGTCTGCAATCTACTCTTTTGTATGAATATATTCTAATCTGATTTCCTTGTCCTGCACCAATTCTCTGACAAAGTGATATTTAATAGCAATGTGCTTGGTTTTGGAATGCAATTACTAGATTCTTTGAAATGTTTATTGCACTAGTATTGTCACAAAATATAACAACTGGTTCTTTGATTTCAACCTTCATACCTTGTAATAACTGTTTAAACCAAACAATATTTGAACAATTGTACTACAGCAACAACATATTCTGCTTCAGCTGTGGATTGAGATGTGCAATTTTGCTTTTTGCTGGTCCAGGATACCAATCTTTTTCCAAGAAAAAATGCTCCACCACTTGTACTTTTAAGTCCAGATTACCTCCAAATTTATACCACAAACCATATTCTTCAGTTCCTCTTAAATACCTTAAGATTCTTTTGATATTGCCATCATATGATTTTCCTTAGGTTTTGCTGAGAATCTTGCTACTATACCGACTGCTAAGGCAATATCAGGTCTTGTATGTACTACATACTGCAATTTTCCAATCATAGATCGGTATAAGGTCTGATCTACATCTTTTGAATCATCATTTTTGGTAAGTTTCAGTCCAGTACACATGGGTGTACCAACTGGTTTTGAATCTTCCATACCAAACTTCTTAAGTATTTCCTTAATGTATTTAGATTGAGTAATGTATATACAATTCTTGCTTTGCTGAATTTGAAGACCAACAAAGAATTTTATTAAACCAAACATAGACATTTCAAATTCTTTGTTCATTTTCTCTGAAAATTCTTTGCACTGATCCTCATTCCCTGTAAATATAGTATCATCTACAAATATTTCTGCCAATACAATTTTGTCATCCAGTCCTTCTTTAATATACAGATTGCTATTATCATTGGCTCTTTTGAAATTAATCTGAATCAGATAGTTATGAAGTCTTTCATACCATGCTCTAGGAGCTTGTTTCAAACCATACAATGCTTTATGTAACCTGCAGACCATGTCCTTTTTATCTGGATCAACAAAACCTTCAGGTTGTTCAATGTAGACTTCTTCATCAAGAATTCCATTGAGAAATGTAGATTTTATATCCATCTGATATACCTTAAATCCTTTATGTGCTGCATAGGCAAGTAGAGTTCTTACACCTTCTAATCTTGCAACAGGAGCAAAAGTTTCACCATAATCTATACCTTCTTCTTGAGAATAACCTTTAGATACCAATCTAGCTTTGTTTCTAGATGCTTGACCATCTTCATTCAGCTTATTCCTAAATACCCATTTTGTTCCAATTACATTCTTATCTTTAGGTCTAGGTACAAGAGTCCATGTTTTGTTCTTTTGTATTTGTTCTAATTCTTCATTCATTGCTTCAATCCAACTTTCATTTTTCAATGCATCTTTGATATTTCTAGGTTCAAAATCAGTAAGAAGACATGTACCTTTTAGCTTGCTTCTTGTCATAGTACCATATGATTTGTTTCCAATAATTTGATCTGGTGTATGATGTCTTCTGACATATTTGGCTAGTGTAGGTTCCTTGCTTTTTGAATGAGTCATGTTGTTGTCTTCTAGGATCTCTTCTTCAGGTTGCTCGGGCTCGGTAGATATTTTCTCGGTAACTTCAGGCTGAGACTCGGTTGGAATTTCTTCCTGTGACTCGGTTTGAACTTCTTCCTATGACTCGGTAACTATGCTCGGCTTGGTAGATATAGTTTCCTCATTGATAGTTGTGTCTGGTAATGTTTCAGGTTCAATGTAAACAAATCTCCTGTAGTTTTCAGGTTCCCTTTTGCTTTCTTCTTTAGTTTTTTTTGCAAACTCATCAAATTTTACATGTATACTTTCTATGACTTTGTGAGTAGATAAGTTCAGACATTTGTATGCCTTACTTTTGCTAGAATATCCTAGGAATATTCCTTCATCACTTTTCACATCAAATTTATTTCTTCTGGATTCTTTTAAGATATAACACTTGCTACCAAATACTTTCATGTAACTTACATTGGGTTTATAGCCATACCATAACTCATAAGGAGTTTTGAATGTGTCTTTCTTCAATTGTACTCAGTTCAAGGTATGAACTGCAGTGCTGATAGCTTCCTTCCAGTACTTTATAGCGATGTTCTTTTCTATCATTAGAGTCCTTGCACAATCCATAATAGATCTGTTTCTTCTTTCTGCTATTCCATTCTGCTCAGGAGTTCTAGGAGCTGATACCTTCTTTTTGATTCCTCTTTCAATGCAAAAGTTGTTAAAATCATGAGAGATGAATTCACCACCTCTATCTGATCTTAAGCATTTCAATCTTTTCCCTGTTTCCTTTTCCACTCTTGCCAAGTACCATTTGAACTTTTCAAATGCTTTTGACTTTTCTCTTAAATACATAACAGTCATCATTCTAGAATAATCATCAACGAAAAGAATAAAGAATTTATCTCCAGTATAGCTTTGTATTCCAATAGGTCCACATAAATCAGTATGCACAATTTCCAAAATTTCTTTAGACTAATAGTTCTTACTCTTAAAACTAGTCTTACTCATTTTGCCAATCTGACAATTCTTACATAGACCAGTATCAGGTTTCTTCAAAGTAGGAATGCCTCTTACCTTCTTGAATTTGCTTATTTTTATCATGTTATCAAAATTCACATGACATAACCTTTTGTTCCATAGCCAACTTTCTTCAATTTGAGCAATAAAACATGAATATTCACTGAGATCAAGATAAAATAAGTTACCTTTTGTTTGTTTGCCTGATCCAATGAGTTTTCCTTTTTCATCAAGCAGTCTTGCTTGACCATTCATGAATTCAACCTTGAAACCAGTGTTGATTAGCTGTGCTACACTTAGAAGATTATGTTTTAGTCCTTCAACCTAATAAGCATTATCACATATGAGTTCTTTGGTTAATGAGATTCTTCCTTTTCCTTTTATACAACAAGGTTCATTGTTTCCAAATCTTACATTGCCACTATCACAGTCTTCTAGGTATTCAAATTTTGTCTTGTCACCAGTCATGTGATGTGAACATCCACTGTCTATTATCCATATATCATCTTTGCTTATATGAGAAATAAGCGCCATCTTATCTTTATCATCATCAGATTCATCTTTTATAGCAATAAAGACAATTTCTTCTTCACTATCATCAGAATCTTTAGCTATAAAACATGTTTTCTTACCTTTATCCTTGAATGATTTGAAATTCTTTTTGCCATAGTACTTGTGACCTTTCTTCTCTTCCTTGACCTGCTTGTTTGGGCACCTAGCTGCAATATGTCCAATTTCTTCACATGAAAAATAGATTAAAGGAGTTTTACCTTTATATTTACCTTTCCCTTTAGAATACTTCTTTGCAAGTAATGCTTCTACAATTTCAAGATCACTATCAGAACTTTCTTCTGATACTTCTTCACTTTCTGACTGAACTTCTTTAATTTTCTTATTCTTCTTTAGTGAAACCTTGGCCTCAAATGCTGACTCAATATTTTTGGAATTAGGAACATAGTTGTCATAGTTGTCTAATTCAAAGGCTGTCAATCTTCCAACTAAAGCATCCAAAGTTATATTGTGGTTTGTTTCACATCTTCTTTCTTGAATAGCTGATACTCTTATTGCATAGATAGGGAGTAATGTTCTGAGTACCTTGCTTATAATAGTTTCATCAGAGATTGTTCCTCTAGAAGCTCTAATTGCACTGACACTTGCTTTGATCCTTTCAACATATTTTGCAATGTTTTCATCTTCTTTCATACTCATCTTGTCAAACTGTCCTCTTAGGCTTTCTGCTTTGGCTCTTTTCACATTTGCATCACCACCATATATTTTCTTCAGATTGATCCACATTTCATATGCAGTAGTGCATTCTTTAATATCATCAAATTCTTCATAGCTAAGAGCAGATGCAATGTCTATCATCATGGTGTTGTGAGTCTTTTTCTCTGCAATGTCTTCAACAGTTAATGCGCCAGTAGGAACTGTGTATTCTTCATAAATGTATTTGCATCCTGAATCACCAATGGAAGCTAGATGAAGTCGCATGAGACCTTGCCATGCTGAAAAGTTATCTCTGTTGAGCTTTGGAATTTCTCTCTTGTAAGACATCCTGATCTTTAGCTTAGGTCCTTGAAACCCTTCCTGCAAGCACCAAATGCTCTGATACCAATTGATGGAATATGGATGAAGTGACTGAGAGGGGAGGGGGGTGAATCAGTCAACCATAAAACACTTCACAATTATTTCTTTCCAGATCCCTTAGGATATCTTAATGAATATTATTTGTTTAACACTCGGTAAATAGATTACAGTAACTTTGTAGATGCAGAAAGTATTAGTAAATTATCTTTTAGATATTCATCAGCACTTGTATATGATTAAGATAACAATTAAGAACACAAGAGACACAAGAATTTTAATGTGGAAACCCAATATGGGAAAAACCACCAATGTATCTAGATACTGATTTTCACTTTTCTGAAGTGATGCCTAATTAGAAGCCAACCCGATAAAAGGTTACAAAACACATTGTTAGGTGTGACCTTGTTAGAGGATTTAATCACCCTGCTAGGAGTGGCCTGATAAGAGGTCTTGAAAACAATTCAATGGAATTGTCACCTTGTTAGAGGATTTACAATATGGCTGTTAAACCAACTCGGTTAAGAGATTTAGAATTCACTGTTACAATGAAAATGACCTATATAATAATGCAACTGCCTTGCTGATTATAGATCTCTATTCTGCATAAGTGTGATCCTTCCTAATCAAATATATCTCTGCTGCTCCTCAAGGATATCTGATCATCCTTCACAATTTCGCACACACCTTTCCTGTCTTTCTTCTATATATCTTCTGCTATTTTTGCTGCTCTACTTTTCACATTTGACCTTTTATTTATTTGATTTTAGATTTGTCAAATCGACATTACTTAGTATAACAGTTGGCTGAAATAAGCAAACTTTATTTGCAAAAATCCTTCAAGGGCCGATAGTGCTCGGTGACCATAACTTTCTACAATCTTTCGAAGATCGAGGGAACTCGATAAACACTGATAATCCTTTGATAACCAACTGAACTCGGTAGATGCTAACTTTTCTTTGACGACTGACTGAACTCGGTAAACACTGAATTTTCTTTGATAACTGAGTGAACTCGGCAAATGCTGATTTTCTTTGATAACCGAGTGAACTCGGTAAGCACTAATTTTACTGCCAGGCAGACCGACTGAGCTCGGTAGGTACTGAATGTTGTGGACTATGACATTGTGTGACATCAAAGACAATACATAATTTGAGTAGCAATTTCCTTTAGACAATTGTTTCCAACAATATATATATATATATATATATATATATATATATATATATATATATATATATATATATATATATATAAGTTATTTTGTATATATATATATATATATAAGTTATTTTGTTATGTATATGCATATTAATTTATTTAATGATTATTAGGATAATTTGTAGTTATGTTAGATTGTTAAAATTAATAAATATATTTTATAATGTAATTTTTTTGTTAAATGATATATAATTAACTTAGTAAACCTAACTTATTTGATTAACCTTAATTACATGTAGTTAATCTATTGAAAATTAGTTAACCTTATTTAACATATTTATCATTAGTTAACCATAGTTGAAACCTAGTTGACTTAGTTAATCATAGTTAACCTTAGTTAACTTAGTCAAATTTTGTTAATATGGTTAACCTTAGCTATCTTATTCAAATTTAGTCAATGTAGTTAACCATAACTTAAACATATACAAAATTAATTTTAACCTTAGTTAGTTTCAAATTTCAAAATTAGTTAACTTAGTCAAACTTAGATAACCTAGTTAACCATACTTGAACAAACATAGTTAACCTAGTCAACTTAGTCAACTTAGTCAAACTTAGTTAACCTAATCAACCTTGATGTACTTCAAACCTACTTAATTTAGTTAACATAGTGAAATTTAGTTAACCTAGTTAGTTCCATAATTCAAACATAGTTAATCTAGAATAACTAACCATGTACATTTATGTTTTATTTATGTGAGTTGTAGAAATGTAATTTGTGTACATATACACAGGCATACATATATAAATTTATGCTTGAATTATAAATATCATTTAGTTTTTTGTCATGTTTAGATTAAATCTATAACATATTTAATTTTTAAATGTTAATATAAAATGTAAAAAATACTTTGACTAATTTAAAATATTAGAAATTTATTCTCATATAATTTACGTTACATGTAAAAATATCACTAGATACATAGTTAAGATAGAAATAACCATAATTGAAATCTAGTTGACTAGGTTAACCGTAGTTAACCTAGTTAATTGTACAACTAACCTAGTTAACCTTAGTTAATTTAGTCAAATTTGTCAAACTAACCTAGGTAGCCTTAGCTAGAGATATTATTCAAATTTAGTTAATGTAGTTAACCATGTGTAATTCAAACCTATTCAAAATTACTTAAATAACCAGGTAGTTAGTTCCATATATTTCAAACTTAGTTTTAAAACTTAGTGAAACTTAGATAACCTAGTTAACCATACTTGACCAAACATAACTTTAATCTAGTCAACCTAGTTAACCTAGTCTTGAACTTTAGTTAACCTATAGTTAGTTCCATTCTTCAAACCTAGTTAATCTAGAATAACTAACCACACATGTACATTTATGAACTTTATTTATATGTTTGAAAGTTGTACAAATTTGTGATTTACATGTATGTGTACACATGTACGTGCATTTAAATATGCTTGAATTATAAATATCATTCAGTTTCTTGTCATGTTTTAGATTAAATCTACATAAATTTAAATTTCAAGTTAATTTGTAAAATGTAACAAGTTCACTTTCAATCATTTCAAACATTACATGTTTAATTAAATTCCCATATATATATATATATATATATATATATATATATAATGAAGTACATTTAAAAACATCATTATACATGTGTAGTTCAGGTACAGTTAACCATACTTCAAACCTAGAACTAACCAGGTTACTTTTAGATCCTAGTTCTAACGAACTAGTTAATAGGTAGTCATTTACTTAGAACTAACCTAGTTAAGTTCCACATGTACTTCAAACCTAGTTAATAGGTCTAGTCTTGAATATAATGAACCATCTGTATACTTCAAATATCATTCATTTTTTTTATCATGTTGAACTTTTAAACTATGTACAAGATATTGCATGACCTATATATAGTTTTTACAAATTCTCTAGATGATCATAACATGTGTACATGCACGTTCTTTAAAAATTAGATTTTTTAAAAAATATTGTACATATATTTGTATGCATGTGCATAGATTTATATACATATACCTATCTACATACTTTCACATATACATTTTCTCTATATCATACATGGCATCTCATTCTGGGGCAACATCTGCATCATCAAGAGATGCTAGTGTTCAGGGGGGTGGTAGTGCCCACTCTACACGTAGATCTACATCTTCTAGAGAGGAGAGAGAGTAGTTATTTACATATACTATTGCTAGATTGAATAGTTTAATTGAGATTCTCGATCATACTATTGAGACATCCTCCTCCCTCCCTAATAGGGATAAAGTGAATAATATTAGAGAGGAGTTGGTTTGTATGATTCAAATAGTTGAATCATACAACCCTTATGATAGCAACAGTATTGATACTTTCTATAGTTCTCTGTCTCACAGTGTTACTGGTACTGTGAAGTATAGATAGATTGACTCTGAGGTCTCCACCATTATGGTGAAGACTATGTTTCCTCATTACACAGACTTGGCTTAGGTTAGAGGCTACATGGTTACTAGTTGTATAGATGACCTTGTTGCACCTTTTATATATAATTTCCAATTGGCTTCTCATCATAGCTAGCCCCAGAAGGATGAGCTTCCATTATATTTTTGCAAACAATTATTTGCAGAATTCTATTTTCAATATGAGGTTGATTACATAGATTTTCTAGGTTATGCTGGTCAGGGGAGGGGACATATATCAAATAGATTCATGCCATTTGATGCCCCTACACCAGCTAATAGGTGGGAAAAGGTGGGTCTGAACCTTTTGGTTATGCCAAATGGTTTGGAAATGATAGTTATAGGACAAAGTGTACCAGATGACACTAGGAGGGATATGTATTCTAGTATCATGATTATCATGACATAGGTTCATGAGATGACATCTAACCACTCAAGGAGATACATGTTACATTCTTATACTACCATTCCTACACATGCATCCTCAGCACAAATGATCCGTACTGGATATCAGACATACCATCTCCCCTTGAGGTTTTTGCTTTACCAAATGTTGCTTCTTTGCATCGTATGGGCACATGTTTATCTAGTGATCTAATTTTTTTCATTTTAAGCTTTACAAACACTCATTGGGATTCCTCAAAGTGACATCTCAACACATGTCGCCCACATTCTTTCATGAGATTCTACTGGATCGGGTGTCGAGGGTGTACATAGAGAGGAGGATATTCCTACACCATCTACAACTCCTTAGTAGACTGTAGTTGATGATGATGCACCTCCCCCTACCTAAGCTCCTCCATCATGTCAAATTTTTACTACATTGCTTATAGTTGATCAGATTGATCATTACACAATTCAGACTTGAGAAACATTGGGAGAGCATTATATACTTCTACCATATACACATTTATTTAATTTTTTTAAAAATATTTAAAACTTATGTACATGTGTATCTAATTGAGTAAATATTTCTTTTAAATTTTTGAATTAAATGATTAAAATTTATAAATGTATGTGCTCCAGGGTCTTTCTGATAGTATGTTAGGTTATGGAGATTTACAGACACCTGGCGATCCCATGGAGCATGACTCACAAGTAATTTTAGATGTATTTATATATAATATTTCTTAATTTATAAGTATTTAATTTATTCAACATGTATGCATGACACATATCTATTTCTTTTATTTCATACAGAGATCTAGAGGACTTGGAACACCATCATGTCATGGATCAAGACATGGCCCTAGTTGACATTACATGTTATTTTAGACATTTGATAGACATGTTATATTCTGGATATTTTATATGACAATTAATATATATGTACATGTTATTTTAGACATTTGATAGACATGTTATAGTCTAGATATTTTATATGATCATTACATAAACACATGCTATTCTACATATAGTTCATTTTATATGTTCATGTTTTTGATGTATGTTCATGTCATATGTATATTTTTCATGCATGTCAGTTTAAATGCAAAATTAATGTTTAATTAATTTACATTTCATGCACATGTAGTTAGAATCAATTGTATTGTACATATAAATGTTATAAGCTAAAAGCAAACTCAAAAGTATTTTATTCTCAAGTTAATGTCTTAAAAGGGGATGTCTTAAGGGGACATACATAAAAACATGAACATAAAAGCATGTATGTATAACATAAGACATGTAAAAGTGCATGCATAAGAACATATACAAATTTCATGTAAAAACATACTAAATTCAACCATCAAAACATACATATGTTCATGTTATGAATGTGGATGCACATTCATTAAGTAGACTTATTTTATGTACATGTTCATGTCGTAATGTATATTTTTTATGCACATGTCAGTTAAAATGCAATTAATACTCATTTAATTAATTTAAATTTCATATATGTACTTAAAACCAATTTCTATATTTAAATGTCATAAGACTAAAGAAAACATAAAAACATTTTAAAATCTTACTAATGTCTTAAGGGGACATACATCAAACCATGAACATAAAAGCGTGTGCATAAAAAAATACATGAAAATACATCTAAAAGTGCATGTACATAAGAATATATACAAATTTCATGTAAGAACTGAATAGGATGAAATAGGATTCACCCTAAAATGTATGAGGGAAATATGAGATCTAATTTTAAATCCAAATTCCCAAAGGAGAGATCCAAATTGATCAACTAAAAGGTTAATGCACAATCAAATCAATCTATGGAGAATATGAAAAAGGAAGAAAACCTTATATTTCCCTATGATGGAATTCAAGTGTTTGGAATTTGAAATAATTGAAATACAAGTACTAACCTCAAATTAGGGAAAATCTAGAAAATGCCAATTTCTATTGTCTGTGTGTACTTTCAGGCAATTCTACAATCTATTTCAAACTATAAATGCTGAGATGAAGAAAACCTAGAAATATTTTGTCTTTTCGATAGTAGGTAGTCTTTGACCCTCATAAAAGGTCAAAGGCTACATTCTTTATTTGAAGGTTGATTCTGACTTTGTTTGCATATCCTGGAAGTTCACCGAAGAGGGTATCCAAATCTACTCTTAGATCTAAAATTTTGCACCTGTACTTGCAATAAAAATGGTTTTGTTGTTTGTTTGGGGGGTTTTCCTTGGTCAAACCCTACTTTGGAATCAACCTTAATATTGAAATTGAAATGGAGAATGCTAGCAAGTAGTACAAGTAGATCTAACAATGAAGCTATGGCATTCAATAGATATGCAATTGTATTTGAAATGTAATCAAGTATGTTAATATGAAAGCTTGAACATAACATCAATAAATGTAAATCAAACCTCCATGATTGTATGCTTGGAAGCCACCTTGAGAGAAGGATGAAATGGATCTTGAAGATGAAAAAAGGATCTTGAAGGAAGATCACACCATCATGATGGCTAGATCTAGGGTTTGAATGATGAATCTTGAATACTTGAACCAAATCCCTTCAATGGCTTGAATGCTTGAATCCTTGATCTTCAATGGAGAACTCGGATGGAGAAGAGGACTTGAATGCTTGAATGAATTCTTTCTTGAATGGATGATTTCTTGATCACCTTTCTTGAGAGTGCTTGAGCACGAAAACTTAATTGATAAAATGAGAGAGGAAGGCCTCCTTTTATAGTGATCTAGGGCACAATCCTCTAGAGGGGCCACCTTGGAGAATTAAATCCAATTAGGTCCTAAGCTTTAGAAAATATACCTATATTAAATTAAATTAAAGGATTTAACATTTTGAAACCCGAAATGGCCAACCCAGAAGTGGGAAACAAATATCCCCAAAAACCCGACACCTGAAAATCAAGGAATCTTGAAATTTTGAATAGAGGGTCAAGGATGAGGTTGGAACTGACCAGGTCAGGATTGAGGTTGATCCTAACTAGATCAGGATAGAGGTCAACTTTGACCCCAAAAGGTTGACTTTAACCTTTTGGTCAAAAACCTCAAGATCCTGTCCCAGAATGTTAGGAAATGCATATTGGAGTGAAAATCAGGGGCAGATAGAAGCAGAAATGAGGAGAACAAGTATGATCCAAGAAAAGAGTTGATTCTAGGTGTTTGACATGACCTAGACTACTCACTTGGAGGGATAAATGCTCTTAACATGGAAGTGCTTCCATTTTAAGATGATACATTAAGCCCCCACTTTAGCAAGAGTATGGATTCGATCCAAACTCTTGGTAAAGGAGAAGGAAGAAGAGATCCTAGTGAATTCAAAATGAGATAGAATGACACTTAGTTAGGGACACAAGCCCCCAAGCTAAGGATTCTAACTCAACATATGTGCACGAGGGTGCAAAAAACAAAAGGAGACAAAAGAGGGGTTAGCACTAAAACAAACCCAAATCAACTAGCATAAGAAACCTTGATAAGAAACATTTCTTATACTAACATCATATTTGGAAAGCTATCATAAAAGCATAAATGTTTACATAAGAAAGAAAATAGCAACACTATAAATGACATTGCTAGTAAGATCACCCTAGAGGGAGAGCCCAACAGGTTCACCCATAAACTGTGCTTGCAATTTTACTTCTAGAATACTCATAGATCCACGTTCTTGTAACACTATGAATATGAAATGCATGTCTCCTTAGGATTTAGCAAGTTATGTGTGTTACCTTCGAAAGATTTAGCATATAAAAATAAAAAAACTATAGTACAAGGGAGGCCCTATATATGCCCCCCTCCTTAATATGGAAAAAATATACTATTTTGACATGTTAAGGAAAGAGAAGAACAAGGATAAATCCTTCTTTAGCATCAAGACAATATCCATAGACAACACCCAGTCCAAGCCAAGAAGGTCACAACTCCTATGAGGCCATGGAAGGGACAAATGAAAAGAGATATCATGCAAGAAGTGAAAAGAAAGTAACCCTTATGAGAGATAGCACACTGTTCATTTTCCAAGGTGAGAGATATGTCAACCATGAAAACCCAATGTCAAACAACAAAAAGAGGTTTTTACTAAGGACATAGATCCTCAATGCAAACCAAAATTTTCATGTATGATTGGATATCACATAATAGATAAATACTGCTTACCCAAGGAAAGAGGTGCATCCCGGAAAGATAGGGAAGATTAAGATGTCATCCTTGCCCCCCAAGTGTAGCAAAAAATATGGAAGAGGATACCTACTTCACAATGCAAGGAGATATCTTGTTTACAACAATGTACACCATATCCTTAGCGAGAGATATTGACCCCTACATCCAAGAATATAGATAATTGTGAAAAGGATATATCACTCATGGAAAAGGATCCTCAAATGAAAGAGATCTTATCAACAAGACCCCCACCAAAGAGGAGTGCTTTAGATAAAATATCATCTTTCAAAGGTGGGAACAAATATTCAATCACCAAGCCCACTACAAAGAAGAGGAAGAGGAATCTTTGGAATGAGGGAAACAACTCTAACACCAAAGCAAGGGTGAGAGTTTATAAAGAACATAATTTGCAACATAGAGAATAAGTGACAACCTAGGACAACAACTTATCATATAAGAAGGTTATCCATAGTCAAAACATCCATCAATATGATGAAATAATAATATAAACAACTACCACTTAGCTAAGGAAAGTAGTTCCCTAGAGAAAGAGAGAGAAGAAAGAACCTTGCCCCCCAGGGATAAAAGGAAAGGGATACCTTTGCAAGACACATGTCCTAGAAAAGATATCTTGAATAATAGATGAAAAGCTATCATAATACAAAGCATGAAAGAATAACCAATTAAGCTCAAAGAAGGAACATAATGGATTCTAAAAGACAATAAGAAATATACCTCTTGCCCCCCAATCTAGAGGAGAAAAGGTCTATGTTATATCAGAGTGAGGGGTAAAATTATGAAGAAATCTCAAAGTAGAAATTTCTTTTCTTTTATCTTTATGGATCGGATAATATGGAGAAGGTACTTGGAAGAATCTTTGCACATCTACATCATGAACCATATTTTGAACCTCAATATAAGTATGGAAACAACTAGGAATAGAAGATGGAGAATTAGGAATCAGATTAGGATTAGGAAGATTAGAAACACTAGTCAAAGTGTAGGAATTAATATGAATGGAAGACACAACTAGAGGGACACTTGGAACCATAGTTGGAAAAGGATTTGAATAGATATGAGTAATATTATGGTAAGAAGGCTATAAGGTAGGATCTTGATTTCCCATAAGATCACTACTAAGAGGATGAGCATTAAGGGAATTTAGATCTTTCTCCGCTAATGCCTCATCACTAGAAGGAATCCAAAATTGAGGTGAATGATTTATAATGTCATCTTCTTTCACATAAGGGAAGTGTGTTTTAGAGAATATGTCATCCTTTTGTATCAAAAATTCTTCACAAGGAAGGGATAAATCAATGTAATTATCCAAGGGTTCATCCCAAACAGTAGAATTATCCATAATGGTTTCATGAGGAAAAGAGTAAGCAACATTGAAATTCAAAGGCTCATCCCAAATAGGAGAATTATCATCCCTATCCATTAAGTGCATTATAGGATTGTCATAAGTCATTAAAGATTGATCCCTAGAGGGCGGAGAAGGACATATATTAGGTGAAGAATTAACATCGATCTTCAACTCCTCTCCATAAAGAGAAATATCATGGAGATATAGATTAAGGTCATCTTCATTCTCTAATATATCCTTATAACGTAATTCAAAAGTGGAAAAAGCAACATCACATGCCCTAGATGAAGTTTTTCTAGGTGTAACACCATGCAATGGTAAGGTAAGAGGAGGATGTTGTGTAATCCCAAAAGTTTTGGAAAACATTTGAAACAACTTGTGCAACATGATAACAAATAGATCTAGATATATCCAAATGTATTCAAATGAAATTGTATAAACATGAAAAGGAAATCAAACACAATACAACATCTAATTCCTCAAAGTAATGTAAATGTTTTTGTAGTTTTGAAGAAATTTTGCAATTTTTGTTTTTTGGATTTTTGAAATATAAATGCAAGGGCATAAATAGACCTAATCTTAATGCAAGAAAAGATTAACCACAAATCTAACACAATAGGGAATCTAAATCCACAAAAGAAAGGAGATTAAGTATGTCAGGTTCACCAAAGTGAATAGGATGAAATAGGATTCACCCTAAAATGTATGAGGGAAATATGAGATCTAATTTTAAATCCAAATTCCCAAAGGAGAGATCCAAATTGATCAACTGAAAGGTTAATGCACAATCGAATCAATCTATGGAGAATATGAAAAAGGAAGAAAACCTTATATTTCCCTATGATGGAATTGAAGTGTTTGGAATTTGAAATAATTGAAATACAAGTACTAATCTCAAATTAGGGAAAATCTGGAAAATGCCAATTTTTTATGTCTGTGTGTACTTTTGAGCAATTATGCAACCTGTTTCGGACTAGAAATGCCAAGATGAAGAAACCTAGAAATATTTTGTCTTTCCGATGGTAGGTAGTCTTTGACCCTCATAAAAGCTCAAAGGATACATTATTTATTTGAAGGTCAATTTTGACTTTGTTTGCAGATCTTGGAAGTTCACCAAAAAGGGTATCCAAATCTACTCTCAGATCCAAAATTCCACACTTGTACCTGCAAGAAAAATGGTTTTGTTGTTTGTTTGGGGGGTTTGCCTTGGTCAAACCCTACTTTGGAATTGACCTTAATATTGAAATTGAAATGGAGAATGCTAGCAAGTAGTAGAAGTAGATCTAACATTGAAGCTATGACATTCAATAGATATGCAATTGTATTTGAAATGTAATCAAGTATGTTGATATGAAAGCTTGAACATAACATCAATAAATGTAAATCAAACCTCCATGATTGTATGCTTGGAATCCACCTTGAGAGAAGGATGAAATGGATCTTGAAGATGAACAAAGGATCTTAAAGGAAGATCACACCATCATGATGGCTAGATCTAGGGTTTGAATGATGAATCTTGAATACTTGAACCGAATCCCTTTAATGGCTTGAATGCTTGAATCCTTGATCTTCAATGGAGAACTTGGATGGAGAAGAGGACTTGAATGCTTGAATTAATTCTTTCTTTAATGGATGCTTGCTTGATCACCTTTCTTGAGAGTGCTTGAGCATGAAAACTTGATTGAGAAAATGAGAGAGGAAGGCCTCCTTTTATAGTGATCTAGGGCACAATCCTTTAGAGGGGCCACCTTGGAGAATTAAATCCAATTAGGTCCTAACCTTTAGAAAATATACCTATATTAAATGAAATTAAAGGATTTACCATTCTGAAACCCGAAATGGCCAACCCGGAGGCGGGAAACAAATATCCCCAAAAACCCGACACCCAAAAATCAAGGAATCTTGAAATTTTGAATAGAGGGTCAAGGATGAGGTTGGAACTGACTAGGTCAAGATCAAGGTCGATCCTGACCAGGTCAGGATAGAGGTCGACTTTGAGCCCAAAAGGTAAAGTTTGACCTTTTGGTCAAAGAGCTCAGGATCCTATCCCAGAATGTTAGGAAATGGAGATTGGAGTGAAAATCTGGGGTAGATAGAAGCAAAAATTGTTAGGAATAGTCCCAAGAGATAACTGAGAAGGGGGGGGGGGTGAGTCAGTTATCTATAAGTTTCAATTGTTTATCCAATTAAGTATACTTAAACATAAAGCATAAAAACAATGAAAGAACACATGAACACAACACCAATATTTTGGTTACGGGGAAACCCAAATAGGTAAAAACCCCGGTGGGACTTGATACCCACTAATATTTTGTACTAGTGTATAATGATCCTTGCTAGAAGATCCTTTACCCTATTAGGAGTAGCTTTACAATATATGAAGTACAGTAGACTTGGTTAAGGGTCGGACCCTGTTAGGAGTCTTTTACAATTTTCCCTATTAGGGGAGAGGATGCATTGTTTGAGAGCTCACTGCTCAATTGGGCAAAGGCTAAAACCTTTTGAATAACAGATACACACTATATCTAGATCTTGGTGAACTGCACTTTGACCTGCTATTTGGATCAATTCCAATGAATAGCACACATACTCTACTTGGTCACATTGACCTTCTTCTAATGGCTCAACACTTCGCACACTTTGCTCTGCTCTGCTTAATCAACCATGAATCACACTTCAGCAATCACAAATGATTGCCTATAAATATCTTTCCTCTAAATGATATAATCAAGTTAGCCTATTAGAAACACCTTGAAATCATATTAGATAAACCATAATAAAATCCAACAAACATTCTGTCAGCTCTATTATGCATGCAACTCATTCTGGGACCTATCTAATAAAATAATTATAGACGCATACAACACACTGTTGGCTCTACCAAAACAATTGGAACTTTCTCTGTAAGCTGAATTAACTTATGTGCTCTTAACAAAACATCAATAACACTTCTCCAAGCTTAACTCCAAGGGCACATATCCTCAAGATAGGTGCAACTCAATAAATAATAAAATCTTTGTCGGCTCTTTTGAACAAACAGAGGAAACTTTTACTGGTGAATAGCGACTGCATAACTTCACTTGCATTCATCATTAGACCATGCATCCATGAAATTAACATCACTAACATGTCTACAACATATATCCTAGGATGCATGTTGAAAGACAACTGTATGGACAACCATACACAGAACACTACCTATAACTCTGTCAGGAACACTGATGACAGAAGCTATTGTATAACTTTCTGTACTCACATTCAACCTCTACACCCATGATATCATGTTGATATCATGTACATGCAACATATACAGAAGGATTACTACATAAGACTTTCATGCATACTACTTTCCATATGTTGTCATCAATGACAAACATACAGTCAGTACTGGCCTGTTGGAAAATCTCCAACAATCTCCCCCTTTGGCATTGATGGCAACATGTGGAATGAAAAACCACCATCAACTGAAATGAACATTTCTTTTATAACATTCTCAATTTCCTCTTCAAATCTTCCCCAAAGATGAATCCTCCATCTGTTGCAATATTTTCTAATATTCTCCATTTCCTAAATTGTACTGCTATCATAACTGAATGTTTCTCCCCATTAGTATATTACTCCTCTTTTCACTTTTGTTTTTATGACTATATATATATATATATATATATATATATATATATATATATATATATATATATATATATATATATATATATATATATATATATATATATATATATATATATATATATATATATATATATATATATATATATATATATATATATATATATATATATATATATATATATATACTCCCCCTTTGACATCAATGGCAAAGGGTGCCACTCATTTTAAGCACCAATGCTACTCCAGAAGTAGAGTAGTCAACCTTCCATTAATCCCAGAGGACTGATACTCAAAACTTGTGAATATCCAAACTTCCCCCTGAGATACTCAAAAGTATCCTTAGGCAAGGGCTTTGTGAATATATCTTCCAAATATTCTTTAGTACTCACATTTTCTGACTTGACTTCTTTCTCTGCCACTTTCTCTCTTAGGAAGTGATACTTAATCTCAATGTGTTTTGTCTTTTCATGCATCATAGGGTTCTTTGACATATTGATAGTGCTAGTGTTATCACAGTGAATAACAATAGGATAATCAATCTAAATTCCAAAATATTTTATAATCTACTTGATCCAAACAATCATAGAATAATTCAAGGCTACTACAACATACTCCACTTCTGCTATTGATTGAGAAATATAGTTTTGTTTCTTGCTTGTCCAAGTGACAAGTCTATCACCAAGAAACACTGTTCCACCTAAAGTACTTTTTCTGTCATCAACACATCCTACCCAATCTACAGCTATGTACATCTAAAGCTCCACATTTTCTAAATTAGGATACCATAGACCATAATCTATAGTGCCCTGCAAGTATCTAAATATTATCTTTACTACCATGAGGTGATTTTGTTTAGGCTCTGCTACAAATCTTCCAACTATACCAACTCCATTGGAAATGTCAGGTCTAGTCTGAGTAAGATAAATGAATTTACCAATCATAGACTTATATAATGTTATATCAACTATTGGTGAGTCATCTTCCTTTGTAAGCTTGCATCTAGTAATCATAGGGGTTCCTACTGGCTTGCAATCATCCATCTTGAATTTCTTAAGTATCTCTTTCACATACTTTGATTGATTAATGAAAATCCCTTTTTCTATCTACTGAACATTTAGTCCCAAAAAGTATTTGATAGGACCAATCATACTCATCTCAAACTCATTCTACATTTCTTTGGCAAATTCAGCACTGATTTTGTCATTACCTCCAAAGATAATGTCATCAACAAATATAGCTACAAGTAATAAACCTTCAGATGTCTCTCTAATGAATAGATTACAATCTGTTGCTCCTTTCTTGAATCCAATCTTTGTTAAGTATTCATCTAGTCTCTCATACCATGCTCTAGGGGCTTGCTTAAGTCCATAGAGGGCCTTCTTAAATTTTCATACCATATCATGTCTGTCTGATAAGGTGAATCCTTCAGGCTACTCAATGTATACTTCTTCTTTTAGATCTCCATTCAAGAATGCTGACTTGACATCCATCTGATACACTTTGAAGTTTTTGACTATAGCATAAGCTAGAAATAACTTAATAGCTTCTAATCTACTCATAGGTGCAATTGCATTTGAATAATCAATGCCTTCTCTTTGTACATAACCTTTACATACTAATCTTACTTTATTTCATACTACTATACCATCTTCATTCATCTTGTTTCTGAATATCCACTTTGTTCCTATCACATTCTTATCACTAGGTCTTGGGACCAGTTCCCAAGTGTCATTCTTAATAATCTGATCAAGTTCTTCTTTCATAGCATCATGCCAATCTGAATCCTTATAAGCATCTTCAACACTTAAAAGTTCAATCTGAGATAGTAAACATACCACATCATTGCTAGTTGAGTTCTTTTCTTGTGATCTTGTTAAGACTTTGTTTCTCTGATCTCCAATGATGTCTTTCTTGGAATGATTTCTTGATGTAAACTTTGGAGCTTTAGCTATTGTTGACTCATCAACCTTAGGAGTCTCTTTCTCACTTATCTCAGGGTCATTGAAAAAACATCAATGTTGTCAAACATTTCTTCAATAACCGTCTCACTAGAAGAGGGTCTGGGTTCTTCTTCAATCATGGGTGAGTAATCATGATATCTTTCTTGAACCGTAAACTTTTCATCAATCTTTACATGAGCACTTTCAATGATATTTTTCAATCTTAAATTGAAACATCTATAAGCTTTACTTTTAGTAGAGTAACCGAGAAAAATACCTTCATCACTTCTTGCATCAAACTTGCCTACTGCTCCATCCCTCTTTAGCACTTGGTTCCAAAGATTCTAAGGTATTTTATAGTGGGAACATTACCAAACCATAGCTCATAAGGTGTTTTGTTAGCACCAAGCCTTAACTAAATTCTATTGATTGTATAGACTATTGTATTGACCACATCTCTCCAATAGGTGTGTGTAACTTTTCCTTCTATCATAATGGTGCAAACTGTATCAAGAATGATCATATTCCTTCTCTCTACAATTCCATTATGCTAAGGTGTTCTAGGTGCACTTAACTATCTCTTTATGCCATGTTCTTTGTAGAACTCATAAAGTCTATCAGAGGTGAATTCTCCTCCTCTATTTGATCCCAAACATTTTATCTTTAATCTAGATTCATTCTCAACTTTAGCTTTGAATATTTTGAACTTATCAAATGCTTCCAACTTATCTTTCAAGAATGCAACCCACATCATCCTAGTATAATCATCAAAAAATAAAATGAAATACCTTTCACCATAGTATGATCTTGTTTGAGTTGGTCCACATAGGTCTATATGAATCAGATCCAACTTGTTCTCTACTAAATTTTGCTTGCTCCTAAATGAATTTCTCACATGCTTCCCCATCACACATTCCCTGCATATAGTGTCAACTAGATTTTCTATGCTAGGTAGATCTCTTACTACTTTAACATTTCTTATCTTTACTATGTTATCAAAATTGATATGACATAGTCTTTTATGCCACAACCAACTGTCATCAACTTTAGCAACAAAACAACTTGCTTCTGAATTGAGTTGAAAAACATTACCTCTTTTCTTTGTGCCTGATGCAATCATAAAACCATCTTTGTTGTTAATGATGCATTTGTCATCTTTGAACTCCAATTGATATCTTTTTCCCAATAACTGTCCAACACTAAGAAGGTTATGTTTCAAACCATCAACATAGAGAACATTATCAGTACTGTTCTTTCCATCCAAAGTGATGGCTCCTCTACCAACTATTGGTTTAGGAGTGTTGTCTCCAAATCTAACCATACCACCATTGTATTTGTCTAGATGAACAAATATTCCTTTATCACCTATCATGTGATGTGAACAACCACTGTCTATAATCCAGTCTGTCCTTGTGTCTACTTGGGAAATCAATGCTAACTCTTGATTTACTTTCTCATCTTTAGGATCTGACTTACTATTCATTTTGTCTACAATAGAAATGAATCCAATTTCTTCTTCACCTAATTCATCATCTAAAACTCCATCTCTAGAAAAGTAACATTCCTTAGAGTACTTAGGCTTGTAATACTTTTTGAACTTTCTAACTCTAGTAGGACACTTATATGAAAATTGACCTATCTTATTACATGAAAAGCACTTGAAAGGAAATTGACCTTCATATTTTTCCTTTTCCTTTCTTTTCTCTTTTAGCAACCATAGCAATAAAATCATCTAAAGTTTTCTCTTCATCATCATCATCAAAATTACCAGAAGTGTTTGCAGATTTCTTACCATGAATTGTTGCTTTGAATGTTGTCTCACTTTTAGGTTCTGTCTTCAATCTTGAAATCTCAAAAGTTGAGATTTTGCTGATCAAGCTCTCTCTCTTAAAATTAGATGTAAGCTACATGGTCTCATCAAGGATATTGATCTTGCTTTCATATTCTGGAGTGAGAGTAGTCATCAACTTGTCCATAATATCTTCTTCTAAGATCTCTCCACCATTGTTCCTGATTCCAACAAATGCTTCATTAACCCTTTGATTATAAGCTCTGATGTTTTCTTTAGGCAGCATCTCTAATGCGTTGAATCTTTTCTTCCATTTCTTTCTACGTGCATCCTTTGCTTTCTTGTCTCCTTCAAATATGTGTGCAAGGTACTTCCATATCTTTTGGGTAGTGTCTACCTTGTTTATCTCTAAAAAATCACTATCAGATAGTGCACTGATAAGGGCTTCTTTAGCTATAGCATTATGATGAAACAATTCCTTTTGAGTGTCAATAGAATCATCCTGTTCAAGGTCTTCTAAAGTAGGAATCTTGGCTACTTTGATAGTTACAATGAAAACTTCATAAGCAATACACTACAAATGGGTCATCATCTTGTTCTTCCAATCAAGATAATTTTCTCCATCAAACTTAGGACTCTCTTTCTTGAAGTATGCCATCTGATCAACCTCAAGCTATTAAAATTCTCTCCGAGGCACTTGGCACTTATACCAATTGTTAGGAATAGTCCCAAGAGATAACTGAGAGGGGGCGGGGGGATGAATCAGTTATCTAAAAGTTTCAATTCTTTATCCAATTAAGTATACTTAAACATAAAGCATAAACACAATGAAAGAACACATGAACACAACACCAATATTTTGGTTATGGGGAAACCCAAATAGGTAAAAACCTCGGTGGGACTTGATACCCACTAATATTCTGTACTAGTATATAATGATCCTTGCTAGAAGATCCTTTACCCTGTTAGGAGTAGCTTTACAATAAATGAAGTACAATAGACCTAGTTAAGGGTTGGACCTTGTTAGGATTCTTTTACAATTGTCCTTGTTAGGGGTGAGGATGCACTGTCCAAGAGCTTAGTGCTTAATTGGGTGAAGGCTACAACCTTTTGAATAACAGATACACACTATATCTAGATCTTTGTGTACTACACTTTGACCTACTATCTAGATTAGTTCCAATGAATAGAACACATACTCTACTTGGTCATATTGACCTTCTTCTGATGGCTCAACACTTTTCACACTTTTCTCTACTCTGCTTAACCAACCATGAACCACACTTCAGCAATCACAAATGATTGCCTATAAATATCTTTCCTCTAAATGATATAATCAAGTCATCCTATTAGAACCACCTTAAAATCATATTAGAGAAACCATAATAAACTCCAAAAAACATTCTATCAGCTCTATTATGCACGCAACTCATTCTGGGACCTGTCTAATAAAATAATTGTAGACGTACGCCACATACTGTCGACTCTACCAAAAAAATTGGAACTTTCTCTGTAAGTTGAATTAACTTATGCACTCTTAACCAAACATCAATAAAAAATTTCCAAGATTAACTCCAAGGGTGCATATCCTCAAGATAGGCGCAACTCAAGAAACAATAAAATCTCTATCGGCTCTTCTGAACAAACACATGAAATTGGTACTGGTGAATAGCGATTGCATAACTTAACTTGTGTTCATCATTAGACCATGCATCCATGAACTTAACATCACTAACATGTCTGCAACATATATCCTAGGGAACATGTCCATAAGACAACTGTATAGACAACAATACATAGAACACTACCTGTAGCTCTATCAGGAACACTGTTGGCACAAGCTAGTATATAATTGTCTGTGCTCACATTCAAGCTCTGCACCCATGATATCATGCTGATATCATGTCCATGCAACATATACAGAAGGCTTTCTGCATAAGACTTCCATGCATACTACTTTCCATATGTTGTCATCAATGACAAACATACAGTCGGTACTGGCCTGTTGGAAAATCTCTAATAGAAATGAGGAGAATTAGTATGATCCAAGAAAAGAGCTGATTCCAGGTGCTTGACATGACCCAAACTACTCACTCAAAGGGCTAAATTCTCTTAACATGGAAGTGCTTCCATTTTAAGATGATACAAGAACATACTAAATTCAACCACCAATACATACATGTTTATGTTATGCATGTGCATGCATGGTCATTATGAATGTCTTAAGGGGATGTCTTAAGGGGACATAATAGCATGTATTTTAATGTGTTTTAAGGTGTCCTTCAACCCCTTATAAAATCTTAAGACCCCTTACGACCCATTTCAACACATTAATACACTTTAGAACCATAAAGTGTCCCTTAAGAGGTCATAGGACCCCTTAAGACACATTATTGGTTCTAATGTGTATTAATGTGTCAAAATGGGTCTTAATATATCATAAGGGGTATTAGGACCCATTAGGACCCACTGAGAACCCTTACAACACATTTTGATACATTAGAACCATAAAGTGTGTCTCAAGGGGTCATAAGGCACCTTAAAACACATTAATGGTTGTAATGTATATTAAAATGTTGAAATGGGCCATAAGGGGTCTTAATGGATCCTAAATGGTCATAGGACCCCTTACAACCCATTTTGACACATAAATACACTTTAGAACCATAATGTGTCATAAGGGGTCCTAGGACCCCTTAAGACACACTTTATAGTTCTGATGTCTATTAATGTGTCAAAATGGGTCCTAATGTATCAAAATGTGTCGTAAGAGGTCCTAGGACCTATTAGGACCCATTGAGACCCCTTACGACATATTTAGAAACATCACAACCATAAAGTGTGTCTTAAGGGGTCATAGGACCCCTTAAGACATGTTATGGTGTTAGAAAGTAAAGTCCACCAAGATAACTGAGAGGGGGGGGGGGGGGGTGAATCAATTATCAGATAATTATAAATTTTATCAACTTCAATAGATTTTAACCATGTAAGCAATATAACCAATAACCATAGAAAGATATTCATACACAATAACACAATGACACAAGATATGTTGACTAGGGAACCCCTTGATCAAAGAGTAAACCCCAGTGGGAATGATGCCCAGAAAAGATGCACTAATATGAATATTCCTTGTGAAAGGATAGACTCTATTAGGAGTATTATGAAATATATTTAGTACATATGAATCCTTGTTAGGAGATTTTGAATCCCTGCTAAAAGATTCTAACTCTGTTAGGAGTTATGGAAGACAGAAGGACCCACTACCCAAATAGCTTCAATGGAAAGATCACTGAACACAGTGTCCAACTGATCTCTAGATTATTCAATAGAATAATATCAAATCATTACTAATCTCAACAATATGTTACCTCTTCTCTGACCATGCCAAACCGCACTCACTGTTACACCAGATCTCAATTCCAAATCTCTATACCTCGCATATCCTTTTTCACAAATTTTATTTCACAATCACATTCATTCCATATCAATAATAAAACAAGGAAAAAACATTCCTTCCTTTATACCACACTCAAGTAATTACAAATGAGTCAGCATCCAAATTACAAAATAAAAGTTTCCACATGTTACATCAAAATTATACAAAACTATCAGCTTTCAATTAGAATAATTCTTCACTCATGCGACTTGGTAGTTTGTGCTATCAACCATGTCACTATCAACATTTCTTCAACTGATCTCTAACTATGCAAAACCAGATTCCATCCCAATTAGGAGATATCATTTAATTTCCACAAACCGCTACTCAGGAACACTGCCTGAATACTACTTCCACCAAAATGCTCATAACTTCCATGAATAAAAGAATTACTATCCGCGCTCTTAACCATGAACATAAAACATATCAAAAATTAAATCCTCAACATTGCATAGCTTGATCTATAATATCCCACATGTTCTAATCCAAACACTGTCTGGTCCTCTACAAGTCTCCAGTAGATCACTGTGTTGACATATATGACAATCATAGTCATGAATGCAACAACAACTGCTACAGAATGGCTGCCAATACTCCCATAGGATATATTCATCATTCATTCCTAACAATCTCCCCCATTGGCATTGATGGCAACATAGATGAAAAACATCCAATGTTCCATAAATCCAACACTGCTGCTTAAAAAATACTTTCGAATCCTCTTCATCAATCAAATCTTGCTTCATTTTCATATTCAGTTCTCTCCAAGAGATGTTACAAAGGGTTTTTTATGTACACTTCTCCCCCATTGACATCAATGATAGAAATTTCATCATTATGTCAACAACAACTACAATGTCAAAAGACACTATTGAAAAAATACATTCACTAGAGTCCTTATGACTCAGCTCAGATACACACTCCCCCATAGAGGAAGTACCAACATCCAGTCCAAAAGAAAGATATGACTCATATACCACTAGATGGATGCAACAAACTACATCACTTCTCAAAAGTAGGCCGGGGCATAACCCTAAGCATACCTCTCAGATACTCAAATGTATCCTTAGGAAAAGGTTTTGTAAATATGTCTACTATCTGCTCCTTTGTGCTTATGTACTCAAGTTTGACTTCTTTCTCAACAACTTTCTCTCTTACTACATGATACTTAATCTCAATATTCTTTGTCTTAGAATGTAATACAAGATTCTTAGACATGCTAACTGTGTTGGTGTTATCACAATTTATAACAATAGGCTCAACAAATTTTATTCCAATATCCTTCAGCATTTGCTTCATCCAAATTATCTAGTTAGAATTTTTTGTTGTTGCAACATATTTTGCTTATGCTGTGCTCTGTGAAATACAATTCTACTTCTTGATTAGCCAAGAAACCAATCTTCCTCCAAGGAAAAATGCTCCACCACTGGTGCTCTTTTTATCATCAACACTACCTCCCCAATCAGAATCTAGATATGCACATAGGGTAAAATCATCAGATTTTTCATACCACAAGCCATACTTAATTGTGCCTCTTAAATATCTTAGTATTCTCTTCATTGCTACATAATGTGATTCTCTAGGTTCAGCTTGAAATCTTGATACAATTCCAACTGAATGTGCTATATCAGGTCTTGTATGTGTCAAGTACTGCAATCCTCCAATCATAGATCTGTACCTTTTTTGTTCAACTGTAGGAGTCTCATTTGTGCTAGATAATTTATGTCTAGTTACCATAGGTGTTCCAACTGGTTATAGTTCTCCATCCCAAATCTCTTCAATAAATCATTCAAGTACTTTTTTTGACTTACAAAGATACCATCATTGTTCTATGTTATCTGTAATCCCAAAAAGTATTTCATTTCATGAATCATGCTCATTTCAAATTTAGTCTCCATTTCATCAACAAATTTATCACTAGCTTCATCTTCTCCTCCAAAAATAATGTCATCAACAAAAATAACTACAACCAACAAACCATTTTCAATCTCTTTTGTGTATAGGTTTCTATCATCTATGCCTTTTGTAAATCCCAATTTTAGCAAATACTTATCCAATGTTGGATACCAAGTTCTAGGTGCTTGCTTTAGTCCATATAAAGCTTTCTTCATTTTACATACCATGTCTCCTTCTTGAGTCAAAGGAAAACCTTTAGGCTGCTCAATGTAGACTTCTTCTTTCAATTCACCATTTAGAAATGTTGACTTCACATCCATCTGATATACTTTGAATTTCTTGAAGGCTGCATAGGCCAAAAACATTTTTACTACTTCAATTCTTGCAACTAGTGCAAAAATTTCTTCATAGTCAATTCCTTCTTGCTGTGACTATCCTTTACATACTAATCTTGCTTTGTTTCTTACTACTTCTCTTTGTTCATTCATCTTGTTTTTGAATACCCATTTAGTTCCAATAACATGCTTATCTTTAGGTCTAGGGACCAATTCCCATGTCTTGTTCTTTTCAATCCGATCTAGTTCTTCTTTCATAGCTTTAATCCAATTTTCATCTTCACAAGCTTGACTAGTAGATTTAGGTTTAATTTGAGAAATCAAACATAACTGTTCTTGTACCTTATTTCAAGTCTAAACTTCTATTTCTATGCTTCCAATAATCTACTCAATAGGATGATTCCTTGGTAAATTCCTGTTAGGTGTCCCTATCTCAGATTTTACTTCAGGTGTCAGTTCTTCAATGATCACACTATGGCTTTCATTCAACAAGTCAATGTTAGTTTCATAGAATAATTCAGTAGTTTCAGTGTTAGTTCTAGGATGAGTTCCTTCGTCTGATTCATAATCAAGAATTCTTTCTTGAATTTTGAACTTTTCATCAACTTTAACATTTGTGGTTTCAACAATAGTGTTAGTTCTCTTATTATAACGTCTATAAGCTTTAATTTTCAAAGAATATCCAAGAAATATACCTTCATTGCTTCTAGGATCAAACTTTCCAATATCATCATCTCTCTTTATATAACATTTGCTTCCAAAAATTCTAAAATACTTAACTGAGGGTGCATGTCCAAACCATAATTCATAGGTTGTCTTGTCTGTGTCTACTCTGATTTGTAATTTGTTCATCATATACACTGTTGTGTTCACTACTTCTCTCCACAATATCTTCACCAAGTCATTCTCAAATAACATAGCTCTTGCTGCTTTAGTCACTGATCTATTCCTCCTTTCTACAATACCTTAGGTATTCTAGGGGTTGAAAATAGTCTCTTAATACCATTCACTTCACAAAAAGTGTTAAACTCTCTAGAAGTAAATTCTCCACCTCTATCTAATCTCAAACATTTAATTTTCATTCTAGATTCATTCTCAACTTTATTCTTTATGATCTTAAACTTATCAAATGCTTCATACTTTTCTTTAAGAAATGCAATCCACATCATTCTTATAAAATCATCAACAAGAATCATAAAATGCCTTTCTCCATAGAATTCTCTATTCCTTGTAGGACCACTCAAGTCTGTATGAACAATCTCCAACTTCTCTATAGATGTAAACTTCTTACTAGGAAATGAACATCTCTTTTGTTTAGCCATCACACATTCCTTGCAAATCATGTTAGTAGGCTTCATAATTCTAGGCAAATCTCTTATTGCAAGTGTCGTACTCACTTTCAAAATGTTATCAAAATTTATATGTCAAAATCTTCTATGCCATAACCAACTATCATCAATCTTAGTAATCAAACATGTCATCTCAGTAGGATTCAACTGATATACATTACCTCTTGTTCTAGATCTAGTGTCAATCAAATTTCCATCTTTATCTTTTATCACACAAGTTTTCTCAGTAAACCAAACTTGATATCCCTTATCAACTAACTATCCAACACTCAAAAGATTATGTTTCAAACCATCCAAAAAGTAAACATCATCAATATTAGTCTTTCCATAAAGAGTAATAGACCCTATACCTTTAATCAAACAAGGTGCATTATTTCCAACTCTAACAACTCCTCCATCATAATTGTTAAACTTTATGAACTTTCTCATGTCTCTAGTCATATGATGTGAACAACCACTATCTATAATCCAATCCAATTTCTTTTCTACTTGAGAAACTAAAGCCTTTTCTTCCTTAATTGCTACAAATCCTATATCATCATTGTTCTCTATATCACTTTCAATCAAAGGTTTTTCAAAACTAGCTTCAAGTTCTTCATCATTTTCATAGTAACATTCTTTAGATCTTCTAGGATTGAAATTATTTCTATACTTCTTAACTCTCTTAGGACACTTAGATGAAAAATGACCAAACTCTTGGCAAGTCCAACATTAAAAAAATTTCTTACCGTTTGGTTCTCTCTTCACAAGCAAGGCAATACCTTCTTCAATCTTCCTGTCTTCTTCATTTATAGATCTTTTGTTGCTAGCATAATCTCCACTCACACTGATGATTCTTGAAAAAGTAGGGCGAACACTAAGAGCACTGAATGCTATCTCCATTCTAGGCAAGTCTCTTGATAACCTCAGGTTCATCTCTTTTGCTTCCAATCTTCCAAGAAGAGTCTCTCTTGTAAAGTTCAAAGTACAAGGTATAACTTGTTCAATCATCTATGTTGTCTCCTTAAATGTAGGAGTCAATGTCCTTAGAATTTTCCATATCACTTCATTCTCTATCTTTGTTCCTCCACAAGCTTTTATACCTGCAACAATTTTTGACATTCTACCAATATAGCTTCTAACAGATTCATCTTCCATCATTCTTATATCTTCAAATGCACATATCCAATTATGTAATTTGACCTTCTTTGCATGTTCATCACCTTCAAAAGTAGAGTGCAAAGCTTTCCAAATTTCATGAGATGTTTTTAAAGATTTTACCTAACTGTACTCATTTTCTAGAAGGCCTGACAAAAATGCTTCCCTGGCAAGTATGTTACACATGAATATATCTCTATCATCATTACTAAATGTTTCAATATCATCTTCTTCAATGATAGTCTTCACATTCTTCATTATCAACCAATAACATGGTCCTAAACATAGTAGATGTGTCTTCATCTTTTCTTTCCAGCTATCAAAATTCACTCCATCAAACTTACGGCTTTCTTTCCTGAAATTCACCATGGATCTCCTTAAGCTATTAAAATTTTCTTTCAAGGACTTGCCTCTCTGATACCAATTGTTAGAAAGTAAAGTCTTCCAAGATAATTGAGAGCGGGGGTGAATCAGTTATCAGATAATTATAACTTTTATCAACTTCAATAGATTTTAACCATGTAAGCAATATAACCAACAACCATAAAAAGATATTCATACACAATAACACAATGACACAAGATATGTTGACTAGGGAACCTCTTGATCAAAGAGTAAACCCCAGTGGGAATGATGCCCACAAAAGATGCACTAATATGAATATTCCTTGTGAAACGATGGACTCTGTTAGGAGTCTTATAAAATACATTCAGTACATATGAATCCCTATTAGGAGATTTTGAATCCCTGCTAAAATATTCTAACTCTGTTAGGAGTTATGGAAGACAGAAGGACCCACTACCCAAACAACTTCAATGGAAAGATCACTAAACACACTATCCAAATGATCTCTAGATTATTCAATAGAATAATATCAAATCATTACTGATCTCAACAATATGTTACCTCTTCTCTGACTATGCCAAACTGCACTCACTGTTACACCAGATCTCAATTCCAAATCTCTATACCTTGCATATCCTCTTTCAAAAATTCACTTTCACAATCACATTCATTCCATATCAATAATACAACAAGGAAAAAACATTTCTTCCTTTATACCAAACTCAAGTAATTACAAATGAGTCAGCTGCCAAATTACAAAATAACAGTTTCCACATGTTACATCAAAATTATACAAAGCTGTCGGCTGTCAATTAGAATAATTCTTCACTCATGCAACTTGGTAGTTTGCACTATTAACCACATCACTATCAACATGTCTTCAACTTCTCTCTAACTGGGCAAAACTAGATTCCATCCTGATTAGGAGATATCATCCGATTTCCATAAACCGCTACTCAGGAACACTGCTTGAATATTGCTTCCACCAAAATGCTCATAACTTCCATGAATAAAAGAATTACTGTTTGTGCTCTTGACCATGAACATAAAACATATCACAAAGTAAATCCTCAACATTGCATAGATTGATCTACAATATCCCATGTGTACTAATCCAAACACTATCTGCTCCTCTACAAGTCTTCAGTAGATCACTATGTTGACATCAATGACAATCACAATCATGAATGCAACAACAACTACTACAGAATAGCTGCCAATACTCCCATAGGATATATTCAGCATTCATTCCTAACATATGGTTCTAATGTGTATTAATGTGCTGAAATGGTCCATAAGGGGTCTTAATGGGTCCTAACAGGTCCTAGCACCCCTTACGACCCATTTCAACACATTAATACACATTAGAACCATAAAGTGTCTTAAAGGGTCATAGGACCCCTTAAGGCACACTTTATGGTTCTAATGTGTATTAATGAGTTGAAATGGGCCATAAGGGGTCTTAATGGTTCCTAACAAGTCATAGGACTCCTTACAACCCATTTTAATACATTAATACACTTTAGAACCATAACATGTCCTAAGGGATCCTAGGACCCCTTCAGGCACACTTTATGGTTCTAATGTGTATTAATGTGTTGAAATGGGTCCTAATGTGTCAAAATCTATTGTAAGAGGTCATAGGACCCATTGAGACCCCTTACAACACATTTTGACACATTAACACACATTAGAACTATAAAGTGTGTCTTAAGAGGTCATAGGACCCCTTAAGACACGTTATGGTTCTAATGTGTATTAATGTGTTGAAATGGGCCATAAGGCATCTTAATTGTTCATTACAGGTCCTAGGATCCCTTACGACCCATTTTGACACATTAATACACTTTAGGATCATAATGTGTCCTAAGGGGTCCTAGGACCCCTTAAGGCACACTTTATGGTTCTAATGTGTATTAATGTACCAAAATGGGTCTTAATGTGTCAAAATGTATCATAAGAGGTCCTAGGACCTATTGAAACCCCTTACAAAAGATTTTGACACATTAAGATACATTAAAACCATAAAGTGTGCCTTAAGGGGTCATAGGACCTCTTAAGACACGTTATGGTTCTAATGTGTATTGATGTGTCAAAATGGGCCATAAGGGGTCTTAATGGGTCCTAACGGGTCCTAGAACCCCTTATGACTCATTTTGACACACTAGGATCCATTTCGACACATTAATACACATTAGAGCCATTAATGTGTCTTAAGGGGTCGTATGGCCCCTTAAGGCACACTTTATAGTTCTAGAGTGTATTAATGTGTCAAAATGAGTTGTAAGGGGTCCTAGGACATGTTAAGACCCATTGAGACCCCATACAACACATTTTGACACATTAATACACATTAGAACCATGAAGTATGCCTTAAGGGGCCATAGGATTCTTTAAGACACTTTATGGTTCTAATGTGTCTTAATGTGTTGAAATGTGTCGTAAGGAGTCTCAATGGGTCCTAATAGGTCTAAAGACCCCTTAGAACCCATTGAGACACATTAGGACCCATTTTGACACATTAATACATATTAGAACCATTAATGTGTCTTAAGGGGTCCTATGACCCCTTAAGGCACACTTTATGGTTCTAATGTGTATTAAAGTGTTGAAATGGGCCTTAAAGGGTCATAGGACCTGTTAGGACCCATTGAGAGCCCTGATGACACATTAGGAGACATTAAGACATATTAGAACTATAAAGTGTTCATTAAGGGGTCATAGGACCCTTTAAGACACTTTATAGTTCTAATGTGTCTTAATGTGTTGTAAGGGGTCTCAATGGGTCCTAATGGGTCTAATGACCCCTTAGGACCCATTGACACACATTAGGACCCATTTCAACAAATTAATACACATTAGAACCATAAAGTGTGCCTTAAGAGGTCATAGGACCCTTTAAGACCTTTTATGGTTCTAATGTGTCTTAATGTGTCAAAATTCATCGTAAGGTGTCTCAATGTGTCATAACAGGTCTAAAGACCCCTTAGGACCCATTTTGACACATTAATACACATTCAAACCATAAAGTGTTTTAAGGGGTCCTAGAACCATAAAGTGTGTCTTAAGAGGTCATAGGACCCCTTAAGACACTTTATGGTTCTAATGTGTTTTAATGTGTCAAAATAGGTTGTAAGGGGTCTCAATGGGTCCCAATGGGTCTAAAGACCCCTTAGGACCCATTAAGACACATTAAGACCCATTTAGAAACATTAATACACATTAGAACCATAAAGTGTGCCTTAAGGGGTCATAGGACCCCTCAAGACAATTTATGGTTCTAATGTGTCTTAATGTGTCAAAATATGTTGTAAGGAGTTTCAATGGGTCCTAACGGGTCTAAAGACCCCTTTGGACCCATTTTAACACATTAATACACATTAGAACCATTAGGAACCCTTAAGACACATCAATGGTTCTAATGTGTATTAATGTGTCGAAATGGGCCCTAAAGGGTCTTTAGACCTGTTGGAACCCATTGAGACTCCTTACAACACTTTTTGACACATTAGAACCATAAAGTGTCTTAAAGGCTCTTGTGACCCTTTAAGGCACACTTTATGGTTCTAATGTGTATTCATGTGTTGAAATGGTCCCTAATGTGTCTCAATGGGTCCTAAGGGGTCTTTATACCCGTTACAACCCATTGAGACACCGTACGACACATTTTGACACATTAAGACACATTGGAACCATAAAGTGTCTTAACTGGTCCTATGACCCCTTAGACATATTTTATGGTTCTAATGTGTATTAATGTGTTGAAATGGGTCCTAATGTGTCTCAATGGGTCCTAAAGGGTCTTTAGACCCGTTAGGACCCATTAAGACCCCTTACAACACATTAAGACACATTAGAACCATATAGTGTCTAAAAGGGTTATCAGACCCCTTAAGGCACACTTTATGGTTCTAATATGTCTTAATGTGTCCTAATGTGTCATAAGGGGTCTCAATGGGTCCTAACAAGTCTTAAGACCCCTCAAGATCCATTTTGACACATTAATACACATTAGAACCATAAAGTGTGCCTTAAGTTGTCATAGGACCCCTTAAGACACATTAATGGTTCTAATGTGTATTAATGTGTTGAAATGGATCTTGATGTGTCTCGATGGTTCCTAAAGGGTCTTTAGATCTGTTAGGACCCATTGAGACTCCTTATAACACATTTCAACACATTAAGACATAGTAGAACCATAAAGTCTCTTAAAGGGTCCTATGACCCCTTAAGGCACACTTTATGGTTCTAATGTGTATTAATGTGTTAAAATGTGTCATAAGGAGTCTCAATAGGTCCTAGGACCCCTTACCACCCATTTTGACACATTAATACACTTTAGAACCATAAAGTGTGCCTTAAGGGGTCATAGGACCCCTTAAGACAGATTAATAGAACTCTAATATGCATTAATATTTTTAAATGGGTCCTAATGTGTTGAAATGGGTCATAAGGGGTCGTAGGACCTGTTAGGACCCATTGAGACCCATTGAGACCCCTTATGTCCCATTTCGAGACATTAATACACATTAGAACCATAACGTGTCCTAAGGGGTCCTATGACCCCTTAGGGAACACTTTGTGTCTTAATGTGTCAAAATGTGTTGTAAGGGATATCAATGGGTCATGGGACCTCTTATGACACATTTTGACACATTATGACCCATTTCAACACATCAATACACATTAGAACCACAAAGTGCACCTTAAGGGCTCCTAAGACCTCTTAGGACACGTTATGGTTGTAAAGTGTATTAATGTGTCAAAATGGGTCGTAAGGGGTCCTAAGACCTATTATGACCCATTAAGACCCCTTATGGCTCATTTTGACACATTAATACACATTAGAACCATAAAGTGTGCCTTAAGGGGTTCTAAAGTGTATTAATGTGTCAAAATGGGTCGTGAGGGGTCCTACGATCCGTTAGGACTCATTAAGACCCCTTATGGACCATTTTGACATAGTAATACACATTAGAATTGTAACATGTCTTAAGGGGTCCTATGACTCCTTATGACACACTTTATGGTTCTAATGTGTCTTAATGTGTCAAATTGTGTCGTAAGGGGTCTCAATGGGTTCTAACAGGTCTTGGGACCTCTTAAAACACATTGTGACACATTAGGACCCATTTTGATAGATTAATACACATTAGAACCATAAAGTGTGCCTTAATGGGTCTTAGGACCCCTTAGGAGATGTTATGGTTCTAAAGTGTATTAATGTGTCAAAATGGATCGTAAGGGGTCCTATGACCCATTAGGACCCATTAAGACCCATTATGTCCTATTTTGATACACATTAATACACATTAGAACCATGAAGTGTGTCTGAAGAGGTTCTATGACCCTTTAAGACACTTTATGGTTCTAATGTGTATTAATGTTTAGAAATGGGTCATAAGGGTTCCTAGCACCCATTAGGACCCATTAAGACCCCTTATGTCCAATTTGGCACATTAATACACATTAGAACCATAAAGTGTTCCTTAAGGGGTCCTAAGATCCTTTAAGACACTTTATGGTTCTAATGTGTATTAATGTGTCAAAATGGGTCATAATGTGGTTTAAAGGTCCTAATAGGTCTTAAAGGGTCTAAGGACCACTTATGACATATTAATATACATTAGAACCATAATGTGTGTCTTAAGGGTTCATAGGACCCCTTAAGACATACTTTATGGTTCTAATGTGTAAATTAATGTGTCAACATGGGTCCTCATGTGTATTAATGGGTCCTAATGGAATTTAAGGGATCTAAGGACATAAAAGAATAAATGTAATCTAGCACATATTTACAAATTTTATACTAGAACATTTTCTATTGAATAATCAAAGCATACATAACAATACATGAATAAAAGCATTTCAAAGCATACATAATTGAACCAAGCTGTAGACACCTAAAAATCCTTTAGAAAATAAAATATTTTTATTTTCTGAAAAATCCCTGATGACATCATCATTTGTTAATTAATTAATTATTTAATTAATTTATTTATTTTTATGTCATTAAATTCCTTTATCTTAATTAAAAATATTTAATTAAGAAATCCCTCCCAAAAATGTTTAAATCTTATTTAAACACCTTTTCCCTATTTATTAATTATTTAATTAATAAATTGACCCAAAAATCTCAAAATAAATAATTTATTTATTTTTTGCCCAAAACCTTGCCAAATTCCTAAAGACCACTAACCTCTTCTAGAATATTCTAATCCTTCTTTAATTTTGATTAAAGGCTAATCCCATCATTTCCTAACCCTAATCCCAACTCAAGATATTTAATTAAGATTAAATATTAATCCTCATATTTATTAAATTTATTTTTAATAAATATCTTCTCAAACCTAAAACCCTTGAAATAAATAAAACCTTATTTATTTCCTAAATTTTTTTTATCCCTAGAAAGCCTAGACTTTTCTAGAAAGTCTTTATCCTCATCCAAAGCCTAGACTCTTCTAGAAAGTCTTCATCCTTATCCCCTTGACTCAAACTCTAAGCTTACCCCAAACTCTAACCTATCCTCCTAACCCAAACCTTTCCAAAAGCCTATAAATATTCCTCATTTCTAAGAGCAAAATACCCATTCACCTTTTATTTCAAGCATTGTTATCATGCTAATTTAGCTCTAGATTTAGTATAATCATTCTAATTTAGCTTACTTTCAAGCATTTTTAGCTCATCTTAATATAGAACTAATGGATTAACTTAGTTTGATTCTTGTTCATACATCATATCACATCTATTTTGGGCTTAAAAATCTACTTAATCATTATTAGTTGCATAATCTTGAGTTCTTGAAGCCTTAGGGGCAATTTTGGGTGTTCTACCCAATATTGTGCCATTTATGGGGTTTTCATGAAGCTTAAATCCTCCAAATCTGCATTAGGAAGATGTTCCAGGTGCTTTGAGAGCATACCCACATTCCTTTAAATGAGCAAATCAAACAGTGCATGGGCACATCTGTTTTAGCTCAATCTGAGGTGGCTTAGCTTAGATGTTCTTTTTTTGGATTGATTTCATGTTAGATTAGAACTTAACATTTGACTGATTTGAGCCTTTCAAAATAGATACAGATAGCCTTGCTCACATTCTGGCACCCCGGTGGGACCCACTTCACGGGTTCTTTGCAAACATTTTGATGGGTTTTAGAGTGTTTTCATATTTTTCAAGCTTATAGGTGGACGGAGCACTTCAAATTATTCTTCCTCTTCTTGTCTATATTCTTCTTCTATTCCGTCTATTTCTTCTTCTTCTTCTTGTGGGATCTTGGCCAATTTTTTTCTCAAAAAAATCCACAAGGAAACAAAGTCATACACATCTTGTTTTAGTGCTTAAAATGAAACCCCAAATCATTCTTAAATGTATTAAAGACTAAAAATTTGCAAAAATCTTCTAACAAACGAAACTAAATCAATCCAATCATTTGCATCCTTTCAACATCAAGGTTTTAGATGCATTCATGCAAAGTTAGGAACACTTCATTTTTATTTTTTTTGGAAACTTAAAAAGAGCTTCAAGTTTCCATTTCAAAAGGTTCAAAATCAACACTACATGCACGCAAAATTCTAAATCAAACTCAAAGCATTAATCAAGGATAAAATGAACTTCAGTTGCAAATATTTTAAAGTTCTTTTAAAATCTCATGCAAACTAAGAGTCCTAAATGGTTGCCAAAACTATCTTAAAAGCTTTGTTATTTGTTCCAAACAAATGTCTTCTTGCAAAATCTTGAAAGTTTCCTAGGTTTTTCATGCATCAAAACAGTCTAGGAATATCATTTTTGGGCTTAAAACATGCAAACTAGAACACAAAATCTTGAATGAAAACCAAAGTCCAAAGAATAATTTTTACTTTGAGTCAAAAACAATCTTGAATGATCTAAATTGGAAAGAAAAGCATCCCTATTCCTTCCTCTTTGAATTTCAATTCAAATGAACTCAATCTTGGATGATCTAAGGTTAAAACAAAGCACATCTTCAAAGTTCTAAATCAACACAATAATTCAATCTTGAATGCCCAAGTCAAAGCAACTGCAAACGCTTGAAAGTTTTTTGGAGTAAGAACAAATCAAAATCTAAACACTTGTGTCTTCAGAAGTTTTCAATCAAATCACACTTAATTCAATTTGGAAAAGGAACACTTGCTTGATGTGCATCTAGGAGCTTTTATTTTTTTTCAAATCCTTGTTAAAGTAAGCAATGTAAAACACTTGAACTCAGACAAGTTCACTTATTTTACTTTTAGTGAGGCCTATCTAGGGAGAAAAGTGCTTCCTCTCTGGAGAATGACCTCAACCGGTATCCCCCCCAGCCGGTATATAAATAAAGTTAAGGCAAAAAGTACTCACTTATATCTCCTAATCCATGGGCGTTCGTGCCAAATACAGTGACTGGGGATGGTAAATATTCCTCCCCCAGCATTGTTGGCTAGGCTCTTAAGTGAGTCACAAGTGGTCAGCATAATTGGGTATGGAGACTCCATGGGATCATTACAAAACCTGATAAAATAGAGGCTACCCTATCTACATATGAAAGTATCAAAATCCTTGTGCAAGGACTGATTCCAAGGGGTTTACCGGGTCACCTTAAGATTACTCACCATTTGTATTCCCTTCTAAAGGGTACCAATCTATGGGAAAGTGATTTTGATACTCACCTTCCTTAGGTAGATCTGCTTGAAGTGCTTGACAGTCAAATACTTCATGAAAACATTGTTGGAACATACACTTTTCAAAGCTTTATTAGAGTCAGTTATCCTATTTATATCTTGCAAGGTTGCTTTGTCCCTTGTGGAGATTGCTTTTCCAAAAGTCTTTTTTATCTATCCTTTGCCATTGGAAAACATTAAATTGATCTACAAACTTGATACTCAGAAAGTCTTGCAGAAATCAGATTATCCAAAGAGCCTTTTTCTCTCAAATCAACTATCAGGAATTTCCCCGAGTTATGCCCAATTTGATCAAACATCTGAAAGCTAAATTGCTCAAATCCAAAGACTATCAAGAGAAGAAAGTTGTAGAGAGAAACCTTAATAGCCATCAATCCTCTATCCAAGCAACCCAAGCAGAAGAAAAATATCAAGAAAGGCTTGATAATATTGGCTATAACGCAAGAGTCAAACATTTTGCCTGTTGATTTTGAGTAAACCATCGCTACATCAATCTTGAAAGAGAGGACTAGTTGGATCCATCACATGTCCTATTCTACCTTCAGATCTCAAAATCCTATCTCAGAAGTCCTTCATCCTAGTTTCATCCTAGTTCCATCATCAAACCTTAGTTGCATCCTAGAGTCCTTAGTTGCATTCATCATCATCTTCCTAGCAGCATCATAGATCATCCATCCTAGTTGCATTTGCATCAGCCTTTTAGAAATAGCAGTGGTTCAACATCCTTCACCATCCTTCCATCAACAATCCACAATCAGAATCCCAAATCCTTGATCCAAAATCTAGCATCCATTATCCAAACCTAAACCCACCATCTTTTGCACCAAATCCAGAGATCCAAATCCACAAGCACTTAGTGTTCAAAATCTTTGAGTTGTTTCCATCCCCTATCCTAAATAAAAAATCCCCCCCTTTTTGATAGAGCATTGTCTAAAGGAAATCCAAGTTGTCCTTGTACAACCTCATCATCTCGAGCAAGAGATTGGCTTGCATTGATAAGAATCCAGTTGACCGAAGATCATTAGTCTATCCTAGGTTGGCCAAATCCTATCACTGATCCTCCATTGGGAAAAACAAATAGCTCATTGTTGACACTTAGTAATCTTCCACTAGCATCCCACTAATCCTCCACCCAATCTTGACCCAAATCAGAGCATCCCACCAAGCCTCCATCATCACCAAGCATTTCACCAATCTATCACCATCTTCCACCAATCTTCTGCCATCTTTGATTCATATCCAAGCATCCCACCAATCCTTGCATTGCATTCTAGAAGTTCATTCATCCTTAGAAGTTCCTTAAGCTTGCATCCATCATTCTTTAGCATCTTTAGGAAACATCTTGCATCCATCTAGCATCTGCATCTCCATGCCCATCGAGACAAGATCTGGATCTAGGAAGTGAAGGAACATGAATCCTTATCCAATCACTAGCACATCTGATCCCAACAATTTTACTAGTGCGATGGTAGCATGTGATCCCCAAATACAAACTAGCAATGCATGGGAAGATCCCAATATCCCCTCAGCTCCTCTGGCAATAGAAACATTTGTGAGTCATCTAGAGAATCCACCAGTATTCAATACACTCATGGCCCAAAACCAGTAGAGCATGTTCACTAACTTTGAACAAAGGCATACTCCCATTCTGCCATATCTCCATCCTCATATTCCCATGAGCACTATCCAAATCCCAGCACAAGTATACTCTTTGTTCATCCAACCATTCCTTGATCCAACTTTGCAAACATCTCAAGAAACCTCCACCATTCCCCTTCTTTTGCAAGGAAGCTTTGCAAGTCCTGTAACACAAGCTGTAACACCATCTGATTCATTCCCTATCATAGGTACTTCATCATCCGCCATGGCTGCCCAAGCTCTTGCACAAATCCAATGCTTGTGACAAAATCAACTCCCACCTCTTACACATCCCTCTACACAAGTAGTTCCGCCATCTTCCATTGGCCAATCAACACCATTCTTTCCAGGAGGGATGCAATCATCCTTCCCCCTCACTTCACAAGCTTCTACATTCACACCTTTCATGCTAGGAGGGATGCAAATGTCCTTTCCTTTTACTCCACAAGCTTCAGCATCCATACCATCTTTTCTAGGGTCAACACAATCATTTCCCTCTTCCTCCCCACAAGCTTCAGCATCCACACCATCTATTCTGGGGGTAGCGCAATCACTTCCCTTTCATACTCAACAAGCTTCCACATCAACATCACCCTTTTCATGGGGAGTACAAATGTTCTCTTCCTTCCCCCCCAACAAGCATCTACCCAGGCACAAGCCCAGGAAAATGCCTTCACCACAGGAATGCCTTCCATGGGTTTTTCAAATCCACCATTCATGTCCCAAACTCCCATCACATCTACCTTCCTAGCATCTGATGTGACACAATTCCCACCTCACACTAGTTCTTGTTGGGGTCTCACTCAAGAAGACATGAAAGCCTTTGGCATACCAACACACTCCCCCACATCTGTGTTTGCAAATCAACAAGCCATTTTCTCCCAAGCAACACAACAACAACCATCACAACCTCCACTAGTTTCATCATTTAGAAGCTATCCATTCACAACACCTAGTGCTTTTCAGAAAGTTCCTCCACCTCAGCAGAAAAGGTCATCCCATTTCACAAGTTATCTTTCCCAGCCACCCTTTTCTTCAAGCTTCCCTACATCAGTTCCACCCTTAAGCAATGCAGGAATGCACCTGACCTATATCAGTCAACCACAAAGCCAAGTTCAGCAAGGACCATCTTATCAACAAGCTACATCATTCCACCAGCCTCCCCCATAGTAATTGCACTTCCCATCACAGCAAAAAAGCCCCATCATTCCCCAATAGAAGCAAGTTTCCTCTTACCAGTTACAGCAACAAGTCCTAGTCATCCCACAACACTAGCAAGAAATCTCATATCTGCCACCACAATATCCTCCTGTGCCACATCAGTAGTATCCTCCCTAGCAAACATCACTCCATAATCCACTCCAATCCACCTATCCTGCTGGGAAATCTCCATATCCCACTCCACAATACCCGCCTCAAATGGGAGTACCTGCTCAAACATTGATCAATGCCGAGTGGGAAGCCATGAAGAATGCTCTTAAAGAGCTTCAAATTGGTACTGAGAACAAAACCTACAAGTTCAAAGAGGTGTGTCCTTAGCCATTTGACCGATCCATTGCTGCTATTCCTTTCCCCAAGCACTTTGAGACACCTAAATTTGATAAATATCAGGGAAAAGGAGATCCAGTCAACCATATTAAAGAATTCTATATGGTGTGCCATGAAGTAGCTTACAATGATAATTAACTTTTACACATATTCCCCAAAAGCTTGGGAGGAATTCTTGTTGAGTGGTTTTACAAAATACCATGTGGGACTATCACAACTTTTGCTGAACTCTCTGAGAAGTTCATTTCCCATTATGCCCACAATGTTGAGAATGAGTTGACCTTGTTAGATCTCTGCAACTCAAAATAGAAAGAAGGAGAAAGCCTAGTAGAATACTTGTAATGATGGAAAAATCTTACCACCAGGTTGTGATACCAACCACCTGAGAAACATTTGACCAAAATATTTATTGATAATCTGCATCCTAAACTATCCCATTTTATGAGGATGAATTGTCTCCAAACCTATCAGGATATCAAGAGCAAGGGGATAGGTATTGAAAAGGCCCTCCTAGATGAAGGCACAATTTGACACTTCAAAAATGATTCCCAAAATAAACCCAGCAATGATAAATCTCATTATTGGAATCGTAACAAAAACATTGTTACCGATGGACCCACTGATACCAAACATGTCCAATTCATCATATCTAGTCCTACACCAACTCCTGCATACCAACAACAACAAGTGCCTATCTATCAGCAATATCCTCAGGTCCATCAACAACCCACACAACAATATCATTCTTAGAATAATCTGAATAATTATCAGCAGCAAGCTCATCAAGCTTATCAAAGTAATCCAAACAATCAAGTCAATACCATTAACACTTCTCCCAATCAAAACAAACCCAGAGCTGAAAAATATCTGAATAAGACCTTCACAGTGCTGGGTGAACCTTTGGATGTTATCTTTCATCAAATGGCCAAGGCCAACTTGATTACATATGCACCAATCCAGCCGGTTGATGATAACACTCCCAAGCCCGATTGGTACAAAGATCATGAGTACTATGATTATCATCGTGTCAAAGGACACACTACCCTAAAGTGTATGAGACTCAAAAACTATATCCAAGATCTCATTGACCAAAAGGAGATCCAAGTAGACACACTTGCTCAAGCCTTGCCAAATGCCAATTTGCAAATTTATTAGAATGTGTTCCCACAACACAATGCTGGGAACAATGAAACTAAAACCAATCATCCCTAGAACCATGGCAAAGGAAAACAAGAAGACCACACTACTACCTATATCAATTATGATAATATTATTGGATGTATAACCCAAGTTGAGCCCATAGTCAATGCCATCCATGTTAGAGGAGCAGATAGTCAATGTGTTGTTACCACCTGCAGAGGTCAGATAACTATCACTGGTGCCCGACCAAGGCCAGCACATAATGCACATAATGCATAGTACAACCTCATAGAACATCTTGGGAACACATCGGCCCAAATATCCATCTTGGACCTTCTCCACACGTCACCCCTCCATCAGGAGATCCTTGACCAAGCTCTCAAAGAAGGACATGTCCCCACAGACATTAACACCACCCAGTTTGAGATCCTTGTGGGACATCTATCTGCATCATGTGCTTTATCCTTTAAACCATCTAACATACCAGACATTGCACCTAACCACTCTCTCCCTCTCCTCATCACTATTATGGTCAGAGACTTTTCCATCAAACAGGTTTTAATAGATAATGGCTCGGCCCTAAACCTGTGTACTCTCAAATTCATTCAGTAGAATGGGTTCACAAAGGCTGATATATCACATGAAGTAATCACTATCAAAGCCTATGACAACTTGGAGTGTACCTTTGAAGGTACTATTACTTTGCCCATTCAGCTGGGCCCAGGAACACAGGATACTATTTTCCATGTTGTTGATCTTGACCTACCATTCAATATCCTCCTAGGCCAACCATGGATTCATTCCATCAAGGTTGTACCATCTACTTACCATCAATGCATCAAATTTCCACATTAAGGTGCTGAGGTTACCATCCATGCTAACCCCCAACCCTTCACATACTGTCGTGCAATGGAAACATCATTCCCTCATTCCACTCATTGTCCTGGAACTGATATTGGCACTTCTATTGCCAGCTCATCCCGATCCCATTGCAATCTAGAGACCATCCTTGCTTCCACCCTCTATTCTGTCAAGATCAATAACTAGGGATATGGTGAATACAACCTACATGATGCATTTTCCATAGGGGTCCTCCCACTTGATCCACATACTCAAGGGTGCCCAAGTCACCAAAGAAAACCTGTAGAAGATATCCATGCAATCAAGAGAATTGGACCTATGACTTTTGAATCCAATGGCAACATAAACAGTCAAGAGATGGATCCTGACATCAATAGGTGGTTGTATAAAGATCCCCCACCACCCGACACTCAACTCCTTGGCTACTTCAAAGATAAATACCCACAATCGCACAAATACACTATTGAGCAATGGAACTATCAAGGCGGTGGTCTAGGACCACAAGAAGGTGGCAGCCAATATCCCATCATAGCATCAAAGAATCCTGAGCATCAGTGTCTTGGCTTTAATACCCCTCACCTACATATACAAGAGCCTAATACCGAAACTGGGGGCACCAACATGACTAGCGTTCCCCTCTTAAATAGCTAGGATGACCTCATAGAGATCGAAGACATCCCTGAAGAGAAAGAAATCAGATCCTATGATGATATCTTTGATGATGACACCCTCCTGGGGACTTCTATCCTCCAACAACTCACCATCAATCTCATAGAACTTCCCTTCACCCACCTTGAACTCATAGACTGGGACCAACCAAGTGTCACACACATCGATGAGCTCCAAAGCACAGAAGCACTCCTAGAATTCATGGGGGCATTAGGCCAGGCAACAGATCAAAATTTAGAGTCAACTCACATTTATAAGCTTGACCCAGAAGGATATTTTGGGGGGGGGGCAAGCTTTAGTTGCAAAAGAGGAATAGAAAGAGTAAAACATGAATCTTTATGTGAAAACCCTTCTGGGGCACATTCTGATTCCAAAATAGTAAAAATAAAGAGCATATCTTCTAGTGAAAACTTGGCAATTCAAGAACTAGAAGATGAAGACTTGCCTCTTCCTCCCATCCAAGATTATAGACCCGAGCAGTCACCAATCATCATAGAGGAAACAAAGCTAGTCAACTTGGGTATAGAGGAATGTTTGAGGATCACCTACATTGTGGCCAATCTGATAGAGGGTGAAGAAATGGCTTTAATTGCACTCCTTAGAGAATCAATTATAAATTTTGCATGGTCATATGCACACATGCCTAGGCTTGATCCTAATCTTATCATCCATCATCTAGTAGTGGATCCTAATGTCAAGCCAGTAAAGCAAAAGTTGAGGAAAATACATCCAAAGGTCACCTTATTAGTCAAAGTAGAGCTTGAAAAACTCCTCCAAGCCAAGATTATTAGAGCAATAGATTACTCAGATTGGATCTCCAACATGGTTCCTATCACAAAGCCTTCAGGCGACATTAGAATTTGTACAAATTTCAGGGACTTAAACAAGGCATGTCCTAAAGATGATTTTCTGCTACCAAATATAGACATGATTGTAGATCTTACAGTGGGTCATGAAATGTTGTCACTAATGGATGGCTTTTCAAGCTACAATCAAATTCGTATAGTAGAAGTAGATCAACATAAAACAACATTCACAAATCCATGGGGTACCTTCTACTACAACATGATGCCATTCGGGCTAAAGAATGTAGGAGCCACATATCAGAGAGCGATGACAGCAATCTTCCATGACATGATCCACAAGATCCTAGAAGACTATGTGGATGACATTCCTGCAAAATCTAAAACACGAGGTGAACACCTAAGTATTCTTGAGAGTGTGTTCGATTGCTTACATCATTATGGCTTAAAACTCAATCCAAAGAAATGTATCTTTTGTGCTACATTTGGAAAGCTCCTAGGTTTCATAGTATCATGATGAGGCATAGAGATCGACCCCAAAAAGGTCAAAGCAATAATAGAAATTTCTCCATGAAGAACACTCAAACAACTCAGAAGCCTATAGGGAAAGCTTCAATCAGTGCATCGGTTCATTTCTCAGCTGGCAGACAAGTGCCAACCTTTCACGCATCTCTTATGAAAAGACACAACCTTCAAATGGGATCCCATATGTCAAAGAAGCTTTGATAAGCTCAAGGAGTATCTAGCCAACTCTCCAATCCTAGTGCCACCAGTTCCAAGATGCCCTCTCATACTCTACATCTCAGCAACCACTACAACACTGGGGGCACTCCTAGCTTAGCATGATGATCAAAATAAAGAGAGAGCCATCTACTACATTAGTTGAACTCTTGTCAGCTATGAGATTAATTATTCACCTATGGAAAAGCATGCCTTGTAGTAGTTTTTGCCACTCAAAAGCTTAGACATTACATGCTCAGTCACACAATCAGGCTCATTTCAAAGGTGGACCCCCTCAAATATCTACTATCAAGGACAACTCTCATAGGCCATATGGAAAAATGGGTCATGTTACTCAGCGAGTTTGACATCCAGTATATTGATCGGAAAGCAATCAAAGGGCAAGTCATTGCTGATCAACTAGCAGAGGCACCACTGGTGGATGCTTATCCACTAATCATGGAATTCCCTGATGAACACTTATGTATGTTCAAAGAATAGGTCATGTGGAAACTATACTTTGATGGCTCCTACACATCACATGGATCAAGGGCAAGAATCTTATTTGTCACACCTCAAGGTGACTACATTCCAAAATCATTCAAGTTAGGATTCCCATGTACTAACAACATTTTAGAATATGAGGCACTCATCTCAGGTCTCAAAACAACCATTCAATGGAATATCACAAAATTGCAAGTGTTTGGGGATTCACAACTAATTATCAAACAAGTCCTTAATGAATATCAGACAAAGGACAACAAGTTGCTACCCTACAAAGAGCTAGTGGACAGATTGAAAGAGCATTTCCTAAATCTATAGTTCACACAGATACCAAGACTTCAGAACAAAGCAGCCAATGCAATGGCAACCATTGGATCCTTGTTAGAAATCCCATGCGATGCATCATAGTATGAATTCCTAGTTGAGTAGCTACATACAGTAGCTTATGAGAATGTCGATGCAGAAATGGTGTGTGTCTTGGTTGGTCCTCAGTCCCTGTGGTACCACAACATCCATGCATATCTAAAGAATGGTATCATATCTCCCCATCTCACCAATAACTGATGCCAAAACCTTATTCGTAGAGCTTCCGCTACACTCTTGTAGCCAACACCCTTTATCATCGAGGGTATCACAATATCCTCTCTAGGTGTTTAGATTCAAAAGAGGGCATCGTGGCTTTACAAGAGGTCCACGCTGGAATTTGTCGTGCCCATACGAATTGCATGGTTCTACCTAAGCAGTTGCTTTGATTTGGGTATTATTGGCCAACCATGGAACATGATGCTTGTGAATTTGTCAGAAAATGTTTACCATGTTAGCAGCATGCAAATTTGATTCATGCACTAGCACAAGACTTGCAGCCCATTGCGCCACCTTGGCCATTTTCATGTTGGTGCTTTGACCTTGTTGGCTTAATCACTCCCCTTTCCTCAGATGGACACAAGTACATAATAACTACCATAGAGTACTTCACCAAATGGGTTGAAGTGATTCTGCTCACCCTAACTACTAGCATCCAAATATCCAAGTTCATCCTTTACCACATCATCTGCCACTTTGGCATACCATCTACCATCTTTACAAACCATGGCATACCTTTTGAAAACCAACATGTGGATGATCTGTGTGCCAGACTCCACATCCATCACCATTTCTCCAGTCCATATTTCCCTCAAGGAAATGGCCAAGCTGAGGCAACCAACAAAACTATCTTGGAAATCCTCAAGAAGGTTGTCAATGATTTTGGTCGTGATTGGCACCTCCAAATCAATCCCGCCCTTTGGGCCTACCACACTTCTTATTGCACTCCCATAGGCACCACCCCATATTCCCTTGTATATGGTGCCAAACCCATTCTACCAATTGAAGTTGAGCTCCCATCATTGCGAGTCTCCATGAAGAACTACACCACTGATGAAGACTATCATGTGGCCTGTCTCACATAGCTAGACCTGTTAGATGAAAAAAGATAGCAAGCATATGATCACCTAGTTGCATACCAGAATCTACTCAAAAGGAGTTATAACAAGAAGTTCCATCCTAGACAGTTCTAGGTTGGTGACATGGTCCTCAAAGAAAATTAGAAAGTCCAAGAAAATAGAGAAAAGAAAGGCAAGTTTGAGCCTACTTGGCTGGGCCCCTATGTTGTCATAGCATGCTTCGACTCCAGAGCTTATCAGCTATCTACACCAGAAGGTGAGCCTTTGCATGATCCAATCAACATCATACATTTGAAGAGGTTCTATGCCTGAACCAAATCCTACATATTCAAAAAATCCATAAAAATTGAAAAAAGCAGAAAAATACAAAAAAATCAAACAAGCAAAAAAGAAAAGAAAAATAATCGTCCAATGGTGAAAACTTGGCAATTCAAGTGCGTTGGACAAGTATGTTGGTGAAAACTTGGCAAACAGGCACCATACATAGTGGACCGAGTCATTATCTATCAAAATCCCCATCGCCATCCACCATCCCCTAGCATTCCTCTATTTTTATAATCCTCAAGCAAAACCGCAATCCCACCTGCACATATCTTGTACCCTATTTTTGTACCATATCCTATATAGCGAGATCTTCCTATCCCCAATCCTGAGCTTCTGTACATCTTCATTGTCTATAGCTTTTCCTGTCTATTGTACATGTCATCCCTTTTTATTGTACATAGTCCTTGTCAGTCATGTAGCCACATTTGATTAGAACTCTTTTTCCTACCTAGCCTTGTACTTCAGCAACCTCACTTGTCGACTATTCTTGATCACAGTGATTATTTTTTGACTTCATCATTTTCTAGCAAACAACTAGCACTCATTCTCTCATCAATCCATGGGTCCTTGAGGATGTATCCTTCCTCCTGTCAGACCTAATCTTCCCCCAATCCCACCAGGTTCGTGTCGATGCATCCTTCCACATGTTCAGACCAATCCTCCTCCCGTCAATCAATCTATCACATCAAATCTCTCTCCTTGGCAAAGGATGTCTTTTTGGAGTTATCATTTTGATCTTGGATTTTGTCCTTTGGATCTTGTTAATCTTTTATAGCTTCTCATTGTTCTCTACTCAAAGTCGCCATGATCCTTTCTATCATGGTGTGCAGCAAATGAGGATAATCTGGGGCAAGGTCTTTTGATCTTTTTCTTCTGCCTGTGAGTCAGTCGTGTGTTTGTGGTTTCTTCAACATCATTTCCACCATGCCTCCTCTGGGTTTCATGTGTGATGCTGGGGCAACCCTGTGTGTCTTTTTAGCGTCAGACCTATGCAACATTGCTGACAAGGCCTCGTGATCCCAGTATCCTTGGTAGGTCTCTACAATTGCTATATTAAACTAGGTTATGCTCTCCAGATTTGCACCTAGAACTCCCAACATCCCCTGCATCTTGCATATATAGATTAATCTTGCATCTTGCATCTCTCATGTAGCTGCATCCTACATTTTGCATTCCATCTCATCTTGCATTCACCCATCTTTGCTCTTGGTAGTTTGGTTATTTATCTCCCCTTCTTCCTAAGTCCTTCCTTCTCTGTTTCCTTTTGAGAAAATTCTACACCGTTTACTCCTTGCATTCTTTTCTCGAGGGGGCACAATCCCTCATTCCTCTAAATTCTAGCTTGGGGCATTTTATTTTCTTATCTTTGATGCCATGCCACTTGTGGCATCGCATCAAAGAGGGCCAAAATGTAGACACCTAAAAATCCTTTAGAAAATAAAATATTTTTATTTTTTGAAAAATCCCTGATGACATCATCATTTGTTAATTAATTAATTAATTAATTATTTAATTTAATTTTATGTCATTAAATCCTTTTATCTTAATTAAAAATATTTAATTAAGAAATCCCTCCCAAAAATGTTTAAATCTTATTTAAACACCTTTTCCCAATTTATTAACTATTTAATTAATAAATTGACCCAAAAATGCCAAAATAAATAATTAATTTATTTTTTGCCCAAAACCTTACCAAATTCTTAAAGACCACTAACCTCTTCTAGAATCTTCTAATCCTTCTTTAATTTTGATTAAAGGCTAATCCCATCATTTCCTAACCCTAATCCCAACTCAAGATATTTAATTAAGATTAAATATTAATCCTCATATTTATTAAATTTATTTTTAATAAATATCTTCTCAAACCTAAAACCCTTGAAATAAATAAAACTTTATTTATTTCCTAAATTTCTTTTATCCCTAGAAAGCTTAGACTTTTCTAGAAAGTCTTTATCCTCATCTAAAGCCTAGACTCTTCTAGAAAGTCTTCATCCTTATCCCCTTGACTCAAACTCTAACCTTACCCCAAACTCTAACCTATCCTCCTAACCCAAACCTTTCCAAAAGCCTATAAATACTCCTCATTTCTAAGAGAAAAATACTTATTCACCTTTTATTTCAAGCATTGTTATCATGCTAATTTAGCTCTAGATTTAGTATAATCATTCTAATTTAGCTTACTTTCAAGCATTCATCTTAATATAGAACTAATGGATTAACTTAGTTTGATTCTTGTTCATACATCATATCACATCTATTTTGGGCTTAAAAATCTACTTAATCATTATTAGTTGCATAATCTTGAGTTCTTGAAGCCTTAGGGGCAATTTTGGGTGTTCTACCCAATATTATGTCATTTATGGGGTTTTCATGAAGCTTAAATCCTCCAAATCTGCATTAGGAAGATGCTCCAGGTGCTTTGAGAGCATACCCACATTCTTTTAAATGAGCAAATCAAACAGTGCATGGGCGCATCTATTTTAGCTCAATCTAAGGTGGCTTAGCTTAGATGTTCTTGTTTTGGATTGATTTCATGTTAGATTAGAACTTAACGTTTGACTGATTTGAGCCTTTCAAAATGGATACAGATAGCCTTGCTCACACAAGCATGCATAGTTGAACCATCAAAGCATGTGCACATCAAAGCAGATGTACATTTAATTGAGCCATCAAAACATATATATTTACTAACATATTTAAAAATTACATGTACACTTGAACACAATATTGAACTATGAAAGCATAAATAAAATCATGTACAACATTTAGCATACATAACAACATGTGTAAAAGCATTTTATTAGATTAGTAATTTATCATAAATTTAATCTAACTAGTAATCAATCTAGCGCTAATGTCATATAATTAATCTATGTAATATATTAAGGGATGGCTTAAGGGTACATACATAAATACATGTACACATATAACAATTTTTTCACGTAAAAGAATACTTATTCAAGAACATATACAAATTTCATGTACAAGAACATACTAGATTGAACTATGCCTAAAAGCATTTCAAACCAAACATGTCATAATTATATATAGATCAAAGTATTATTTTCCAAGCATGCATAATTGAACCAAGCGTGCATAACTATATATCAAAGCATATCCAATATCTATTGTAACATCATTTATGATTTCTAAGCTAAAAAAACACTTGAGTTTAATTGTGAAAGTACGAAAGCTACAAAAAATAAGTTTAGGCTAGAGCTCTTGAAACATATAGTTTGTATCCTCTCTATCTTTTATTATCTCCTAAATTTTTTCATGTTCTTCAATAGGCAACCTCCACTTTTGGTTTCCACGTCATCTTTTTGGCAATGCAAGTTTGTCGCTATAACCAAATGACTATAATTTAGATTTTTTTGTCCAAGCACGTATTCAACAAATTGAACACCATTTTTGTCTATCTTCATTTTCTAATAATATGTTCCTTCAATGACAACTGTACCAATTTTATATGATTGTCCATCACCATCTACAATTACTTATGACAACTTATATTTTTCTTTCGTCATCTTAGAAGATAATAATCTACACTTTTTGCATTGTCGGGATCTGCAACCACAACAAAATTATCGCCTACATGTACAAATGTCCATGCAATTTAAAAATTAAATAAAAAGATATAAATATTTTGATCACCACTTGTGATAAATTGAAATTAATAAAAAAATATACATACATGTGCACACACCTGTAATAAATAAATAAAAAACATGTTCAAAATCTGTTGAATATATAGGATCATGAATGTTTATGTCAATGTCATCATCTTCATAAGGAGGCATTTTGATCAACTCCTTCATATCCCATTGTGAAACATATCCATTTACAATAATCTCAAATTGACTCATTGGATTGACCTCAACATAATCAGCACAAAAACATGATTTTTCTCTTACTTGAATTAATGGCGGCCTGTGTTGTCCTATAGTCATCAGTTGATGTAAACTTATGATACAACCAATTCTTTGATAATTGTAAGGATTGGATTGATCTATATCTGATACAAATATGAACAAAATTTAAAATTTGCACACATTTTTAGATCAACAATTACATGATAAAAGTGGTAAAAAAACATACGATTGAAAATTTTATAAATAAGAATTTGAACAAAATAAATTTTACCTTTCACTTCCCAAAAATAACATTTGTTGTATTCAGTGTCTCGACCAGTAAAATGACCTTGGCACCATTCAATAATTTTATTCTCATTCTCTATCATGTTACCTGTGTACAACATGTAAATTTACATGAACTAAATTAGTTTAAAGAAAATGGATCTAGAAGCTTCTTTCAAGACATTATAAATACTTTCAAATACCATTTACATGTACCTAAAAATTCATGTTGGTGAAGTGCATGTTTTACACATGCTCTTGCTTCATCGTGCTCCCCTTTTCCATGGCCACTTTCAAAGAAGTTCCACATAAACTTAACATGTTGTCTAGCATGTTGCATGCTTAACCAATTAAAAGCTTTTGCAAATTTAAATTGTCCTTCTTGATAATTTTGTGTACACACATGTACATATATGTAAGATCTCATTTAAAAATATAGTTCATCATGTACAAATTTAATAACTTAAAAAGATGAGAATGAAAATGAATTGAAATACACATGTACTTACATGCACAACCATCATACCATATCTAGTGTTGTGAAGCCTTTATCCCATGATTCACAAGATCTTCAAAAAATATTGCAAAATAATGAGCCACATAGCTCCTATCATGAACTCTATCATCACTGATATAGAAATGAACCTCCTTGATGATAAAGCATTCATTTTGATCAATACTTTCTATCCCATCCAAATCAAATTGTGCATGTTTGTAGATCACTTACACAAATATCATAACTTGTTTAGAATGATAATATTGACTTTGAAGCTCTGATTGAGGGGAAAATGTATAGCTCTTAGAGAAATCTATAATTAAAAGAATACAACTAGGAGGAAAACAATTTTTGGAATCATGAAATTGTTTAGCTTGCCATCGTGCACCAGGACAATGTTGGATATTTGGATATATCATAGTATGAAATTTGGTCATAAACTCAAGGTAGGGAAATTCACTCTCCTTCAATGTAATTTTTTTGGATTCATCTAATGTCTTAGTTCGGTATGTCTCATATTCAAATCTCTTCCATAAAACCAATGTTGAAACATCAATATTCTTAATTTGCAGTGGAAATTCATGCAAATCTCCACAATCATTGCATGTATTTTTTATACATTGTACTTTGAACTCATCTGAATCTTTTGATTTATCACATAAAATAGACTTCACAAATTGTGTCATACTTCTAGGGATAACCATATTTGTATTAAGTACTGCCATAGCCTTTTTATATGATTGCAAGTATAGATGAAATTCAACATGATTTTGACAAGAAGTTTTGCATACCTTATTTATGCGTACAAATAAATGACACAACCTCTCAAACATTCTCTGACATATTTTCACATCTAAAAACTCTTTCTTGAATGCTTGAAATAGTTCACTTTGTGTTATATCTATAAATTGTTTTGGATGTTTATATTTCATACTTGTCTCTTCATCTTTCATCTGTATAGTATCTCTTCTATTGGAAGAAATACAAGAGAAAGTAGTCCAATATTCAATGACTTGTGTTTTTACATCTTCATAAATTTTATCTTTTCGAGGAAGTCTACAAATATTTACCCAATTCTTTCTAATGTTTTCATCTAACATATTTCTCCTCTTGATATATCTTTGAACAGTTCTTCTAGATAGTTACATTAAATAAAAAATTGCACAAACTTATTTTCTCCATGTCAACTTTCTACTAGATATTGTAGTTATCAATGCTCTACATGCAACACTTAAATCAAATCCTTGAGTTGTGTTCTTAATGTTGGTTAATGCATCTTACAAATTTTCAACTATTGTTCGATTGACATTATCCGTAGAGATTTTCCTGTTATCAACACCCAATAACTCCAAAACAAGAGTCATCTCTCTTTTCCTGAACAACTTTGCAAATAGTTGTGTTCTTCCAAACATGCTTTTATTTTCAAAATATTCATCCCAAATTTTTTTGCAATGCAATTTACTTGTACTTTCATATACCATGTGTTTAGATGAAACTTGACTGAAAAGTGTGTCTTCATTCATCTCCATCAAATTTTCCCATGTCAAATGATATGTTTCCACATTCAGAACTACCAATTTGTTCTCCTACTTGAATTGTATCTTCTTCAATATCAATAGGTTCTTCCTCTACTTCAACATGTTGATCTTTATTATATTTTGTATGACCTTTTAGTTTCTCATCTCTTATTCGATCGCATTTTCTTGTTTTGTTCCTTTTATTCCCCATTGAATTGAAAGCTTCAATTCACCTACATACAGAAAACCATATACCCAATAAAAAACTATAAACAATATTTATATGTTCATAAATAAAAAATAAAATAATATAATGCTTTAATGTAAAAAACTAAATAAAATAATGCTTGAATTTTAAAAAACAAACAAAATAATATTTCAATTAAAAAAATTAAATAATATATAAATATATCTTGCAAAAAAAACATACCTTCTTGACGAAATTATCCTTCATAATTCCCTTTGGAATGAATAAAAATAAAAAAAACTTCCACCAAATGATTTTATTTAAAAACTCACTTATTATTTCACATGTACTAAAGAATTTGTTTTTCATTTTTTAAATCCAAAATTTTTCCTTTTATATGGGGTTTAAGTGCTCAGTTGCTAAGGCGACCGTGATCGGTTGGCCCTAGTTTTGGCCAAACTAGTTTTGGCCGAGCCAGGTCTAGCCAAAACTACCTATGTGTCATCCGATGTGGTAGCCAAACAAGGAAAAATTGAAGATTTTTAGAACTTCTCAGTTCTGCAGCTTATTTCTCCATCAAAACTCAAATTTATTCAAAAATTAAAAATACAATTTTGTAGAGGTCGGAGTTAGGATTATGGGCATATAAATTTTATAATATTTTGATTACAAATAATATATTATAATTATAAAATAGTGTAAGTAGGCATTTTAAAATTTCAGAAAATGCTTCTTCAAAAAAAGAAAAAAATAGTAAATCATAACAAAAAAATTTAAAATTTATATTTAACACTAGAGGAGAGAGTCCTTTTCAAGATTATGTAATTTTTTTTTGAAAAATGTGCATTTGATAGGGAAAATTTGACGGGAGACAAAAACTATCAATTTCAGATAAGTTCAACTTTGAGTAGTCACAACGGGAAAAATATACATTGGAAAATTAAATTTTTTTATATACACTAGCTATACATGTCATCTATAACATATTTTGAAATTAGAGGAAAAAAAAGATTATTTGCATATACTTTTTTGACGGGAACTAAACCCTAGATTTTCAACATTTTTCAACAATTAAAATATGGACTTCAAAAATTAAAAAACTATATCAATTATTATTCAAAAAAAATTGAAAAAATTATAGACATAAATTTCATCCAGTTTTACACATTTCATTAGTTTACATCATCTTCAAATTCTAAACACAAATGTGACTTTTGTGTCGTTAAAGTTGAACAATTTGCATGTTGTTGACCTTTTCCTTTATAAAAGTGTAACATATGTTTGTACTTTTACATCACTGTATCTCATCAATATCTTGGAATAGTTTTTAGCCATTTGTGAGGGACTTTGTTTCAAGTTCCCTAGCATTTTTTATGAATGGTAGCCAAAGCTTATGAAAAATTTCCTATTGAAGGCTCTTCGACTTCAAGCATGTGAAAATAAAATAGACCATTTTACTTTTGGAGAAGGGGTTATGCCTCCTAGTTTCAAAGTACTTCACGACCCTGTTAGAAATATTGATACCATGATTGCAAATTTTGGGGGAGTGCAATAGGTAGTGTTTCTCCCATTGATTCTACATTTTGATGGATTATTATTCTGTGGGCCTACCAAAAGTCTATAAGAGATCATTCACAATACATGTGTGTACTCGATTAAGAGATTTACATAAGAACGGTTAAGTCCACTTTATTAAGTGATTTCAATTTTCTACAATGATTAAAAGGTAACAATAAATTTATTTTTAAATAGAAACTATATCTTACCTGATTCAGATTTGTAATCTATCAAATAGATATCACCTTCTAGTGATGAATGTGTCCTTATGTTCTGCTCGGTAGCCTCATGTATATTCTAAAAACTGAATGCTTCTTTCATAAATCTTCTATCAAAAACCCTTTCATTGATCTCCTAATGTCTTTAGTGAGACTACTCCTTCATGATACATATTTATAATGACATCTTTACAATTTTTATGTTAAACTATCTTGACCTAATTAGGGTTTACAATATCTTAGAAAACCTAAGATCAACGGTGTAACAAAATAACCTAGATCTAACATTACATAGGAATCATCAACAAATTAATGATTACATCCATATTTAATTCTATCTCGATCTTGGTAAATCATTTCCTGATCAGTGTGAACCATTTGCATAGATGTTTGTGCCATTTCAGATTACTATGTCATTTCTTGCTTTTCTCAGTAATCACTGCATTCTCCATTCATTAAATTACTAGTGCTTGGTTCATATGAATTCTCAGTGATCACTAGCTCAGTACTCGATAATTTTTTGATACTAGGTGAGTGTACTCAGTCCAACCCTTGTTTGGTTAACTTAGAGATCTGCCTTGTCTTTTCTCAGTGTGTATGCTTTATATGGTTGACTGACTGTCCTGTTTGTTTCCTTTACTGGTTGAATAACTGATTGATACTAATGAAAATCCTTTAATGCTCAAATAGGAGTAACATTCTCCCCCTTTTGTATTAGTATCAAAATCTCATGTATATGTACCGACTACCAAAAAATATATACAAACTCCAAAAATATACACTAACTCCCCCTTTGTGCATGCTTTCGGTGTGAAGTACATAGTGGCATATATATACATAGACTTTCCCCCTTTTTGAAATTAATGCCAAAAAAAAATAATGTACTTACAAATTATCAAAAATATGCTAATGGGTTTTCTTGAGTGAGTCCAAGAGGTTTTCCCATTCCTCTTTTAGGTTCTCAAGAGCAATGTGCTCTAAACCGACTTGTGCATGCATGTGAAAAATATTTTCTAGCATAGAGATTTCTAGGGTGGCAACAAAAGATTTTTTCTTATTAACATGATGCTCCATGATCTTCAGATGTGGAAGTAACTCAATCTGAAGCTCGGTGATTTAATCACTTATTATATCTTCTTGCTTTCATAAATCAATTCTCAACCATTGAAGTTCTTGAACCTTTGAAATATGCTTATGAAAAGCATTTGGCTTGGTTATAGAATTGTTTGCACTGACCTTAATCTCTTCATCAATTTTCTTGAGCTTTTCACTAACATTGGTAGTGATTTGGTCCATAGTGCATAACTTGAACAAAATTTGAATTATGTTTTGAATGATGGTTTCAAGCTCGATAATAACCTCTGAGAGATTAACCTTATTAATGTTGGAGATTTTCTAGCATGCTAGTACTGACTGTATGTTTGTCATTGATGACAACATATGGAAAGTAGCATGCATGGAAGTCTTATGTAGTAAGCTGCTATATAACTATTTGTGGTGATTTAATCACTTATTGTATCTTCTTGCTTTCGTAAATTAGTTCTCAACCACTGAAGTTCTTGAACCTTTGAAATATGCTTATGAAAAACATTTGGCTTGGTTAGAGAATTGTTTGCACTGACCTTAATCTCTTCATCAATTTTTTTGAGCTTTTCACTAACCTCGGTAGTGAGTTGGTCCATAGTGCATAACTTGAACAAAATTTGAATTATTTTTTGAATGATGGTTTCAAGCTCGGTAATAACCTCTGAGAGATTAACCTTATTAATGTTGGATATTTTCCAGCATGCCAGTACTGACTGTATGTTTGTCATTGATGACAACATATGGAAAGTAGCATGCATGAAAGTCTTATGCAGTAAGATTTTAGTATATGAAGCATGGACATGATATCAACATGATATCATGGGCGTAGAGGTTAACTGTTAGTATAGATAGTTATATAGCAGCTTGTGTTAGCAGTGTTCCTGACAGAGTTATAGGCAATGTTCTATGTATGGTTGTCCATACAGTTGTCATGGAGCCTTGCTCACTTGGATATATGTTGAAAAATTTTTAGTGATGTTTTAGTTATGGACACATAGTTTGTTGATGAGTAGAAGTGAAGTTATGCAGTCACTATTCACCAGCAGCAGTTTCCTGTGTTTATTTAGAAGAGCCAATAGAGATTTTATTGGTTCTTGAGTTGCACCTATCCTATTGGTATGCACTCTTGGATTTAAGCTTATAGAAGAGTTATTGATATTTAGTTAAGAGTGCATGAGTTAATTCAGCTTACAGAGAAAGATCCAATTGTTTTGGTAGAGCCGACAATGTGTAGCGTGCGTCTACAACAAAGAAAACTTTAGTGGTGATTATTCACCATTTGGTGAATGTCACCCATTGGCATCCCGTGATTTGGAAAATAAATTGCCCATATGGGACTGACCCCATCACCCCGCATTTATGAAAATTAGGTCCATTGCCAAGGTCCATCGCCAAACGCTATATTAAATTTTGTCCATTTATTGCACATTTTTGCCAATGGCATATACGTCTTGGGCATGATATATTTTTAAAATTCACTTATAATTTCAACACGGCCCCAAATGGATGGCCTATATTCACTGATAGTTATATATAAATATTTTTTAGGCGGCCCCAACTTTGCCAGTTATTTTATGGACACGTGTCTCAAACTGATGGGTTTTCGCCACCTTTATTAATCATACCAAGGTACTGGTGACCCATAATCACCTAGGAAATAACACATCCAAGGTATTGATGACCCATAATCACCACCTTTATTAATCATACCAAGGTACTGGCGATCCATAATCACCTAGGAAATAACACAAGACATGTTATCATTACGCGGGCTTCGCCAAATATTTGGACACTGACCTAATACCTCCCGACCAATTCACCAAAAGAGATTATTATAAATACATTCATACATCAGTGTTATTGTACACAATTTGGAATCTTGGATTGGTTCAATTTGATCGATAGCAAAATTTAGACTGTCTCACTGTTGACTCTTGACTGCTTTGGTGAGTCAAAGGTAAGTGATTATTATTCTGAATTTTTGCAACTATGTAAACATTGTATATTATAATTATGTTGTCATTTGTCACTTCTTCAACAAGTAAACATTTTTTTTACATATTTTTATGACTAGGCTGGTAGCCAATCGAGATGTCGAACAAGAATAAGGGTAAGGCTCCGGCAGATGGGGAAAGCCAAGAGAGGCCAACAAAATGCAGAACCTTATCATCGTACTTTGGTCATGGTCATGGAAATGTTTCTGGCCAAAATAGGCAAGCTAGTGTTACTTCATTACAAGAAAATTTTGAACCTGAGGCTGAACCTTCACGACATATTAAAGAAGTCAGTGAACCTGATATCTCAGATCACAATGAACTTGAAGAAGATTTTTAGTTAAATACCCAAAGTAGCCATAATGATATAATCAACTTGGATGAGACTGAGAATGTCAGAAAAGATGATGGTGCAACTATAGGGAAGAAAAGAAAATCCAAATCAAAGAATGATAGATTGTGGGATATGTCGAGGAATTTTCAAAAAGATTGGGTGTCAACATATCCATTCATTGAACCAGTGTCTAATCCAATTGAAGGGGAACCTCTGGTAGAATGCAGATGTAAGATTTGTAGCATGATAAATAAGAAGGAAAAGAGGTTGCAGCTAAAAATTGACACCATAGAAAAGCATATTGGTAAAGTTTACGAAAAGAAAACCATAGATGGAGTTCAAAAATCAGTGATAAGATGGAAACCAAAGGAGGAATCCTAGCATGTTAGGAATGCAGAATTATATGAATTTCAACATAATATAAAGATGAAGCCTGGTGAAGTTAAAGGCTTTATTGAAGCTTGTTTTGGAAAAGCATTGGAAGTAGAACTAATGGGAAAAGCTATTCAGTTAAGTGTTGTGTTTAATATTTTGAGCAGAGGGCGTCCAATGACAGACTACCCATCATTGAGTGCTTTATCACACTTTTTGAAAGTTCGTAACTATCCTAACAGTCACTGGTCAGTAAATAGTGGATGGGAATGGGCAAGTTGTCTTACCGAGGTTGAAAAAGAGGATTTGAAGGAAAAAATTAAAGAGTCAAATTTTATTGCATTGTCTTTAGATGAGGTCACAGCAGTAGACAATACTTCCTGGGTATGCATGCATGTTTATACTATATAGAATTTTGTTCGCCAACCTCATCTACTAACTGTTGCTAAAATGAGGGATAATGTGACAACAAAAAAATTATTTCAACTAGTAAAGAGTTCTCTAATTAAATATGGAGGTATAGATGACATGACCATTGCCAAAAAGCTGGTGTGTGTTGGATTTGATGGAGCTTTAGTAATGTAAGGCCATAGGGGTGGTCTTTGCACAAAGATACAATCTTCTTGTGCACCCTACATTACTCCCATTCACTACATGGCCCATAGAATGAATCTAGCTTTTGGAGTTGTCAGCAAGCATGCTCCAGTACAAAAAATTGAAGTTTTAATCAAAGAGATCTACCAATACTTCTGTCAAAGTCCAAAATGATTCAGGGAATTTCAACATTTTTCTAAAGGACTAACCGATGGGAACAAGATTCTTAAGGATAATGATACCAGATGGATCTTTTTGGATGGACCAGCACATTGAGTTTTTTTAGAATATCAATCATTGCTTGGTCTAATGAACTCAAGTCGTGACGAAGCAGGGCAACCAAAATTTCCTGTGCTGCTGTCAATGTTAAGTAATGTAGAGACACTGTTAACATTAGTAGGTCTTCTACCCATGCTTGAGGAAATGAGAAATTTAATTAAAAAGGCCCAGCAAAGAGCTATGTATATCGCAGAATATGCTACGCTGCGTAAGTTGACATGCGTGACGCTTGATAATCTCTATCATTTATTTGTTGATGAAGTAAAATTTGCCAGCTAGCTGAAAATCATAGATTTGGACAATCCTGATAACTTTTTAAAAATTGGTTCAAATGGGGAGTTATGTGTAGAATTTCACGGAGTTGAGATACCAATGCACTACAATGCCAGGATCGAGTCTGAGGAACCAGGAAAGAACCCCAGGAGGTGAGTATCAAGTGTTAAAAGGGAAGACTTTACCAAGATCGTTGAGTTTGTAACAGCTTCAGTGAAGCACATTGCCTTTGATCTTTCCTCACAGATTAGAGCAAGATTCCCTCCAGTCAAACTACTTGAATCCATGGCTATTATGTTTCCTCATTATTGGTGTATGAACAATTTGAAAGATTTTAAAACTAGGCTATTAACTTTGATAGATCATTTTTGCAAAACCAAAGAGTTAGATGGAGTAACTCTAAATTGAATTTTAGATGCAAATCATTTGAGAGAGCAATTAGATCATTTTTCATGGACAATGAGGGAACAATTAAATCTTATGGAGAACCCTATGGAAGATGGATCGGTAACAAGGCTTTGGAAAAACCTAGCTGAGAGTGAATTGTTGATTGATTCAATATCAAAATATTTCAAGCTTGCTGAATTATGTCTAACCATGATATTGGGGTCGGTGGAGGATGTGAGAGTTTTCAGTGCTTTGGGATTCCTAAAGTCAAAGCTAAGAAACAAACTTGACAAGAATTTGGAAAATTGCTTGAGGCTCTATACATCCAGGTATGAAGTCAATACTTTTCCTTACGAAAGGGCACTGAAATTATGGAGGAAGAAATGTTAGAGAAGAGGGGTGGGCAACATGTCAAACCAAAGTGGGAGTGGGAGTGGGAATACCAGAGATAATTATGTCATTGACCAGGACCCATGTACTAGCACTGGTATTGCTAGCAGTGAACATCAATTAAGCGGAGGTATGTAGAGTGAAGAAAACATATCAAAGAACCAAGGAAGCTATGAAGTTGATGCCTATGAATCTGATGATCTCAATGATGATATGGTGTGGCAGCTTGAAATTGAACCGTTGTAGAAGGAGCACTAAAGAGTTAGCATGTCCTAGGTATTTATTAACTTTTTCCCTGAAGTCTACTATCAGTTTTTGTATTTCATCATCAATCATGCATATCCCAATGTCAAAAAAATGAATGTGGTTGATAACGTCATCAAGATTCAAGATTCAATTCCATAATTAATAATTATTAATGGTTTTCATTTGCAATATTCAGCTAATATGGTACAATTCTTGTAGTTTTTTCATTATTTTGTTTGACAACATAGCAATTCGTATGTTACAATTCTTAGAGTTAGAAATATTGATTCTCATTAATTTAATTACAAATATGATACAATGTATCCATTCATTGATTAATACTAGTAAGAACACAACTCTCTAATTTTGTTTACAAAAGTCAATGACTCAATTCCCATTGGCAATTTAGTAAGCTAATGACCCTAAATTCCCTTTTATAGAAACAAGGGAGCAACAACAGCTTCATGTCAATTTTCCTAATGTGAAGTCTCAAAATCTAAATCAGTAAGACAACTACAAGACTACAAGTCTACAACATCTCTACAACTTTAGTTGTACATTTTTGCATTTGACAGGCTAGTTTAGTAAATTAGCATAGGCAATAGTATCTGCAAGACTGCAACATTGATCCTATTCAAAAAGAAAAGTTCAAACTTGTTACTTAAAACTCAATTCTAGAGTCTAGACTGTAGTATGTAGGATAATATGAAAGATATATAGTAAAGATATAGAGATGATTGAAACTAAAAGTACTTTCACATACTATGATTCAAGATGATTCTGTAAGTTTTTGTAGTATGCTCCATTCTTCTTCGGTTGGAAGGGAAAAATTTTTGATGGTATGGTAAATGACCAGCATTCTCGTCATAATTCCATACTTGGAAGAGTGAGTTTGAAGCAATGTTCCTTCCATTAGTGCATGCAAATTTGTGAATGTTTTGATGCACTTTGCAATGCCTTCATGAGTTTTGTCCTAAGGAAGGTTTCCTAAATCAGAGGTTATTGTGTCCTCCAACTTTTGTTTGTAAGCTTCTCTTCCAACGAAACCCATTGTTGACAAATCAGGTCCAGGACTCGATAAACCAAGAGATATCAATTTGGCTATTTTATTATTCATCTTGGCGAGCTTTGGCCCAAATAAAGCAAGAACTTCTTCTGCTTCTATTAGTTTCTGACATTTATGAAATACAGAGGTCACCTTTATTATTGAACCAATGTGGTCCTGAATTCCCTTGCTTGCCAATTGCCTGCTAGCAATGCTGTTGATTTCTTGCATAATCTGCTTTGCAGTTTTCTGTCTCTGACCAAAATTTTTGTTCTCCTCAAGTTGCTCTTTCAGCTTCTCAAAAACATCTGTAAGAGCTTCATAGAGTTCAAACCAATCACACAACCTATCAGAAGAAGTCTTTATTTGCCCCTAGAAGTAATTTTTTATTTGTTGTACTGTATTATTTACATGGTCATTCAAGAAGTTTTCATAATTTTTAATAGTATTATTTGCCTTCTTTAGGTCTTCTTTCATTTTTGAGTACTGGTGTTCACTATGTTTTCTTATTTGCTTTGCTTTCTCTTCCCACTCTTTTGTTTTTACCCTCTCATTTTCCAATTCTTTCTTTAACTCATTGTTTACCTATGCAGCATTCTCCAAGTTTTTGTATAAATTTACTGAAGAGGCTTTTTCATCCTAAAGTTTTTTATCCCTTTTTTCCAATTCTTTATTTAACTCATTGTTTACTTGTGCAACATTCTCCAAGTTTTTGTATAAATTTACTGAAGAGGCTTTTTCATCTTGAAGTTTTTTATCCCTTTTTTCCAATTTTTCCCTTAGAGTTTTCAGTTTTGTGTCCATATGTTCTTGCTGTTCAATTGCTTCTTTAGAGCCAAAAGATGAATTTTTTATCCTTTTCTCTAATTCTTTGCACCTATTTACTATTGCTTTCTCACTTGCCTTTACATTTTCTAGGTTTGCCTTTAACTTATCTATTGTTCCCTAAAGCTTTCCTTTCTCTCTCTCCAACTTCATCACTAAACTGAAGACCACTTGGTTGGTCATTTTGGACACATTTATCTTGTCCACATTTTTAATTTTGGATAAATCCATTTGGAGGGTGCTAACTTGAAATTCAGATGGATCTAACTGACTCTCTGGTGGATTGTTATCTCTAGCTGGGGGCATAACAACCATGAATTTCATCATATCTTTATTTGGGTCATATGTGGTTAATAACCTATTGGATGTAGGTTCTGCATCACGAGCTACAGCAATTGCTTCCATCTTCATTGTCTTACTATTTTGTCTATTCTTATTTTTTGATTTTTCATAGTTAGTTACAAATTCATTGTAACGAAAATCAAGATTTTGTGAGACAATTGAATGTTTGAATGGTGAAATAGCACTTGCACTAATGTACGAGCTTCCACCAATACCATGAGGATTACCAACACCTAGACCCATTACAAGTGGGGTTTGTGGACTGTTTTGAGGGTTTTGTCCTGAAGGATGGGCAATTGTTGGACTCACAGTCACCATTGGCATTATTGTACTAGTAGTACTACTAATACTTATCATAACCTTTTGCTTCTTTACACTTTCTTGACCTTTGGGATCAACCTTTCTTGCATCTACATATCAATATAATATCCTTTTCGGACCACTACTTTTAGTTGTACAAATGATATTGCCAGCTGTGGGAGTGACAATTGATTTAGATTGAATCTGAGTGCTTGGAACAACTGGAAGTGGAACTGTATTTGAAGCATAAATAGATGGAATTAACTGAGTTGAAACCAATGTGAATGGAATTGATTGAGTTGATGATTGATCTCCATGCCCAAGGCTTGGTTTCTGACCACATTTTGGTGCTACAACTGGTGGTTTAGGTGCATACCAAACCCCTTCTCCACTGGGACCCAGACCACCAGAACCTTGGTAGCCCATTTTTTCTACAATTTCTACCCCTTTGCTATATAGAAGTTTGGTGGATGCATCAACTCCTCTCTTAATTGTTGTACTGGATGAGGGATTCAAAGAATCCTGGTCATTGTAATCATCATCAGTATCATTGTGATATGCTTCAGCTGGATGCTCCTTATTCCATAATTCATTAAACATTGTATCCTCTTCCACCTCATTAAGATCTGCAGAGGTCTTTGGCTCACCGAGATTCTTCCTCATTTCCCAAAATTCAAAAATTTTGGTTCGACTCCATCTAGCTTCTATACATTCATTCATTAGCTCTTTTGGAATACATTTTGTAGATGGTTTATCAGCTTTCTTGTAGAAATTGGATGATGTCATGGCCTACACCTTTCCTTTTTGTTTTTGCAATGCCATTATTTGTGATGACAATTCCTATATTGACATATTATTTTCAGCAGCATATTTCTCCATCTATTTTTTTATCTCCTCCCAGGAGTCCATGTTTTTTAAATTTTCAATCAAAGGCATACTTTCATGTTGATATTTGCTTGTAGAGTTCCCATTGTCTTTAAGCCTTGCTCCAATTATGTTCAGTGGATCATATTGCTAGTGACTGTCAACATCAAATCGAAAAATTGAAAAAAAGGCTTCTGCCACTTTGAATCCTCTTCTCTCAAATGCAAACCCTCCAAAGTAGAATGGCAAGGAGGGAAATATCATTTTCTTTTGCTGACCATTAAAGAGTACATCTATGCTCTCCATTTGTCGTACATATTCCAATGTAAATACCCTCTCTGTTACATGTATTGGAAGTTTGTAGGCTTCTACCCATGAATTGTAAAACCTTAACACAATGTACTCTTCCATTAAGTACCAGTCAGCCAATTGTAGTTGACTTCTGAGTTGAATGCAATTTCTACAAGTAACAGGCAATCTAGACATTGGAGTACCTATAATTTTATGGTACATTGGTGCCAAAAAGAAGTCTACAAAATTGTTGTAGTTCCTTCTGTTATCAATCATCCTTATCTGAGGTGTCCATCATATATTGGATTTTGGCCTTGAGTTTGACTGCAAAGCTTGTCTGCTTGAATAATGCATGATGCTTTGCTAGGAGAAGATAGCACAAGTAGGTTGTGAATCTAAATGTCTTCTCTGAACCTCTTTGAATCATTATTAATTGATCTTGCATGCAATGAACAATGTGCTCAATAAAATAATATTTTACTGGTTCTTTTTCAAAATGAATATGATAAAGCATTTCAAGAATGTTGGCACCCACTTGTTTGTTACTATCCAATCCCAAACAAAATGCTAGCAAGGAAATACTGTCCTGTGCCCATGGCACAAAAAATTCAAAATCATGAGGCATATGATCTGGACTCAGACTACAACTGCTTGTTATTCCTCTGATATAAGAATCTCTCTGTTTTGCATCTAATTTTTCATAATCCTCTGCTAGCTTTCCTAGGTCAATGTGTATGTTTGAGTGTTGTTGTTGAAACCCTAGGTTCAACAGACTAGCAAATTCACTCTCAGTTATGGACAAAATTTCCTCCTGAGTATTTTTATTCACAATTGCTTTTCTATTTTCATCATAATTTTTGGCACAGAGCATAACAATTTATGGGCAAGGGAATACTTGAGGTAACGCCATGTGTGCCGACCTAGCTTCCCACAATGCAATTTTATTTGTAGTTGCATTTACCCTAGGGTTAAATGAATAAAATTTTGAAGCCTTATTTGGATGGTTCCACTTGTTTTCAAGTGCAAATCTAATCTCCATTATACCCTTATTTCCATGAATAATAGGATCATGTATATCATGGAATAAATCACTAAAACTTGGTGTTTTAAGCATATTGTGGAATTCTATTATTTTTCCCATCGTGTTATTCTTGGTATTTGTGGCTACAAGCCTACAGGGGTGATTCAAAATTAAAACCTAATAGAATAAATTTTTTTATATAATATAAACATTAAAGTTGTAAATCAAGAGACTTGAAAAATTTAAAATGCGGGACATAGATTTTTAGGATTTTAGTAGTTACACTTACCCGTTGACATTCACGTTGCCCTTAGTTTCAATTTTTGCAGAGAGCTGAGAGACTTTGTAGTTTGTTGCTTTCCTCGGACCTCAATCCTTAACCTAGAAATTAAGAATCCATAACTTTGTTGCACTGTAAGTTTGTAAATTGTAACCCCTTTCTAATTTCTAAATCTGCAGACCACGTATAACTGCAAAATTAAAGAAACTTAAAGTGCCAAAATTGTACAATCTATACTCTATAGTCGTCACACCCTGTCATGTGTCACTTTTAGTTTAAATGTGAGTGGAATTGTGGACCACTAGTTACTAGACACGCGTCATGAATCCGGAATGGGTTTGCTAATGTCACTGTTAACTAACCTGTCATGACTCATAATGTATTAATGTCATTCTCATTCATAATGTCACTCTTAACTATAAGTGGAATGTGATTATGTCAATGTGTTAACTGAGTAGTGACACGTGTCATGATTTTGAGATGCATTTCAAAAGATAGGGTGTCTTTTTCCTTTTAGCCCGAAACTCAACTTTAGTTGTTGATCTATAAACATCCAATGACAATGGTGAATGGTGTGGTACTAGTGGCCTTGTGGGTCATGGGTCCCATTAACTAGGCTAGTCAGGATGACTCACATCATGAGTCAGACGTGTCAGTGTCACATCATCACCAAATTGAAATGACATTGTTATTTGTTGGTCGACCGAGGAGTTTAGTGACACATGTAATGATTTCGGGACGCATTTGAAAAGATGTGTTTTCTTTTTCCTTTCAGCCAGAAACTCAACTTCGGTCGTTGATCTATAAACATCCAATGACAATGGTGAACAGTGTGGTGGCCGCGTGGACCATGGGTCCCATTAACTAATCTAGTCAGGATGACTCACATCACGAGTCAGACGTGTCAGTCTCACATCATCACCAAATTGAAACGACATTGTTCAATGTTATTTGTTGGTAGACCGATGACCATGTGAGGTGTTAAGTGACACGTGTCATGATTCTAGGACGTGTTTGAAAAGATGGGGTTTCTTTTCCCTTTCGGCCTGAAACTCAACTTCAGTCGTTAATGTATAATAATCCAACGACAACAGTGAATGGTATTGGTGTATCGTATGGTATTGGTGTACTATTTTTTGTAGTGATTAATTTTTTTTAATTTAAGATAATATTACTATTTAATTTTATTTGGAAACATTCTTTTATTTAAAACACATATATTTTAGAATTGTTATTATATTATCATTTTAATAGTACTATATTTTAATTGATTTTATTTTTGTATCAACTAATTAATATTAATTTTTTATAATATATTTAGAAATACATATATATAGATATTGTTATTATAATATTATCATTATGATAGTATTATATTTTAGTTATTTTTATTTTTATATCATCTTTTAACTATATTATTATTATATTTATCTTATATTATCTTATAACTATGCACATAACCTTTATATTATTTTTTATAGTAAACTTATATTTTCTATGGGATTATTTATTAAAATATACTTATTATTATACATATTTTTTAGATTTATTTTTCACATTGTTAAAAACTTAGAGACTCAATTTGACAACTTTAATCTTTTAATAAAATGAAAGAATTATAATCATTATGTAAGTTGAAATATATTTCATATTTAATGATGTTACAAATTATAAATATAAGATATAAGTTTTTTTCATTTATATATGTTTAAATTATACTATGTTAGTTTACCATAATAAGAGTTAAAAAAATTACATGTGAAAAGTAATGTTCAAATTCTATATTATAATTTGTGAATATTTTTTAATGGAGAGTAATTATTTAAGTATTTAAACATCAATCTCATTCGTAGAGATATAATTGCACTTCAGACTATGTAATAAATTAAATGTGGGAGACACCATTTTTAAAAAATTATTAAACTATAGTTTCAATTAGTGAAGTTTAATTGTAATAGATATCTGAAGGAGGATATTTGTTGGTGTATTTTATATATATTAAAATAAATATAGATAATCTAGTCTATAGATAACTGATAAAGCATTGACGCAAGTAATTAAAATATTACAATTATGGTTACAAAGAAGTATAAAATATTAAAAACCATTTTTGTACACAAAGCACAAATTGAAATGAGGTAAAGCTTGCAAAATTTCCATTGTATTTTTCATAAAATTATATTTACATTCTCAACTTCATACTATGTCTATAAACAAAAAGAAACATACTTGATACTATGTTTATAAACAAAAAAAAAATTGTAAACGACTACAGTACCAGTACTAGTACAAGGTAAGCTTTTAATATTTATCAAAAAAAAAGTTTTTATAAAGAAAAATCAATTGTGCCCTTCTGTGTAGAATTCTGTAGAGAGGATTAGTTGCATGAATTCGTTGAGCCACACAAATTGCCTCTCCCAAGCCTCCTCTATGTCAAGCTCAAACCACTTACAGAGAAAACCCCTGGCAATCAGCACCCATTTCCTATGGTGCTTCAATTGCCCAACAGTCAGGCACAAAAGAAAAGGTTGCATGGCCACATTCTATCCTGGTTGGAGAAGCTGGGGTATTTAACTTGCCCTAGGGATCCCCACCCCTAATTCAGCAAAGGTGACAACTTGAACATCATCCCCTAGGTATTCCTCTTTGAATACTATCCTCAGCAGCATCACCATGTCAACCTTCGGTCCTCCAAGGTCCAGAAGGGAAGCCAAAAAATGGGACATAATGTCTATGGCTACCCGGTACCTATCTTTATTGTCAAGAAACTCTCAGCCCAACACCATTCTGATAGCCTCTGTAACGAAAGGCCCACCATCCTTACAAATTGATGCTAAAAATTCATCAAAAAAGGAACCCAGAAAGGCCTTCTGGGCCTCCTCAGAAGTGCATCTAAGATGAATGGGAGTGTCCATCTTAGATTACTTGCAGACTGTAAAACTTATAATAGTAAAACTAGAAAATTTAAAAACAAATTACTTGCAGAATGCGTCACTGTAGACCCTAAACAAACAATCAATCAATGTCGATGAATAATGAAGCTAGATCATCTATAAATAGCCCTTGAATCCTTGATCATTACTTACCAATCAATTATTTCTATCTTAATGGTATTAAATACATTATCCTCGATATGCCTCTAAATCTTGCACAAAAATCTTTTCCCTAAATACATGCATGTGAGAATTGAAAATTTTGTCCTTAATCTTTCACATCTAGTAGTAAATCTTTTCTATCGATAAAAAACTGTTAGAAATTGGCTATACAATTTGGGAAGTGGTGTGTGGTAGCCAAAGAATGTCACTGTCACTGACATGGCATTTAATTCTTTCCCGGTTAAGTGCTTTTAATACTCAGCAGACAACTTACCTTGATACGTGTCAACATTCCGGTGACTACCTCGACAATTCTTCTTCCTTCAAGAAATGTTGGCCGAAATTAAACCTCAGCCATTGATCTTGGATCATTAGATGGTCTGAGTTCTCAAATAATACATTTAACATAATTACAGTGGTAGTGGCAAAGATTATGGTAGTGGCAAATAATACATTATGCTTCCATAATATAAGGTCAAACAACCATGTCTTTAAACCATCACTTGCCAGTTGCCAATAATTTATCTATGTTAGGTTAGGCTACTTATTTCCCATCTTTTGAAAATTGCCAATAATTTATATATTTATTAACGAATGATTAGCCAATACAATTATTTTTTCACCCTTCAAAAGAAAAGTATTCGCCTCAAATATTAAAATTTTTTACTTGAAAAGAAAATTATTCACCTCAAATATTAAAATTTTTTACTTGAAAAGAAAATTATTTGCCTCAAATATTATAATTTTTTATTTGAAAAGAAAATTATTTGCCTCAAATATTATAATTTTTTATTTGAAAAGAAAATTATTCACCTCAAATATTATAATTTTTTACTTGAAAAGAAAATTATTCGCTAACAATTTATGAAATTTTCAATCCATGGGGAAAAAATCGCCAATACAAACTATGAAAAATCATGGATTTGAAAAAAATAAATCACCTAGATTAAAACAAATTACCCCCTAAAATAATGTATGATTCGCCAGGACTTTACACTTTTTCCTAAAAGGGGGTTTCTTAAAGTTATCTCTGGTCTACAATTATCTTATTGAACAGGTCCTAGAATGTGTTGCGTGCATAGTAGAGTCGACAAAATGTTTATTAGAGTTTTTTGTGGTTTCTCTAATATGATTTCAAGGTGGTTCTAACAGGCCGACTTGATTATATCATTTAGAGAAAAGATATTTATAGGGAGTCATTTGTGATTGCTAAAGTGTGGTTTATAGTTGATTAAGTAAAGCAGAGCAGAGTGTGCGAAGTGTTGAGCCATCAGGAGAAGGTCTATGTGACCAAGTAAAGTACTTGTGCTATTCATTGGAACTGATCTAGACAGCAGGTCAAAGCACAGTTCACCAAGATCTAGATATAGTGTGTATTTGTTATTTAGAAGGTTGTAGCCTTTGCCCCTTTGAGCAGTGAGCTCTCAAATAGTGCGTCCTCTCCCCTAACAGGGACAATTGTAAAAGACTCCTAACAGGGTCTGACCCTTGACCAGGTCTACTGTACTAAATATATTGTAAAGAAACTCCTAACAGGGTTAAGGATCTTCTAACAAGGATCATAATACTCTAGTGCTAAATATTAGTGGGTGTCAATTCCCACCGGGGTTTTTACCTATTTGGGTTTCCCCATAACCAAAATAGTGGTGTTGTGTTCTTGTGTTATTTCATTGTGTTTATGCTTATGTTTAAGTATACTTAATTAGATAAAGAATTGAATCTTGTAGATAACTGATTCAGCCCCTCCCCCTCTCAGTTATCTCTTGGGACTATTCCTAACAATTGGTATCAGAGCCAAGTGCCTCGGAGAAAAAGTCTAACATCTTGAGGTTGATCAAATGGCGTACTTCAAAAAAGAAAGTCCTAAGTTTGATGGAGAGAATTATCTTTATTGAAGAACAATATGGTGACCCATTTATAGTGCATTGGTTTTGAAGTTTTTGATGTAACTATCAAAGAAGCCAAGATACCTAACCTAGAAGACCTTGCACAGGAAGATGCTATTGATAGGAAAAAGGAATTATTTCATCGGAATACTATTGCTAAAGAATCCCTTATCAGCACCCTATTTGATGGTGAATTTTTAGAAATAAAAAAGGTGGATACAACCCACAAAATATGGAAGCACCTAGAAGACATAATTGAAGGAGACAAACAAGAAAAAGGATGTGCACAGAAAGATATGGAAGAAAAGATACAATGCATTAGAGATGTTGCATGAGGAAAACATCAGAGTTTACAATCAAAGGATAAATGAAGCAGTGGCTGGAATTAGAAACAATGGTGGAGAGATTTCAGAGGAGGACATTATGGACAAGTTAATGACTACTCTCACTCCTAAATATGAAAGAAATATCAACATCCTTGATGAGACCATGCAACTTACATCTAATTTCAAGAGAGAGACCCTGATTAGCAAAATCTCAACTTTTGGGATTTCAAGATTGAAGATAGAACCAAAGAGTGAAACAACCTTCAAAGCAATAGTTCATGGTAAGAAATATACAAACACTTCTGGTAATTTTGATGATGATGATGAAGAGAAAACACTAGATGATTTCATTGCTATGATTTCCAAAAGAGAAAAGAAAGGAGAAGGAAAATATGAAGGTCAATTACCATTTAAGTGCATTTCATGTAATAAGATCGGTCACTTTGCATCTAAGTGTCCTACTAGAGCTAGAAAGTTCAAAAAGGATTACAAGCCTAAGTATTTAGAGCTAGAAAGTTCAAAAAGGATTACAAGCCTAAGTATTCTAAGGAATGCTACTTTTCTAGAGATGGAGTTTCAGATGAGGAATCTGGTGAAGAAGAAATTGGATTCATTTCTATTATAGACAAAATGAATAATAAGACAAGTCATAAAGATGATAAAAAGAAACAAGAGCTAGCATTGATTTCACATGATGACATAAGGATAGACTGGATCATAGACATTGGTTGTTCGCATCACATGACAGGTGATAAAGGCAGGTTTGTTCATTTGGAAAAATATAATGGTGGTATGGTCAGATTTGGAGACAACAATCCTAAACCAATAGTTGGTAGATGAGCCATCAGCTTGGATGGAAAGAATAGTACTGATGATGTTCTTTATGTTGATGGTTTGAAACATAACCTTCTCAGTGTTGGATAGTTACTTGGAAAAGGCTATCAGTTGGAGTTCAAAGATGACAAATGCATCATTAAAATAAAGATAGTGTTATGATTGCATTAGGCTCAAAGACAAGAGGTAATGTTTTTCAACTCAATTCAGAAGCAAGTTGTTTTGTTGCTAAAGTTGATGACAGTTGGTTGTGGCATAAAATACTATGTCATATCAATTTTGATAACATAGTAAAGATAAGCAATGTAAATGCAGTAAGAGATCTACCTAGCATAGAAAAGCTAGTTGATACTATATGCAGGGAATTTGTGATGGGAAAGCATGTGAGAAATTCATTCAGGAGCAAGAAAATTTTAGCAAAGAACAAGTTGGATCTGATTCATACAAACCTATGTGGTCCAACTCAAACAAGATCATACTATGGTGAAAGGTATTTCATTTTGTTTATTGATGATTATAATAGAATGATGTGGTTGCGTTCTTGAAAGATAAGTTAGAAGCATTTGAGAAATTCAAAATATTCAAAGCTAAGGTTGAGAATGAATCTGGACTAAAGATAAAATGTTTGAGATTAGATAGAGGAGGAGAATTCACCTCTAATAGATTCTATGAGTATTGCGAAGAACATGGCATAAAGAGATAGTTAAGTGCACCTAGAACCCCTCAACAGAATGAAATTGTAGAGAGAAGGAATAGGATCATCCTTGATACAGCGTGCACCATCATGATAGAAAGAAAAGTTGCACACACCTATTGGAGAGATGCGGTTAATACAACAATCTTTACCATCAATAGAATTCAATTAAGGCTAGGCGCTAGAAAAAAACCATATAAGCTATGGTTTGGTAATGTTCCCACAATAAAATACTTCAGAATCTTTGGAAGCAAGTGCTACATCAAGAGCGATGAAGGAGTAGGCAAGTTTGATGCAAGAAGTGATGAAGGTATTTTTCTTGGTTACTCTACTAAAAGTAAAGCTTATAGATGTTTCAATTTAAGATAGAAAAATATCATAGAAATTTCTCATCTTAAGATTGATGAAAAGTTTATGATTCAAGAAAGATATCATGATTACTCACCCATGATTGAAGAAGAACCTAGACCCTTCACTAGTGAGACAATTATTGAAGAAATGTTTGACAGTATTGATGTGTTATTCAATGACCTTGAATCAAGTGAAGAAGAAACTCCTAATGCTGATAAGTTAGCATCACCTAAAGTTCCAAAGTTTACATCAAGAAATTATTCCAAGATAGGCATCATTGGAGATCAGAGAAACAAAGTCTTAACAAGGTCACAAGCAAAGAGCTCAGCTAGCAGTGAAGCACTATGTTTATTATCTTAGATTGAACCTTTAAGTGTTGAAGATGCTTGTAATGATTCAGATTGGCATGATGCTATTGAAGAACTTGATCAGATTATTAAGAATGACACTTGGGAATTGGTCCCAAGACCTAGTGATAAGAATGTGATTAGAACAAAGTGGATATTTAGAAACAAGATGAATGAAGATGGTACAATAGTAAGAAATAAAGAAAGATTAGTATGTAAAGGGTGTGCACAAAGAGAAGGCATTGATTATTGAGACACATTTGCACCTGTGAGAAGATTAGAAGCTATTAAGTTGTTTCTAGCTTATGCTACAGTAAAAAACTTCAAATTTTATCAGATGGATGTCAAGTCAGCATTCCTAAATGGAGATTTGAAAGAAGTATACATTGAGCAACTAGAAGGATTCACCATATAAGATAGACTTGATATGGTATGTAGATTGAAGAAGGCCCTCTATGGACTTAAGCAAGCCCCTAGAGCATGGTATGAGAGACTAGATGGATATCTAACAAAGATTGGGTTCAAGAAAGGAGCATCAAATTGTAATCTATTCATTAGAGAGACATCTGAAGGTTTACTACTTGTAGCTATATTTGTTGATGACATTATCTTTAGAGGTAATGACAAACTCAGTGATAAATTTGTCAAAGAAATGCAGAATGAGTTTGAGATGAGTATGATTGGTCCTATCATATACTTTTTGGGACTAAATGTGCAATAGATAGAAAAATGAATTTTTATTAATCAGTCAAATATGTGAAAGAGATATTGAAGAAATTCAAGATGGATGATTTCAAGCTAGTAGGAAACCCTATGATCACTGGATGCAAGCTTACAAAAGAAGATGAATCACCAGCAGTAGATATAACATAGTATAAGTATATGATTGGTAAACTTATATATCTTACTCAGACTAGACTTGATATTTCCAATGCAGTTGGCATAGTTGGAAGATTTGTAGTAGAGCCTAAACAAAGTCACCTCATGGTAGTAAAGAGAATATTCAGATACTTGTAGGGCACTATAGATTATGGTCTATCGTATCCTAATTTAGAAAATGTTGAGCTTCATGTGTACACTGACGTAGATTGGGTAGGATGTGTTGATGACAGAAAGAGTACCTCAGGAGGAGCAGTGTTTCTTGGTGATAGACTTGTCACTTGGACAAGAAAGAAAAAAAATTGTATTTCTTAGTCAATAGCAGAAGCAGAGTATGTTGCAGTAGCCTTGAATTGCTCTACAATTTTTTGGATCAAGCAGATGATAAAGGTATTCATAATTTAGATTGATTATCCTATTGTTATTCACTGTGATAACACTAGCACTATCAATATGTCAAAGAACCCTGTGATGCATGCAAAGACAAAGCACATTGAGATCAAGTATCACTTCCTAAGAGAGAAAGTGGTAGAGAAAGAAGTCAAGTTAGACTATGTGAGTACTAAAGATTAGTTGGCAGATATATTCACAAAGCCCTTTCCTAAGGATACTTTTGAGTATCTCAGGGAAAAGTTGGGAGTCATTCCCTTTCTTGATTCTTCTTAGAAGAAAGGAGGAAAGGAATCAATCCTTAGGGAATGATGGAAGGTTGACTACTCTACCTCAAGAGTAGTACCAGCGCTTAAAATGAACGGTGCCCTTTCCCATTGATGTCAAAGGGGGAGTAATACATAGAGTCATGAAAAAAAAAAGCAAAAAAAGGAGTAATATACTAAGGGGGGGCAGTATTTAGTTTTGACAGTAGTACAGTTGAGGAAATGGAGAATATGAGAGAATATTGTAGTAGATGGAGGATTCATCTTTGAGGGAGTTTTGAAGAGGAAATGGAGAATGTTATAAAAGAAATGTTCATTTGGGTTGGTGGTGGTTTTTCATTCCACATGTTTCCATCAATGCCAAAGGGGGAGATTGTTGGAGATTTGCCAGTAGGCTAGTACTGACTGTATGTTTGTCATTGATGACAACATATGGAAAGTAGCATGCATGGAAGTATTATGCATTAAGCGTTCAATATATGAAGCATGGACATGATATCGGCATGATATCATGGGTGAGAGGTTAACTATTAGTACATACAGTTATATAGTAGCTTGTGTCATTAGTGTTCTTGACAGAGTTATAGGTAGTGTTTTGTGTATGGTTGTCTGTTTCATGCCCAAAATTTAACCGATAAAACATAACAATTTTATTTTTTTAAAGATAAGAGTTCAATTGTGAGAGATTAACATTCAAAGAATGAGGATAAGTTGACTACGGTTAAGTGAGTCACAACCTAGGGTTAAGTTTATTCGGATAGTGGAACCCTAGGGGGTACAATTTCCACTTTGGAATTTTTGTTTAAATTGAATCTAATTCTATCAAAACCTACTTTACAATGTTTAATCTTCAATTCCCTTGTGAACGAGGGCTTTAATTCTCTAACCAATTCATTTCAATAAATGATAACCTAAAAGGTATATGTAACTAGGTTATATCTTTTGATTGTGATTTAATTAACATAATCGATAAGTTGGCTATATTATTAGTTCATGAGTTAACCATATGAATAATCAAATTCTATTTGACAACAAACCTAATAATGTGAGCTAGCACAAAATGTTATCTAAACATTAGAAATATAAATGTTTTACTACCCATTCCTAGAACATACCAATAACCTACTTATAAAATTAGATTACTTAATCAAATCATTAGATCATATCCTATGAGCTAATAACAATTCACAAATTAAATAAACCCAAATAATTATTATTGATGATCTTATTTAAACTAATTATCAATTGAATAAAATAAAACATTAGCTTAGCAAGTTAATTTATTAAAGGTTAAATCTAAAGCACATTAACCATAACTATTAATTAGTAATTAATTTCATTAACTAAGAATTTGATCAAAAATAAAATTAATAACTAATAATAAAATTAACAACTAAAAGAACCAATCAAAACCCAAAAGAATTAGTCCTAACTTACTAACCTATAAACCTAGCCTACTAATCATACTAACCTACTAAACTAGCTATCCCATCACCCCACTTCCAAGTCAAGGTTGTCTAGATCTATGCATTAAAATCCTTCCAAAGAAACCCTCTCAAAAGTTAGCACAGATTTCCAAGACATGAGGTTTGGGGGCCCACCAAACCATTTCAAACTTAGCCCAGAGGAAAATTCGCATGGGAGGGGAATAGGTAACTTGGCAAAGGGGAAATAGCTATGACAGTAGCAAGTACTAAGCCTAGCCAAGTGTATTACACATGGGGGAAGGGGATAAATTTATAGGTCCTACCTCACACAACCCTTAACTCCTACATGGGATTTCAAATCATTTCATAGGGCAGGTTTAAGACAAAGTCTTGGGCCCACCACAAGGCTTTCCATTTCAATGCAGCAAAGGGAAACTTGCGAAAATGGTTTAGTGAAGAGACTTCTTGACAAGGTAGGTTACCATAACATGATAGAGTATAATAAATTCCTAAAAGTGATCCCACTCCCTTGTTTCTTGCGCAAGTGGGTGAGATGGTAAGGAAGAATATGGGACCCACTAGTGTTCAAGTTATAAGGTAAGCCATATTTGCCATTTGTTTTATAATTTCTATATTAATCAGGGCTAGTTACTAATGAAGATTATACCAGGGGATTATTTACTAACCCCTACTTGGGGAAAAGCATCTTGGGGAAAGGGAATATTCTCTATGGCAAGAGAATTATTTCGCTTCCCATACAAATTCCAAAGAGCATTTTTGCTCTAAAAACCTGGGAAGTCTCATTTCTTTTTATTGCTTTGTCCATACTTTGATTTGTTGATTTACTTACCTTGTGATTTTTGTCAAGTTTTTAAGTGATGATTTATTGAAATACATACCAACTACAATACATTTACTTACAAAATTTGGAGAGTCATTTTGTGACTATAACATAGATTTAACCTCATGATTCAAGATTTAAACTCCTAATTTTTGAATCTTACTGTCACTTTCAACATGAAACTTATTATTCATGTAATGCCTATTAGAAACTTTCTAGTGAATGAATACTACTAAGATTTCATATTCTATTCTTACATGCATTTAGAGACTAAAGAGGAATTACATTGACAAATTGAGAAGACTATTATACAACATCAAGGCATAATTCTAACATGTTTTCTATTCTTTTCATTAACTTCCAATTCACATTTTTACAATAAGAAAATACAAATTGGTAGCATTACTCAATGAGAGTTTAAAGGAGGATAACAAAATATCTCTCCATTACAATCCACATACAACTTCACAATGGCCAATTGAAGTGAAAATAACATTACAACCTTCAACAAGTGATCAATCTCATTACAAAAGGATCCACAATACAACATTAAAGTTGATCTCACACAACCACACCAAAATGGAGAAGTATCCAAAGCTTTATCCACAAAGATCTTGACCTCAAAACTTGCAAATAAGAGAATAGAACCATGGGAAGCTCACCTCCCATCCTTGGTCTCAAGGAGACCACCCCCGAGCTTGGAGAACCAAGGCTAAATGGGTATACATCACAAAATGCTCACAATACAAGTATGCACAAAAAAAAATAACTCCCATCTAAGGCTTTACAAATGAGCTTTCCAAACTCATTGAGAAGGGTGAAGGTGGGATTTTCCAAGTAGGAGAATGCCAACATGTTACATTTTTTCACAAAAGTATTTCCATGCCTCTCAAGGCTACATGACTCCATATTTCATACACAACTTTCCTCAATAGCATCCTCAAGATGGAAGAATACAAAGATGGCTTCATGGAGCCCATACCCCATGAATTTATCCCTCTTCTCCAAGGGAAGAGACTCTCACTACAATGGAGAGCCCAACTAACCCCTTCACCCAAGGCCACTTCTTCCCTTCCCAAAGGGTGAGTAATGCATTAACTCCCATGAAAGAAAATTCTCAAAAAAACAAGAAAACAAGAAATGAAGCAAAATCCATATGCAATCCCATTTCCAACACAACAATGGAGAGATTGACAAGAATATACATACAAGATCTCACATAATCTTTCAACACAACAATCGACAAAATGAGATGCATTAAGCATTCTTCCATGGCAAGAAGGATAAGTAAATCTATAATACAATTTACATAACAATATTCTTCATGAGCTTCAAGAAAGAAGTTTTCTTCATGTTAGAGCCACCAACCTTGAATCCAAAGAAAAAATGGAAGAATGAAGTTGAGTTGAGCTCCTTATCCCTTCTCCTTTTTCTTTTTCCAAACCTAATTGTCTCTAAAATTTGAGAGTGTTTGAACACCCACTAACTCTCCAAAGGGCCTCTAAAAGACCTCCAACTTCTACCTACCCACCAACATTAAAATCAGACTTAACCCTAAGGTCCTTTGGATTTTCCTTGTCCCCTATCATAAATGCCAGATTGGAAAGGAGTGTGGGGTTGGGTAAAGGTCAAGACTCAATCCAATCTTCATAGCATGTGGAAAATGGGTCCTAAAAAGGGTCACCAAGGCCACTAGGGGGTTCTAGATGTGTTAAATGTTAGGAATGAATGCAAAGTGTTTTGGCAGTCATTCTATAGTAGTTGTTGTTGCATTCATGACTTGGATTGTCATTGATGTCAATAGTGATATTCTGGATATTAGTAGAAAAGTAGGTATAGTTTTGTTTTGCACACATGTTATATTGAAGATTGGATTTTGCATAGTTGATGGTATATTTTTAACCTATGGTTAACAACACAAAAATAAATTCATTCATTTGTAAGAGTTATAAGCATTTTGGTGAAAGCAGTGTTTAGACAGTGTTTCTGTGTAGTGATGTTCAGAAATCGGAGGATATCTCTTAGCTGGGATGGAATCTAATTTTTTGTATTTAAAGGGATGTTGGAGACTCATTAATGATGACATGGTTCACAACACAAACTTTGAGGACATGTTTGGAGAAAGTTACAGTAATTGGAAGCCGATAGTTTTATGTGAATTCTATGTGTAGCATGTAGAATTTATTATTTTGTAATTGAGGACCGACTCATTTGTAATTATTTGAGTTTGGTATATAAGAAGGAATGTTTTCCTTATTGTAATGTGTACTATGAAGATTGTGATGTGAATATATGCATGAAGTGAAGAAAAGAAGCTAATTCAGTGATGAAAGAAGACTTGTGAGTACAGAGATCTAGAATTGTGATCTTGTGTAGCAGAGAGTGTAGTTTTGGCACAGTGTGAAGGAGGTAATATATTTCATATTATTCTATTGAATAATTCTAAGATATTTTGGATAGTGGGTTCAGAGATCTTGCCTTGAAGCTGTTTGGGCAGTGGGTCCTTCTGTCTTCCATAAACTCTTAACCGGGTTAGAATCTTTTAACAGGGATTCAAAATCTCCTAACAGGGATTTATATGTACTAAATTTATTTCATAAGACTCCTAACAGGGTCCATCCTCTAACAAGGAACTTTCATATTAGTGCATCATTTTGTGGGCATCATTCCCACTGGGGTTTACTCTTTTCAAGAGGTTCCCTAGTTAACATATCTTGTGTTATTGTGCAATTGTGTATGGTTATCTTTCTATGGTTGATTAGTACATTAATTATATTTTTTAAATTTGTTGAATGGATAAATTATCTGATAATTGATTCACCCCCCCCCTCCTCTCAGTTATCTTAGGGATCTTTACTTTCTAACAATTGGTATCAGAGCAGCAGGTCCTTGAAAGAAAAGTTTAACAACTTAAGGAGATCCATGGCGAATTTCAGAAAAGAAAGCCCTAAGTTTGATGGAGTAAATTTTGACAGCTGGAAAGAAAAGATGAAGACACATCTATTGTGTTTAGGACCAAGTTATTGGTTGATTACAAAGAATGAGAAGACTATCATTGAGGAAGACAATCTAGAGGTAGGAACTAAAGATGAACTAGATCTATTCATGTGTAACATACTTGCAAGAGAAGCACTTTTATCAGCACTACCAGAGAATGAATATAGTCAGTTAAGATGTTTGAAAACATATCATGCAATTTGGAAAGCTTTACATTCTACTTTTGAAGGTGATGAACATGCAAAGAAGGCTAGATTACATAATTGGATTTGTGCATTTGAAGATATCAGAATGATGGAAGATGAATCTATTAGAAGTTATATTGGTAGGATGTCTAAGATTGTGATAGGAATAAAGTCTTGTGGAGGTGATAAGACAAAGAATGAAGTGATATGGAAAATTCTGAGAACTTTGACACCAGTATTCAAGCAGACAATGCAGATGATTGAACAAGTGATACCTTGTACATCGAACTTTTCAAGAGAGACTCTTCTTGGAAGATTAGAAATAGCAGAGATGAACTTGAGATTATTAGGAGAGCTACCTAGAATGGAAATAGCATTCAGTGCTCTTAGCATTAGACCTACAAGAAGTACTAGTGTGAATGGAGATTATGCCAGTGGTAGCAGATCTGAGGAAGATAAGAAGATTGAAGAAGGTATGGTATTACTTGTAAAAAGAGAGCCAGATGGTAAGAAAATCTTTAAATATTGGACTTGTCAAGAATATGCTCATTTTGCATCTAACTGTCCTAAAAGAGTTAAGAAGTATAGAAGCAACTTTAAACCTAGGAGATCTAAAGAATGTTATTATGCAAATGATGAAGATTTTGAAGTAGGAATTGAAAAACATTTAAGTGACAGTGATAATGATAACTTTGAGGAAATAGGATTTGTAGCAATTAAAGATGAAAGTTCTGAATCTAATAAAAGGGAAGAAAAAGCATTAGTTTCACAATTTGAAAAGAAATCTGATTGGATTATAGATAGTGGTTGTTCACATCATATGACTAGAGATAAAAGAAAGTTTGTTAAGTTAGATAATTATGATGGAGGAATTGTTAGAGTTGGTAACAATGCGCCTTGTTTGATTAAGGGTATAGGATCTATTACTCTTGATGGAAAGACTAACACTGATGATGTTTACTTTGTTGATGGACTAAGACATAATCTACTAAGTGTTGGACAATTAGCTGATAAGGGTTATCAAGTTTGGTTTTCTGAGAAAACTTGTGTGATAAAAGATAAAGATGGAAATCTGATTGGAAAAGGATCCAGAACTAGAGGTAATGTATTTCAGTTGAATCCTACTGAGATGACATGTTTGATAACTAGGATTGATGACAGTTGGTTATGGCTTAAAAGGTTTTGTCATATAAACTTTGATAATATTGTCAAGGTGAGCACTACACATGCGGTAAGAGATTTAGCTAGAATTATGAAACCTACTAACATGATTTGCAAAGAATGTATGATGGCAAAGTAGAAAAGGAGTTCATTTCCCAATAAGAAGTTCACATCGGCAGAGAAGTTGGAGATTGTACATATAGACTTGAGTGGTCCTACTAGGACTAGAGGATTCTATGGTGAAAGGTATTTTATGATTCTTGTTGATGATTTTACAAGAATGATGTGGATTGCATTTTTTAAAGAAAAATCTAAAGCATTTGATAAGTTTAAGATCATGAAAAGAAAAATTGAGAATGAATCTGGAATGAAGATTAAGCGTCTAAGATCTGATAGAGGTGGTGAATTTACATCTAGAGAGTTTAACACTTTTTGTGAAATAAATGGCATTAAGAGACAACTTTCAGCCCCTAGAACACCAGAACAAAATGGTATTGCAGAAAGAAGGAATAGGTCAATAACTGAAGCAGCAAGAGCTATGTTGTTTGAAAATGATTTGGCTAAAACTTTTTGGAGAGAAGTAGTGAACACAGTAGTATACACTATGAATAGAGTACAAATCAGAGTAGATACAAACAAGACACCTTATGAATTATAGTTTGGACATACACCCTCAGTTAAGTATTTTAGAATTTTTGGAAGTAAATGTTATATTAAGAGAGATGATGATATAGGAAAGTTTGATCCTAGAAGTAATGAAGGAATATTTCTTGGATATTCTTTAAAAATCAAAGCATATATATGTTATAACAAAAGAACTAAGACTATTGTTGAAAGTGCAAATGTAATATTTGATGAGAAGTTTAAAATTCAGGAAAGAATGCTTGATTATGAATCTGATGGAGAAGCACAACCTCAGCCTAACATTGAAAATGCAGAATTATTTTTTGAAACTAACAGTGATTTTCTAAATGAAAGTCATACTGAAGAAGATAGAGAAGAAAACAAAGAAGAAAATAGAGAAGAAAACAAAGAAGAAAGTAGAGAAGAATCTACAATTGGAACAAGATCAGTAACTATGACACCTAACAGGTATACTTCAAGACATCACCCTGTTGAGCAAGTTATTGGAAGTTTAGATAGAGGAGTTTTGACTCAAAATAAGGTACATTTATGTTTGATTTCTCAAATTGAACCTAAGACTACTAATGAAGCTTGTGAAGATGAACATTGGATCAATGCTATGAAAGAAGAACTAGAGCAGATTAAAAAAAACAAGACATGGGAATTGGTCCCTAGACCTGAAGACAAGAATGTGATTGGAACAAAGTTGGTATTTAGAAACAAGATGAATGAACAAGGAGAAGTGATAAGAAACAAAGCAAGATTGGTATGTAAAGGATATTCACAACAAGAAGGAATTGACTATGAAGAAACTTTTGCACCTATGGCCAGACTTGAAGTAGTGAGAATTTTTCTAGCATATGCAACTTAAAAGAAATTCAGAGTGTATCAGATGGATGTGAAGTCAGCATTTTTGAATGGTGAATTGGAAGAAGAAGTCTACATTGAGCAGCCTGAAGGTTTTCCTTTGACACAAGAAGGAGATATGGTATGTAAGTTAAAGAAAGCTTTATATGGATTAAAACAAGCACCCAGAACCTGGTATGCAAGATTGGATAAGTATTTATTGAAATTAGGATTTATAAAAAGAACAAAAGATAGTAACTTATACACAAAAAAAATTGAGAATGGTTTGTGGTTATAGTTATATTTGTTGATGATATTATCTTTGGAGGAGAAGATGAAGCTAGTGACAAATTTACAGATGAAATGAAGACTGAATTTGAGATGAGCATGATTGGAGAAATGAAATATTTTTTAGGATTATAGATAACACAAAGCAAGGAAGGTATATTTGTAAGTCAAACTAAGTATTTAAATGAATTATTGAAAATATTTGGAATGGAAGATTCTAAACTTGTTGGAACACCTATGGTAACTGGACATAAGTTATCTAGCAAAGATGAGACACCAGCAGTTGAGCAGAAAAAGTACAGATCTATGATTGGAGGACTGCAGTACTTGACACATACAAGACCTGATATAGCACATTCAGTGGGGATTGTAGCAAGATTTCAAGTAGAACCTAGAGAATCACATTATGCAGCAATAAAGAGGATACTGAGATATCTGAAAGGAACAATGGATTATGGATTATGGTATGAGAATTCTGATGATTTTACTTTATGTGCCTATACTGATGCAGATTGGGGAGGTAGCGTTGATGACAAGAAAAGCACCAGTGGTGGAGCCTTTTTTCTTGGAGGTAAATTGGTCTCTTGGCTAAGTAAGAAGTAGAATTGTACTTCACAAAGCACATCAGAAGTAGAATATGTTGCAGCAGCAAATAATTGTAATCAAATTATTTGGATGAAGCAGATGTTGAAAGATATTGGAATAAAGTTTGATGAGCCTATTGTTATACATTGTGATAACACCAGTATAGTGAGTATGTCAAAAAATCCTATTTTACATTCTAAGACTAAACATATTGAGATCAAGTATCATGTTGTAAGAGAGAAAGTTGCAAAAAAAGAAGTAAGATTGGACTACATAAGTACAAAGGAGCAGATAGCAGATATATTTACAAAGCCTTTACCTAAGGATACATTTGTGTATCTGAGAGGTATGCTTGGGGTTATGCCCCAACCTATTTTTGAGAATTGAAGCAGATGATTGCATCTGTCCAGTGGTATATGAGCCTTATCTTTCTTCTGGACTGGATGTTGGAACTTCCTCTATGGGGGAGTTTATGAGCTGAGTCATGAGGACTCTTGTTATTGTATTTCTGAAAAGTGTCTTTTGACATTAAGTTGTTGTTGACTTAGTGATAGAATTTTTGTCATTGATGTCAATGGGGGAGAGATATACATGAAAAACATTGTGGATTGTATGAGAGAGTTGAATAGGAAAACGAAGCAAGATTTGATTTGATATTTTGCAGTAATGTTGCAGTATTGGATTTTTGGAACATTGGATGTTTTTCATCTATGTTGCCATCAATGCCAATGGGGGAGATTGTTAGGAATGAATTAAAAGTGTTTTGGTAGTCATTCTGTAGCAGTTGTTGTTGCATTCATGACTTGGATTGTCATTGATGTCAACACAGTGATATTCTAGATATTAGCAGGAAAGTAGGTACAGTTTTGTTTTGCACACATGTTATATTGAAGAGTGGCTTTTGTGTAGTTGATGGTATGTTCTTTTGTGTGTTATTAACCATTGGTTAATAGCACAAAAACAAATTCATTCATTTGTAAGAGTTATATGCATTTTCATGAAAGCAGTGTTTAGACAGTGTTTCTGTGTAGCGATGTTCGGAAATTGGAGGATATCTCTTAGCTGGGATGGAATCTAATTTTTTCCAGTTAAAGGGATGTTGGAGACTCATTAATGGTGATGTGGTTCATAGCACAAACTTTGAGGACATGTTTGGAGAAAGTTACAGTAACTGGAAGCTGATAGTTTTATGTGAATTCTGTGTGTAGCGTGTAGAATTTATTATTTTGTAATTGAGGACCGACTCATTTGTAATTATTTGAGTTTGGTATATAAGAAGGAATTTTTTCCTTATTTTAATGTTTACTATGAAGATTATGATGTGAATATATGCATGAAGTGAAGAAAAGAAGCTAATTCAGTGATGAAGGAAGACTTGTGAGTACAAAGATTTGGAATTGTGATCTTGTGTAGCAGAGAGTGCAGTTTTGGCACAGTGTGAAGGAGGTAATATATTTCATATTATTCTATTGAATAATTCTAAGATCTTTTGGATAGTGGGTTTAGAGATCTTTCCTTGAAGCTGTTTGGGTAGTGGGTCCTTCTGTCTTCCATAAACTCTTAACCGGGTTAGAATCTTTTAACAGGGATTCAAAATCTCCTAATAGGAATTTATATGTACTGAATGTATTTCATAAGACTCCTAACAGGGTCCATCCTCTAATAAGGAACTTTCATATTAGTGCATCATTTCCACCGGGGTTTACTCTTTTCAAGAGGTTCCCTAGTTAACATATCTTGTGTTATTGTGCAATTGTGTATGGTTATATTTCTATGGTTGATTAGTACATTGATTATATTGTTTAAAGCTATTAAATGGATAAATTATCTGATAACTGATTCACCCCCCCCCTCTTAGTTATATTGGGGATCTTTACTTTCTAACATTAAAAACATTCCTAACACATACCCCTATCACTTAGGTATTTAGATTTTGCTAAATTTGACCCTTAGGAACTCTTTTTGGCCTCTAGAAGTGGCTAGAAATAATTAAATCTAAATGATCAAATTGGTGGAACTTTGTAAGTGTCTCCAACAAGGGAATTCAATTAAGTTCCTAATGAGTCAGTTAGGCTTCAGTTTACATTACCAACCTTAGTAGACATGTCAATACATAAACACATAACAAGTGTCAAGTGACACTAACAATTACACATCACATTCAAAATGACATGTCCTAAATGACAACATGAAGTTACACTAGTAACACACATGCAATTCACATTTACAACTAGATCACATTACATTGAGGTTTTCAATCCCATATTGGATTAAACCTTGGCTTACTCAGTTCACATATGTTTAGCCTTGATTCTCTGAATAATTTCATGGTTCTCTTTCCTACACGCTAAAATCGAGCATCAGTAGTCCAAGGTAATAAAATCACATGAAATATACATTTTCAATTCATAATTAACAACATAAATCAATGTGCAGAATTCAATTCTAATTGTAAATTTTCATTCAATAATGTTTAAACATAGTAATTCTATAATCATCATGACATATCATCCATGAAATAATTGAATCTAATCATGATCCAATATTCTCATCATTTCACATATCTAAATATGCATAATCAAAATCAACCACATATTATAGGTTCTAATCCACATCAAACTATAATCTTCATAATATAGTCACCATCATCAAACATAGTATCATAGGTCTCTGTCAGAATGATCAAAAGTACATCAAGGTATGAAGTCATAAGGTGTCAAAATGCAAATGGATCAAAGATTCTATGATGGGTCGGGGTGAGGCCTCATAGTCCGTACAGTTGTCATGGAGCCTTGCACACTTGGATATATGTTGAAGACATGTTAGTGACATTTTAGTTATGGACACATAGTCTGTTGATGAGTAGAAGTGAAGTTATGTAGTCACTATTCGCCAATAGCAGTTTTCTGTGTTTATTCAAAAGAGCCAACAAATATTTTATTGGTTCTTGAGTTGTGCCTATCCTGTGGGTATGCACCCTTGGATTTAAGCTTATAGAAGAGTTATTGATGTTCGGTTAATAACGCATGAGTTAATTCAGCTTACAAAGAAAGATCCAGTTGTTTTGGTAGAGCCAATAGTGTGTAGTGTGCATCTACAATTATCTTATTGAATGGGTCCCAGAATATGTTGCGTGCATAGTAGAGCTGACATAATGTTTATTAGAGTTTTTTGTGGTTTCTCTAATATGATTTCAAGGTGGTTCTAATAGGTTGACTTGATTATATCATTTAGAGGAAAGATATTTATAGGCAGTCATTTGTGATTGTTGAAGTGTGGTTTATAGTTGATTAAGTAAAGCAGAGCAAAGTGTGTGAAGTGTTGAGCCATTAGAAGAAGGTCTATGTGACCAAGTAAAGTACTTGTGCTATTCATTGGAACTAATCTAGATAACAGGTCAAAGCGTAGTTCACCAATATCTAGATATAGTGTGTATTTGTTATTTAGAAGGTTGTAGCCCCATTGAGCAGTGAGCTCTTGGACAGTGTGTCCTCTCCCCTAACAGGGAAAATTGTAAAGGACTCCTAATAGGGTCCAACCCTTAACCAGGTCTACTGTACTAAATATATTGTAAAGCAACTCCTAACAGGGTTAAGGATCTTCTAACAAGGATCATAATACTCTAGTGTAGAATATTAGTGGGTGTCAATTCCCATTGGGGTTTTTACCTATTTGGGTTTCCCTGTAACCAAAATATTGGTGTTGTGTTCTTGTGTTATTTCATTGTGTTTATTCTTATGTTTAAGTATACTTAATTGGATAAAGAATTGAATCTTGTAGATAACTGATTCACCCCCCCCACTCTCCGCTCTTAGTTATCTCTTGGGACTATTCTTAACAATTAATTACCACTTCCTAACTTATTTTCTTCTTCCCACTCCTCCATTCTTTTCTGAGTATCTATGTTGGGGGCATTGATATGTCTAGTTAAAGTTTCAAGTTGATCAATGATGGGAGTTTCCTCATCAACATTGATATTGTGGACTACATGTAGTAGAATATCTCTAACTTCCTCCAAAATTTGTTTACTTTTACTCTCCTCTTTCATTTTCTCTTATGCATCCTTCCTTGTGCACAATTCCCCATATCTTCTCAATGCTTCAGGGTCTAATGTCCTAGGGTCACATTTAGGTATTTCAATAACCTCACCAAGTGTGATAGGACCCTTACCATGTTTATTTTTCTTCTTCTTCTATGGTGTTGGTGATTGGAACTAGAGCTTTAGTATCTTGATTTGACTTTTCTATCTCGGTAGACACACTTTCTTCCTTAGCTTGCCTGATGACCAGTGTCTCGGTAGCTTGTCCTTGGGCATTTTTTGTGGTGTCTAATGTAGTTAATTTGACAAGTTTGTTCTCTTCCAGTGCTTGTTTTGTTGCCTCAATATTCTCAGGCTCATTGGAATATTTTTTCTCTATTGTACCTTGTCCCTTGGGTGTATCCTTTGGTCACTTAGGGTTAGAGCCTTCGGGTTCCTTATGTGTTAAAATGTCAACTTCTTGTACCAATATCGATAAGTCACCTGGTATTTAACTTCTTTCTACCTCAGTGGGTACATTCTCCTTGGTTGCATCTACAACAATATTTATATCCTCATCATTACTTATAGCATTAGGATCTCCATCGGTGATGTCTTCAATTAATACATCATATGTCCCTGGTGTTGTTAATTTCTCAGGAGCATCTTGTCTATATTCTTCTATGTATCTGGCCTGGTAGAAATCAATAGCAATGGTGTTATCTACTACCTCGGTGTCGAATAAGTCAATTGGCTCCTTGGTGGCTAAGTTGGCATCATCCAAGTGAATTCCTTTTCCTTTCTACTTGTTCTTGTTCTCAGGAATGATGGCCGATGCTAGTTGATTTTATTTTCTTCGGGCTTTTAAAATTGTTATCCATAGAAATTTTCTATTCTCATCAACTTCTTCAAGGTTGCCTACCAAAATGTTAAGGGCTCTAACATTCACTAGAAAATATTTATAGTATTTCTTCATCAACTCTTCTATCTCAGGAGCTGATAGAGTAGGCATAGCCAAAATCAATGAGTGTTCCCTCATTTTCTTTTCAGTGTGCAGGGCATATGTCCACTTGGCTAACACTTTCTCATACAACTCTTTAGGTACATACCTATTGGAAATTTGGCTTAGTTAGATACTTAGATGTTGTCATTATGGAAACATATGATCTACATGAAGATTTCATAGGACAGAGAGCAAGTATGACAGAGCACAATGCAAAATTGTCTAAGTATGAGACAGTGTTTTTGCCAGTGTACCCAAAGATAGTTTTGATTAGCGATGTTGATTGGAGTAAGTTCAGTGCTTGCACACTTGAACATAGATACTATGGTGACTATAGAAGACTCACCTAAGAGTGCAAGTCAGTACGACATGTACAGAAGAAGTTATGATAGTTCTACTGAAGATAGTGTTAAGCCGACATGATAGAATATGGAGACAAAATTGGTAAAGAGTTAAGGGATTATTTTGTTTACCAAAATAATATCTTAACAATATAAAGAGATGAAATCCTAGATGTTAACCCTTGAGTAAAGATACATTTTGTATAATGCTTATGTCAAGGCGATTGTAAGAGTTATTAGCCTTAATAACTTGTATAAAGAGATGTAATGATGTAATTGTAATTAGACATGAAAAAGTTGTGATAAAGCAACAGTGATAGTGAAAAAGCAAGTGAAGAGACATTGATGTGAAGTTGCAAGAAGTATAAAGTTATGTACCTTGACTTATTTTTGTAATCAGTAAACATTTTACATTACTTGTTTGGGCAGTGGGCTCATTTGGTAATCATATTTTGTACTACCAACTCTTAGTAGGGTTGAGGCTTCTAACAAGGCCTATAGTCCCTTAATTAGGACTAAGACACTATATGCATGTAATAGGCTCCTAATAGGGTCAACATCCTTAATAGGATACTTTTGATTAGTGGACCTTTGTGGGTACCATCCCCACCGGGGTTTTCCCTTGGCCAGGGTTTCCTCAAGAACAAATAATGTGTTATGAGTTCATTTGTTTTATTGCTATGTATGTTATTTAGTTTACTATGTTATGCATGCATTAAGATAATCTGTTATATCCATAATTGGGCAAAAGTAAAAGTTTGTAGAATACTAATTCACCCCCCCCTCTTAGTATTCCCTATTTCTAAAAATTGGTATCAGAGCTTAGTTACTCAGAAAAGAATCATTCAAGGAAAGCCTAGCAGCTTGAGTAAGATCTCTATGGATATGGATCACCTACAGAAAAATCTTAAAGAAGCTCTTGAACAGATTGATATGCTTACTGAAGAAAGAGACACTCTAAAACAAAAATATGATGATGCAAAGAATCTCATTAAAAATTTGAAAAACAAGTTGGAAGATCTAAAATCAGAAAAGGAATCCAAAATTCAAATCGAAGATTGTGATGACAACCTAGAAAAAGAAAATGAGATCCTTCAACATGAATTGAAGATAGCAAATCTAAAGTTAAGTTTGAAAGATGGAAATGGAAAGAATGAAGTAAATCTAAAATCTGAAAATGAAAATCTGAAGCTTGACAATGAAGGGCTAAAACCTAAACTTGGTAAAGTGACATCTAAACTTAAGAAAACCAAATTGTAGTATGTTGAACTTGAGAAATAAAATACAATTGTGAAAGGTGAACTAACTCAATCTAAGAAGCAACTTGAAAGACTATATTCAACTAGTGAGAAGATTGATGAACAAATGTCTTATCAAAAACCATTCTATGATAAAACCAGTCTTGGATTCAACTTACCTAAAGTCAATGAAGAAAGCAAGGAACCAGATCTGAAAATGTCTGAAAGCATAGATGAAAAGAAATTTGATAAAGTTGACAAATTTGAAGATACACCTAAAGAAGAAGAACCACCTAAGCAAGAGGAGTCACATAAAGGTACACAAAGAGAATTTAAAGGTAGATGCTTTTCTTGTATACTTTTGGTCATATGAAGAAAGATTGCATAGGTAAGCAATTTAAACCTTTTAATGGTTATTGTTATAATTGTCATGGTTTTGGACATAAAGCTATTAAATGTAGAAAACCTAAATTTGTTGAGAATAATAATAGTAGTAGAATGTTTAGGAATACTAACCATGTAGATGAGAGACCTACTGAAGATATGAATAGGAGAAATGGAGTAGTATGTTATAGATGCAACAAAGCTAGACACATTGCTAGAAACTACAGATCACAGATCAATCAATCTGGACCAAGCTATGGGAACACTGGAATAGTTTTTTAGATATGTAACATGATTGGACATACAACAAGGTTTTGTAGAATGAACAATAGGGTTTCTCATCCTAACCCTAGAAGTCATGCAAGGAGAAATGAAAATGTAAGTAACAGTAAAAAAGGATGTTGTAGTAATTCAGAAGAAGTGAAGTTTGTTAAAGGCATAGATCAAGGAGACACATTCAAGTCTAAAGGTAATAAAAAAGGTGAAGTATCAAATGTTAAGAGTGAATCTCTACCTAACCCATCTCAAAGTACTTAATTCATGAAAATTACATTAGAATAGGAACATAGGATAGTTTAGAAGTTAGTCTAGGATGAATTGAGTCTTGCAAAGTTAATGCAAGGTAGTATATGATGTATTGATGCTATGGTTAAGAGTGCATAAGATAATAGTGTGTTATGCGAGATCGCAAGAAGTTTTAAGTTTTGCAGGTAAGCAGAAAAAACTTTTCAGAAAGAAGCGGCAAAGGAATTGAATGCAATATCAAATTTATGAGAGATTGAAAGGTTAAAAGGTTATGATCAGTATTAGTTGATCATTAAGGAGAATAAAAGTGTTAAGGAGATCAAAGAGCAGTGATTGTAAGTGTTTTTCAAGGATTTGGTGAAGGATTTTTGCGCTGAATCAACGCAAGCCCTAAATCATGAAATTGAGGTATTTTACTTAGCAGATCTCTAAATCGGTTAAGGAATTTGTAGAAGTTATGGATATTTCATTGATTCATAATGTAAGGGATAAGAATAGACCTAAAGTCAAAAGGGAACCAGTAGAAACCTTGGAGGAAGACCCTAAGTTAGCTTTATCATCCGTACCAAATGGAGTTTTACACTTAGAAAATGTTAGAAGTTATTTGGGATGCAAGCTTGAGACTCTCAGTGATAGTGACTTTACTAAAGAATATGAAAAGATTTACAATCAAGATATGTCATTGAAATTAGGGTTTGAACATTTGAAAGATAATGATATTATTAAGTATTCTCTACAATATGAGTTTGATGATGAAGAATGTACCAAGATAATCTTAAGTAGAATTCACAATGGGAAGTTTTTGTTAGATGATAGAGTGATAGATATCACAGCTGACCTAATTCATGAGGTAACTAGTCTATCTAAAACTGGATTCATACCTTTGAATGAGAAGAACTTGAGAAAAATAGTTATAGACAACACAAAATCATCTTACAATGGAAGATGAATAGTAATTAGCAAGATACAATAGGATGATGCTAGATATTTGTGCAAGATCCTTATAGTTAAGTTTTGTGCTAACTCAAGAGAAGATGACATGGTAGCATGAATGATACATGTATCCTTTTTAATGTGTGTAGAAAAATTTCAAGTTGACATGTGTGAAATTTTGAGAATTCAGTTGTTTAAGAATTTGGAAAAGATAAAGAAGACTAAGTACTCTCAATTTAGATTCTCATCATTGATCACTTATATGTTTTTCCATTTGTTAAGAAGATTTCCTTACACTATTGGTAATGATTGGAATGATGGTAAAACTACAATGGAAAGGATTGACCAAGTATATAGGAGACATCTTATTGACAAGGTCAAAGAGAGTGTAGTGTTGGTGATTAAAACTTTTCAAAATTTGATGACAAGTAGAACAAGGATCCCTTAGTCCTTAGTAGAGAAGTATAAGAATGAGATATGCTTTATGGTTGATATTGACTTCACATTCATTGAAGAAGTAGAGCCTAGAGTAGAATTCATAGACCCTCTTGGCTATGAAATTTCTGAGATTGAAATAGAAGAGTATGTGAGCAGATTGCTTAAAAGCAAGTTGGACATTCATAGCAATAAATTTAGAACCTTTGAGGAGAACTTCAACTCCACAAAGACTATATTAGAAGAAAAATAGTCTAAGAAGAGAGTAGAAAGTACAAAAAAGAGAATTTTAAAGGACACAGGGATGACTGAACAAGAATTTTTGATAGCTAAGTAGACAACAATAGAAGTCAGAGACATAGGACAAAAGGAAGTTTTGTCTGTTCCACCTCTATCATCAGTTGCAATACAACAAGCAGGTATTTAGGTCAAAGTGAAAGTGGAAGAAACTGAGAAAGATCAAGAAGTCAGGAAGTCCACTAGATCATCCTCTTCTGCACCTAGTAAAAGAGTGAAAGAGATTGCTACTAGACCGAGCAAGAGACAAAAAACTATAGTGCCACTAGTATAGAGGAAGATTGCAAAAATAATAGATGATGAAGAGACCCTAGTAAAGAAGAAAACTTGGAAACCTAAGGTAGAAAAAGTGAATGAATAGATCATACAAAATGAAGACTTTTCAAAGATGAACAAGTACTATGACCTCTACGATTATGTAGAGAGATTGAACCTTGAAAATGCAATTGTGAAATACATGATATTGACTGACAAGAAGTTTGACACAATTCAAGGCAAGATACCTGATGATTTGTATGAAAAGTTAGTAAACAAGAAGAAAAGAAAACCAGAAGAAGACATCAAAATCAGAGAAAATCTTGTTAGGAAGCTATCTGATGTGAAAGATGAAGAACACTTCAAGCAAATCATGACAGATCTGAACACCCATTTGAGAACAAATAAAAGAACAATTCAAATTATGGGAGGTAACTATGAAGAAATCAACAAGGAAACACAATAAGCAATAGTTAAAGTGATGACAGAAACTATTGGAAGACAATTAGATGTAGCAGAACAACTGAGAATTCTCTCTCTGCTAGCTATTAACATTGAAGATGAGACAATGAATGTGGAAGGAACCAAAATCACTCTAGATAGTGATGATAATATTTTTAAGAACCTTGAGAACATTGTTGACAATTCGGCTTTTGAAGAGCAGGATAGTGTTAGAGAAGAAGATCAGAGAGACACAAGGAATGAAGAAGAAAAGGAAACAAAGAAGCAAGTTGCAGCCCCCAGTCAAGAAGAAATCGGTCTTACACCTGAGACTGGTAAGAAAACTCAAATTGGATCTATTTTTGAAAGCTTGAGAAAAGAAGTAGACGATGATGATCAGATGGAATTGATCACATCTCTGAATAGGATTATTGGGAAGAATAAGAAGGTAAAAAGTCTTGAAGGATCCCTTAAGGAGTTAATTGAGAAGTTGCAAAGCATTGTGACTACACAGATTGGAGAGGCAGATCCACTTGAAAGAGAAAAGAAAGTAATGAATACATTTGATGATGAGTTTACCAACCTATCAGATATAGCTAAGGTGAAGGCACAAGCAGCCTATGAGGCCAAAATACTTTTGGACATAAGCCAAAATATAAGGAATGACATCAATAGTCTTGATATCTGTATAAAAGACTTGAGAAAGAACTTGGACAGAGGTAAAACTTTGTACATTCAGTGTACAAAATATGAGAACCTTGTATCTGAAAAAACTTAGAAGATTAAGATCAAAGAAGCAAAAATTCAAATAGAGGTAAATTTTCTTTCCAGTCCCAATGTGAAGATACTCGACATTGAGAAGAAAATTTGCAAAATTTATGATGAAATAAGGATTCTACATGATGAAAAGGATAGGAAGCTGAAAAGATTCTCTCTTCTAAGAGAGCATATTTCTATTAATTTGAGCATTGTTGAAGGACAACTGGAAGAATGTCTTTCATCAAAGACATCTATTCAGAAGTTTAGTTTTGCAAACCTCCAAGCTTGTGAAATTGCATCTTATGGATTGCATGCACTACTTAGTGTTGTAGATTCCATTAAGAAGGGATGGGAGAAAGAGATAGAGGCCATGAAGATAAACTTTACAGATTGTGTTGCAAGCCTACTGGCTTTGCAATATTGAAGCTAAGTATAACATTTTTGTTTGAACATAGTTTTGACACCCTTTTTTGGTCATTGTTGTCAAAGGGGGAGAGATATATAGTAGAAAATTGATAAATATGATAAGGATGTATACTCTTAGGGGGAGTACATAAGATATATGAAGTTATAAGGATAGTATATACATATTTTTGTTTCAGCCACAATTTTGAGATTTTGAAGTTTTATGACTTAGCCAATTTTCTCATATGTTGCCACCAATGAAAAAGGGGGAGATTGTTGGAAATTTAGCTGAGTTAGGTACTTAGATGTTTTCATTATGGATACATATTATCTACATGAAGATCACATAGGACAAAGAGAAAGCATGACAGAGCACAATGCAAAATTGTCTAAGTATGAGACAATGTTTTTGCTAGTGTACCCGAAGACAGTTTTGATTAGCGATGTTGATTGGAGTAAGTTCAATGCTTTTTAAATTGAACATAGATACTATGGTGACTATAGAATACTCACCTAAGAGGGCAAGTCAGTACGACATGTAAGGAAGAAATTATGACAGTTCTACTGAAGACAGTGTTAAGCTAACATGACAGAATATAGAGACATAATTGGTTAAGAGTTAAGGGATTATTTTGTTTACCAAAATAATGTCTTAACAATATAAAGGGATGAAATCCTAAATGTTAACCCTTGAGTAAAAATACATTTTGTATAATGCTTATGTCAAGGTGACTGTAAGATTTATTAGCCTTAATAACTTGTATAAAGAGATGTAATGATATAATTGTAATTAGACATGAAAAAGTTGTGATAGAGCAATAGAAATAGTGAAAAAACAAGTGAAGAGACATTGATGCAAAGTTGCAAGCAGTATAAGGTTATGTACCTTGACTTATTTTTGTAATCAGTCAACATTATACTTTACTTGTTTGGGCAGTGTGCTCATTTGGTAATCATATTTTGTACTACCAACTCTTAGCAGGGTTGAGGCTTCTAACAAGGCCTATAGTCCCTTAATCAGGACTGAGACACTATATGCATGTAATAGGCTCCTAATAGGGTCAACATCCTCAATAGGATACTTTTGATTAGTGGACCTTTGTGGGTACCATCCCCACCAGGGTTTTCCCTTGGCCAGGGTTTCCTTGAGAACAAATAATGCATTATGAGTTCATTTGTTTTATTGTCATGCTTGTTATTTAGTTTACTATGATAGGCATGCATTAAGATAATCTGTTATATCCATAATTGGGCAAAAGTAAAAGTTTGTAGAATACTGATTCACCCCCCGCCCCCTCTCAGTATTCCCTATTTCTAACAATACCTATAAAATTCAATAGGTACCCTCTTAAATTTTATCATCATTTTTATGATGGTCTCTTCAACATTTTCATGATCTTCGATAGTCATATGTACATACCAACTTAATTTTGGGTTACCTAGTCCACTTATTTCCTTTATAGTTTCAACTAATTTGTCTATTGACTGACCTTTATTTACAACTACATTAAATTTACCTAGATCCTCTTCTTCATCATCTTCATCAACATAATCTTTAGCTCTTATTAATATCCTCCTCTTTTTAGGTAGCTTGGAGGTGTCTTGGGCACCTCTCTTTTTCAATTTATAGGTCTTGGTAGGAGTTGGACTTGATATTTTCACCATTCCTTTCTTTAGGGGTAGAGAAGTAGTTGTTGAGCACCTTGTTCCTTCTCAAGTAGGTTCTTTTTTTTGTTTTTTCTTCCCTGTGTCTTTGACCAATGTAGATTGAATATCCTTCTGAGACTCGGTCTCCTCCTCATCATGTTTATTGTTCCTAATTAATAATTGTTCCTTGGTTACCTCTTCAACTAGATTGGCTACTAATGCCTCATCTTCTTCAGCTTCATCACCAAACTATTTTACCAAGGTATCCATCATCTTCTTGGATTTTCTACTTACCTTTACTCTAACTAGATCCATCTTGATTCTTAGTTTTGCCTCTTCATAGGTACCGAACCTAGTTTCCTATGGATCTTTGGGCTTGGCCAATAGTTCCTATATTGACTTTGAAGCTTAGTCAATATCTAGTTCATAACCCATAGGGGGTAATCAAGCAGTCTTTGGTTCAACCACCTTGATCAAAGTAGAGTCAGTATCCACTAGTCAGCAAATATCATCCTTATGTTGTTCTACCAGCTAACTTGGTATTCTGCTCCTTTGATGCAATATCTCTTTAAATTGTTCAAAGTAAACATCCATGACTCTAACAAAATTATGACCCAAACTTTGCATAAAATCACTAATTTTCATAATCATCAGTCGGTCAACATCATAGTCAACATTATCGACTAAGGGAAAGAAGTTTTATACATAGAAAAATATACAAATCAATAGGGAAACAAACTTACAGGTATTTGTCTTTTCCAACCTGATGGTTCTCATATTCTAATCTAGCTATTTCAGTAGGAGCTCGGCTAGGTCAAATTGAAAACCTTTCTTGACAATCTTGTAGGAAATGTCTATCGCTCTACAAGGTACACTATTCAACCTGCTTGATTGAAATATCTTATAACCAACTACATAAGTGCCAAACCTTGTCTTAGTTCTCAGTGCACTCCTTATAGATTTTACTTTGTTTGTAATAGGGTAACCGGTGACTGCATGTATAATGTCCCTTATTATTTTTACCGGTTCATCCAGCCATAACTTCCCTTCATGCACTCTACTCAATACAACCCCAATCCATTTAGTTTTAAATTCTATTAGGAAATATAGGGCATTCACTAAACCCTTCACCTCCAAGTTTTTATGCTCATCCTTGAGCTTTCCGTCAATGCTTAGCTCCTAGAAGGTGGATTAAAGCTCAAAATCCCCTATTTCACTGATTTTGCAATGGACGTACGCAAATATATCTTGAACCAACAAAACCCTAGGTAGAATACTTGAAAATGCATTGGTTTGATCAATCTTTGAAGCAATTTCAGGGTGTAGCTTGTACTTTGGTTCATTAGAGGTTGCAAAATTTATCAAAGTAACCTTCTTATCACTTCTAGACTTGGATTTGATAACCTTGGATGAGGATTCCATCATTTCTAAAATTTAGGGCTTTGCAAATATGTTGTGAAATAACTCGATGGATGTGAAACTTACTTTTGGTCATGATGAAATTGCTCAGAAATCCTTCAAATCTCTACTAAAACACTCTAGAATTTCTTTTCTCAAATCTTCTCAAGTCACTCTGGTTCTTTGTAATTACTGCATGAAAAAATGACTAATTCCATCATGTATTTATACTCAAAATTTCATTTCCCACTCAAACTTTTGCATTTAATGCTTTACATACCACAACTTGGTAAACATAGTTTCACTTGTTTTACACTTTAAAATATCTTAGCTCAGTTAATGTTTAGATGTTACTTGCTTGATACCATGACTTGGTCAACCTTGCCAATATTCATCGACCGATAGAGATTTACTTGGTCATGCTTTTATCGACTGTGCACAATTTAATTTCTATGCATGTAATCCCATAGTGCATCTTATTTCATGCTGATTTGGTGTGCATTCACTAGATATAAGGAACTGTTGTATAATATATCTGATTTGAAATACAGTTCCATACATACCTTTATGATTTAGGTGGAGGTGGTGATCTCACCTAATCCAATGGATGAGGTGTCACCGACTGCAATGCTTGATCCAACATTATCATTTGATTCTTTTCTCCACATTTGATTTCTTATCCTCATGATTTCCTCTATTGTATTTCCATTTTCATTTGTATGTGTCTCTGGTGCTCGATCTCTACAATCCTTTCTTAAGTGACTAACCTTGTGATAGTGTAAACATGCCATACCAGTACTTGTCCAATCACGTGATCTTCCTCTCTAGCTCTTTCTCATGCAATTTTCTACTATATGTCCATACCTTCCACATGTTGTACAATTAATCCATGTGTTGTAATCCCAAGTATATGCATTACCTTGCCTTCTCAGTTGATATGTTTTATTCTATTCTTTCGATGTCTAGATTTACTTCATCTTTGTCTTGCATTCTTGTGATATGTATCCATACATGTTGCAAGTGTGACAATGTTTCTCTATATAAGGTTTATTAGATGTCCTAATCAACTTTAATTTGCACTCATGTGCCTTATGTCCTTATTACAGTTATAGCAATAACCATTAAACTTAGGAATGGATTTAGGAATACCTTTTTCTTTACTCCTGCAAACTTTTGATGTGTGGCCCAGTTTTCCATAATGATAACATGATAGCTTCTTTGGCCTTGGATTAGGATAGGTATTCTTCTATTCATCTTACCTTGATGACTCTCCCTCCTTGGTGTAGCCTAAACCAATTGTTCTATCAAGTCTTTTCTAACTTATCAGAAATTCATCCATTCTTTTAGTACTATCTTCAGCTTTCGTGATCATCTCATTATTTTTTTGTTGCATTTTTACCTCATTCTTCAACCATTCATTTTCCTCTCTTAATTCATTGATGTCTTCTAGTTTCCTTGTAAGCTCGTTGTTTACTCACTTGAATTCCTAACTTATGACAACCATTTGATTAGATATTTTAAAGTGATGCTCGGTGAGTCTCAATATCTCAGATTCCTTCTCTTGTAGCTTATCAATCATTTTTCTTCTATCTTCAATAGCCAAGTTTCTTTCTTGTTCTTCTTTCCTTGTATTGTTCATGACATCAATCATCCTAACCATTTGTGTCTCTTGACCGATCTATAGAGCTTTCACTTGTCCAGTAAGATGTAGATTCTTTTTAGATAGATCTGACATGGTTCCTTTAGATGCATCAGATATGCTACCAGATCCAGATCCAAATACCTCAAATGGATCATCTATCTCCTCTTCTTGATAATGAGTCTCACTATACCAAATTTCCATATCCTTCCTCTTTATTAGTAACTTCTTTAGTTCTTTGGCTTCTTTGAATTATTTAATAAAGATTTGTATCTATAACCTTTGATTCTCAATAATCTTATCTAGCTTATATCTTTCCATCCTTAGATCTTTCCTCTTCAGTGATTAAAATTCCTTAACAAGAGATATAATTGTGATACCAATTATTGGGATTATGGAAAGATAAGTACTAAGAGGGGAGGGGTCAATTAGTACCCTCAAAAATTTTCAAGACTAAAAATTTCCAAGTATAGATCTCAATCAACCGACTGAATCCATTGTTGAAAACATACATTCAAGTAACTAAAATATAATTTACATGTAATCTAAACAATAAATCATTTATGAAAATTCATACTCATAACACATATATTTTGGCATCACAGAAACCCTTGTAAGAAGTTAAAAATTACGGTGAGGATGACACCCACAAATCTTCACTATGGTAGTAACAAAGTATGTCGATTAAGGCTACAAATTTGTGATCACTTCTGATGATCTTACCCTATTAGGAGTAATAATTAGATTGACTAGATCTAACTATTTAAAGTATTTTAACAATACAATACATGTGTGTACTTGGTTAAGAGATTTACATAAAAATAGTTATGTCCACTCTGTTAAGAGATTTCAATTTTGCTACAATGATGAAAAGGTAACAATAAATGTATCTGTAAATAGAAAATATATCTTGCTTGGTTTAGATATGTAATATATCAAATTGATATCACCTTCTAGTGATGATTGTGTCCTTCTATTCTACTTGGTAGCCTTATGTGTGTTCTAAAAAATTGAATGCTTCTTTCATAAACCGTCTATCAAAAACCCTTTGTCTGATCTCTTGATGTCCTTAGTGTAGTTACTCCTTCATGATACATATTTATAATGACATATTTACATTTTTTATATCAAACTATCTTAACCTAATTGTTAAGAATAGTCCCAAGAAATAACTGAGAGGGGGGGGGGGGGGGTGAATCAGTTATCTACAAGTTTCAATTCTTTATCCAATTAAGTATGTAATAACATTAAGCATAAACACAATGAAAGAAAACTTAACACAATACCACAATTTTGGTTATGGCAAAACCCAAATAGGTAAAACCCCGGTGGGAATTAACACCCACTAAGAACTACACTAGTGTATTATGATCCTTGTTAGAAGACCTTACAACCTTGTTAGGAGTTTATGTTTACAATGCATTAAGTATAGTGACCTGGTCAAGGGTCAAACCCTATTAGGATTCTTTTACAATTAGCCCTTTTAGGGGTGAGGATACACTATCTGAGAGCACACTGCTCAAATGGGTGAAGGCTGCAACCTTATGTTTAACAAATACATACTATATCTATATCTTGGTGAACTGTGTGTAGACCTACTATCTTGATCAATTCCAATGAATAGCATATAATCTTTACAATGTCACATAGACCTTCTGTTGATGGCACAATATTTCACACTCTCTACTCTTCTTTTGTCTTTTAATTCTCAGCTATACTTTGACAATCACAAATGATTGTCAATAAATATCTTCCTCTAAATGATATAATCAAGTTAGCCTATTAGAACCATCTTGAAATCATATTATAGAAACAATACAACTCTCCAATAATACCTTAGTTGGCTCTACTAAGCACACAATACAAATTGGGACCTATCCAACTCAATATGAGTGAATACATTACTTCACACTGTCAGCTCCACCAAATTAACTGATACTTTCTCCTCATGTTGAATTATGACATGTGCTCTTAAAAAAACATTCTTAACTCTCCAAAAAATACTAATCCAAGTGCGCATACCAAAATGATAGGCACAACTACTTTACCAATATAATCTCTGTCAGCTCCTCTGGATAAACTCAGGAAACTGTGACTATCAACTGTGAACATCACAACTTAATTTCTACTACATATTCAACTTTGCATCCATGAACATAACATCATACATATGTATACAACATAAATATAATAGTGCAAGGCTCTACTACAACTGTACTTCAAATCATGTGCATAACTATTCTTGGGACCTGTCAGAAACATTCACTGATATACACAACTATACTATTGTTTTTACTTAGAATCAACCTCTACATCTATGATATCATGCTGATAACATATCTATATGACATATGCTCAAATCTCTCTTAGTCAGGTTTCCATGCATGCTACTTACCATATGTTGTCATCAATGATAAACATACAGTCAACAATCTGGCTTGCTGGAAAATCTCCAACAATCTCCCCCTTTGACATTCATGCATGGCAACATATGGAATGAAAAACACCACCAATCCAAACATCCAATTCTTTTATAACATTCTCCATTTCCTCAACAAAAATCCCCGAAGGAAGTATCCTCCACCTATTGCAATATTCTTCAATATTCTCCATTTCCACAAATGTACTGCTTTCTATGATTGTATTTTTACTCCCCCTTTCTACTTTTTTTTTATTACTTTATATTCCTTCTTTTTATGTTTTTCATGACTATATACTACTCCCTCTTTGACATCAATGTAAAAGGGCACCAAAAACATTAAGCACTGATACTAATCTAGAGGTAGAGTAGTCAACCTTTCATTAGTCACTAAGGACTGATGCACTCCTGCTATTTCTAATCAGATTTAGGGAAGGGAATTACTCCCAGCTTCTCCCTAAGATACACAAAAGTATCCTTAGGTAAAGGCTTTATGAATATGTCTACTAGCTGATATTTTTTACTCACATAATCCACCATTACTTCTTTCTCTACTACTTTCTCTCTTAGGAAGTGATATTTTATCTCAATATGTTTTGTCTTTGCATGCATCATAGGGTTCTTTGACATATTGATAGTGCTAGTATTATCACAATGAATAACAATAGGGTAGTCAATTTGAATACACAAATCCTTTATCATCTACTTGATCCACCCAATTGTGGAACAATTCAATGCTGCTACTACATATTATGCTTCTACTATTGACTAAGAGATACAATTCTTCTTTTTACTTGTCGAAGTAACAAGTCTATCTCCAAGGAATATAGCTCCTCCAGAGGTACTCTTTCTATCATCCACACATCCTACCCAATCTGCATCTATATATACATGAAGCTTTACATTCTCTGAATTAGGATACCATAAACCATAGTCTAAGGTGCCATTCAAATATCTAAATATTATTTTTACTGCCATGAGATGACTTTTCTTAGGTTCTGCTACAAATCTCCTAGCAATACCAACTGCATTGGAAATGTTTGGTCTGGTTTGAGTAAGATATATAAGTTTACCAATCATAGATTTATACAAGGTTATGTTTACTTCTAGTGAATCATCTTCCTTTGAAAGCTTGCATCCAGTTATCACAGGAGTACTTACTAGCTTGCAATCATCCATATTGAATTTCTTCAAGATCTCTTTTATAGACTTGGTCTAATTTATGAATATGCCTTTTTTCTATCTACTGCACAAAAATCCCAAGAAGTACTTGATAGGTCCAATCATGCTCATCTCAAATTTGCTTTGCATCTCCTTAGAAAATTCAGCACTAAGCTTATCATTACCACCAAATATAATGTCATTATCAGAGCCAAGTTTTCAACATTGGAACCTTTAGACCCATTACGTTTCAACTCATCTAACTTAACCTATTGTGTAGGATGCCTGTTGTCACACGAGCTGGCTGACGAGGCCAAGTTCATAGAGCTGCATGAGTTAGTGCAGAATGGGGAGGTGGACCACCACCACCTCCTCCACCACCAGACCCTAATCAAGCTATCATGAACACCCTTTAGAATTTGATTGGGGTAATTCAACAGAGATTACCACTTGTAGATCATCAGCAGGAGCAATAGGCTTCTGAGAGAGGAGCAAAGATTCCAGGGGGAGGTGGAGTAGCTAGCAGAGAGAGGAGTAGGAGTCCTCCACCCAGGGGTGCCAAGGGCCATGGTGATCATGAGGGTGAGTCAGTTCATCATGGGATACAAGATAGAGGTAGACCCCCTAGAGATGTTGGGGATGAGATTCGGGAGTTAATACGACTCCAGCCACCCTTATTTTTGGGATCCATTGATAGGTCAATAGCAGAGGCCTGGTTATAGAGTTTACAATGATGCTTTGGATTGTGCCCTTATAGGAGTAATCTAAAGGCATGAGTTGCAGTTCATCTCCTACGGGATAAGGCCTCCATTTGGTGGCAGCAGGAAGAGTCCATTGGAGGAGTGGCTATTGACACACTCACTTGGGAGTCTTTTGTAGCCCAATTTCAAGAGAGGTATCTCTCCGAGCATTTCAGACAGAGACAGATAGAGGAGTTCCATGATCTCCAGTAGAGAGGCCTCATAGTGGCCCAGTATGAGAGTCAGTTTCTTGAGCTCCTTCCATATGTAGATTATATGAAGGACGAGAAATTGTGTATCCATCATTTCATTAAGGGACTTAATATGTCTCTCCAGGAGATAGTACATCTAGCTTTTCCTCCCACATTTAGAGATATAGTTGAGATGACACTTGTAGCCGAGGATATTCACACTAGATGGGAGTCCTGAGATCAGTCTCAACACTAAAACTCTTCATCCTAGCAGTCAAGATAGCATAAATCCTCTTGGAAGGGGAAATAAAACCATTCAGCAGGATCCTTTAAGGGTCAACAGTCTCAGCAGCAGGGATCTCAGCAGGGTTCTAGATAAAGGCATTCACAGGGTTATCAGGGCTCTAAGCCCAAGTAGTGGTAGTCTTAGGGCCCTAGACAAGATCAGAGGATACAGACCTGTCAGACACAGATAGCTAGGACTCAGCAGTCCTCTAGGGGTGGATACAGTGGTTCCAGTAGGACTAGAGGTTCACAGCAACCTAGGACATAGGGAGTACAGATGCAAACCTGAGGGCCTTGTTACACATGCAGTGGTATGGGTCATATTGCGAGAGATTGCCCACAGGGATAGTCAGCTAGTGGTCAGAAAGGGGCTACCTCAGAGCCTACAGTTGGTGATATGGGTAGATCCCATAGAGTGTTTGCAGTGATTGATAACCACCAGGCCGAGCACCAGGCCACGGTCATAGAGGCTACAGGTATGATTCAGGGTATCAGTGTATCTATCTTATTTGATTCAGGAGCCATAGACTCCTTTATTTCCCCATATGTAGTAGAGCGTTGCAGGCTGGTGGTAGTTAGATAGGATGTCAGTTGGGAGGTCAAGTTAGCCTCAGGAGCTAGGGTGTCTGTTAGTTCCTTAGTTCACAGTTGTCAGATTTAGATGGGAGACTTAATCATGATGTCTGATCTCCACATCACCCCTCTAGGTTCTTATGATGTAGTCCTTGGCATGGATTGGCTATATGCCCATAGTGCCAAGATGGATTGTCGACAGAAGAGGGTTGAGTGTGTTGATGATCATGGTACTTCTATGGTGATATTTGGAGTACAGAGACTATATCCCTTCACATTATTTCCACTATGCAGCTTAGGCGGTGTGTGTGGAAGGGGTGTCAGTTATTTTCCATCACCATTAGTGATAGAGAGGAGGATTCAAAGGGGGAGCCTTCGCTCGAGGACTATCCTATTCTTCAAGAGTTTACAGATGTATTTCCTACTGAGTTACCTGGTATGCCTCCACCTAGGGCAGTTGATTTTCATATAGACCTGGTACCAGAAGCTGAGCCCATATCTAGGGCACCATACAGAATGACCACTCATGAGCTCAATGAGCTCAAGATTTAGTTAGAAGAACTCTTGGAGAAAGGGCATATCTGACCTAGTGTATCACCTTGGGGTGCACTGGTGATTTTTGTGAAGAAGGATGGATCACTCAGATTGTGCATTGACTATCGACAGTTGAATAAAGTAATGATTAAGAACCAATACCCACTCCCCAGGATCGATGATTTATTTGATCAGTTGCAAGGTGCCCGAGTATTCTCAAAGATAGATCTGAAGTCAGGGTACCATCAATTACGGATTGTGGAAAGTGATATCCACAAGACTTCTTTTCATATGAGGTATGGTCACTATGAGTTCACAGTAGTGCCATTTGGCCTCATGAATGCTCCAGCTATGTTCATGAGCCTCATGAATGGGGTATTTCATTCATTCTTGGATAAGTTTGTGGTAGTGTTGCTCGATGATATTCTAATATATTCTCATAATGAGGAGGAGCACGAGGAGCATCTGAGATAGGTTTTGCAGTGTTTGAGAGAGAATTAGTTATATGGAAGCTTGTCAAAATGTGCCTTCTTTAGACCCAAGGTGCATTATCTTGGTCATGTTATATTCAGCAATGGGATCTCTGTAGACCCATTGAAGATTAGAGCCATTATGGATTGGCCAGCACCCACCAGTGTCACTGAGGTTAGGATTTTTATGGGGTTAGCAGGCTACTACAGGCGCTTTGTGGCAGGATTTTCTAGGATAGCTCATCCCATCACTTCCCTTCAGAGAAAGGGGAAGAAGTATGAATGGATAGAGAAGTGTGAGAGAGCTTTTCAGGAGCTCAAGAGAGCCCTCACTAGTGGTCTGATTTTAGTAGTGCTAGATCTTGCAACAGACTTTGTTGTGTGCACTGATGCTTCCTTGGATGGGTTAGGAGTAGTTCTTATGCAGGATGGTCATCCCATAGCCTTCAAGTCTAGGAAGCTAAAGACTCATGAGCTCAATTATCCTACTCATGACCTAGAGCTTGCAGCAGTAGTTCATGCCTTGGTGAGATGGCGACACTTTCTCCTAGGTCACCCATTTGAGCTCCATTCAGACCACCAGAGTCTTCAGTACATCTTCTCACAGCCCAATCTTAATGCTAGGCAGAGGAGATGGATGGATTTTTTGTGTGAGTATGATTTTGATGTTCATTACATGAAGGGGAAAGAGAATGTTATTGCAGATGCCTTGAGTAGGAGGCGACATGAGCTCTCCTCTATGGTTTCTAGTACAGATTTGAGGGAGCACATTTTGCATCACCTACCAGAGGATGGATTCTATGTAGAGGTTTTTCAGATTGTTCGTGCTTAGAGGTCCCTTGAGGGGAGATTTGCATAGTATTCTTTAGAGTTTGATGGACTCCTACGTCATAGAGGACGCATCTATGTACCCTCTTCAGGAGACTTGTGAGAGTTTATTGTAATTGAGGCACATAGAGAACCTTATGTAGCTCACCCAGGAGTTAAGAAGTTGCATGCTGACCTGAGACAGTTGTATCATTGGCCAAGCATGAGATTGCAGATTGCCAATATAGTTGCTAAATGCCCTGAGTGTCAGAGAGTTAAGGCAGAGCATAGTCATCCAAGTGGGCTCCTACAACCACATGAGATTGCCGAGTGGAAGTGGGATACTATATCCATGGACTTCATTATTGGTCTTCCTATGTCTTCTCACCGCCATGATGCCATCTTGGTGACAGTTGACACATTGACCAAGGTTGCCCACTTTTCACCCGTGTGTACTACATTCATAGCATGAGATGTAGCTTAGGTGTTTTTGTGGGATATTGTCAGACTCCATGGCATTCAGCATAAGATCATCTCTGATAGAGACTCCTTGTTCACATCAGCTTTTTGGAGAGAGCTACAGGCAGCATTGGGCACTAGGCTCAATTTTAGTACAACATATCACCCTCAGACAGATGGAAAAATAGAGAGAGTTAATCAGGTGTTAGAGGATATGTTACGTATGTACGTGATGGACCATCAGGTCAAGTGGGAGGAATACCTACATCTGGTAGAGTTTGCCTATAACAATGGGCATCATTCATCTATTGGTATGCCGCCATATCAGGTCTTATATGGTAGACCCTGTAGGACACCACTGAGTTGGGATAGGATCAAGGATAGAGTATCTATTGGACCTTAGTTGGTCAAGGATATGGAGCAGTAGGTGGTCTTGATTAGACAACATCTTAGAGAGGCCCAGGATCGACAGAAGAAGTATGCTGATGTAAAGAGGGTAGACCGTGAGTACATGGTTGATGATAGGGTCTTCTTGAGAGTGTGACCGCATAAGAGTCCAATCCACTTTGGAAAGGGCTCTAAGTTAGCACCTCGCTTTGTTGGACTATTTGAGATATTGGAGAGGATAGGACCATTGCCTACCGTTTAGTGTTGCCACCCAGCCTGTCACGCATTCATGATGTGTTTCATGTATCTGTATTACAAAAATATATTTATGATGAGTCTCATATTATAGATTGGGATGCCTTGCAGGTGGAGTCAGACGGACAGATAGCCTTGGAGCCCATTCGCATTTTGGGCCGATGGACCCTGGCACTATGAGGCAGAGAGCTGGACTAGGTTAGGGTCCAGTGGGATTGTTATGATGAGGTCACGGCTTCATGGGAGGATGCAACACAGATGAGATCACAGTACCCATACCTTTTTGATGAACTCCAGGAGGAAGTTCATGCCTGGGGGGGAGGATGTGAGGCCTCACCCCGACCTGTCATAGCATCTTTTCTTTCTGCATATTGATACATTGATACACTTGTTGATCTATTTTGATAGAGACTCAAGATATGATATTTTGATGGTGATTATTATATTATGTATGTGTGGATGTGGATCTAGAGTACGTCTTGATCTTGATTATACATGGTTGGTAAAATGAATTATTCATGTTTAGATTTGATTATTGCACCTGATGATTTATGTACTTATGATGTTTGGATATCATTGAATAGAAATTGGTAATTTGAATTGAATTACACATATTGAGTTACGATACTAAATAGGAAATTGAATATGTATATTTCATGTAATGTTATCATCTTGAACTACTGATGCTCGATGTGAAGTATGCAGGTAAGAGAAGCATGGGAATTATCGGAGAACCAAGGTTAAACACATGTGAACTGAGTAAGCCAAGGCTTAGTCCAATGTGGGATTACAAAGCCTCATTGTAATGTGAACTTGTCGTAAAGGTGAATTTCCATGTGCATTAGTAGTTAGCTTCGTGTTGTCATTCATGGCATTTGTATGTAATGTGCAATTGTTAGTGTCACTTGACACTTGTAATGTGCTCATTTAAATTTATTTTATTCCAGCCACTTCTAGGGGCCAATAAGAGGTTCTAGGGGTCATTTTTGACATTATTTAAGTATCTTAATGTTAGGGGTATGGGTTAGGAAGGTTTTGAGCATATCCTAAATCCCCTAGAGACTTTGACAACCCCTTTTTGGACCCATTTACCCTTAGCCACGAGATTGTATGGATCTTGACCTTTAACCAACTTCACCTTTCCTTCCAATCAAGCATTAATCATGGGGGGACAAGGAAAATCAAGGAGACCTTAGAGTCAAATCTGCAATTATGATTGGTGGGTGGGTAGAATTTGGAGCCCTTTTTAGAGACCTTGGATAGAATTAGAGGGTGTTCACCCACTCTCTAATTTTAGAGACTTTAGGGTTTTGGAGGAGGAAGAAAAAGTGGATAGCTCATCTCAACTATCAATTGCCATCACACTTGTGAAGGTTGGTCTCTCATTTCCATGGAGGTTTTCTTGTTTATGCTCAATAGATTAGTTGTGTTCATGATCTTTCATGTGTTTGAAGTGTATACTTGTTGTGTTATTGCATTGTATGGGAAGGGAATTTGATGTTGAAATTTATGTGCTTTCCTTTATTTTTCTTGAATGAGGGTGTTCATGTGTATGGGAGTAAGGCATTACTCACCTCTTTGGGAAGAGGAAGAAGTGGCCTTGGGTGAAGGGGTTAGTTGGGCTCTCCATGAGGTGAGAGTCTCTTCTCTTGGAGAAGAGGGAAAAATTCATGGTGTATGGGCACCATGAAGCCATTGCAATCTTTGTATCATAAAGATGTTGACAAGCATCATGAAGCCATTGCAATCTTTGTATCATAAAGATGTTGAAAAACATTTTTGTGTATGTAAGATGGATTTGTAGCCTTGAAGAGGCAATGAGATATTCTTGTTGAGGAATTTGTGGAAGCAATGGCATTCTCCCCTTGGAAAAGCCCACCTTCACCCTTCTTCAATGAGCTTGCAAAGTTCATTTGCGTAGCCTTGGAGGGAGTAACTTGTTGTGATTGCATGTGTGAGAAATTGTAAGCATCTTGTTGTTTGTTGTATCCCATTTATCCTTGGTTCTCCAAGCTTGGGGGTGGTCTCATAAGAGACCTAGGTTGGGTGGTGAGCACCCATGGTTCTCTCTTCTCTATTGCAGGTTTGGAAGCCAAAGATTCATGTGGAAAAAGCTTGAAGAAATCCCCTCCTTGATATGCTTGTAGCAAACCTTCATGTGTTGTTACATTGGTGATCTTGAAGAAGATCCCTCTCTCATTGTACATTGTGAAGTATTCCCATTATTTAGTCCATGGTGAAGTGGTGGATGTATGTGAAATGGCATATGTAATGTGATGAAGTGAAATTTGTAATCTTTATGTTTGTTCTCTCATTGAACATCTCCTTCAATTGTATCATGTAAAGGAAAAGTGAAGCTCCTTCATCATAGAGATTTTGTAATGAATTCGATAAGAGGACTATAATGAAAATACAATGCATTTCTATTATGTTTATTGGAATTGATTTCTTAAATAATGGAGTGGTTTTTTTTATGAAATGATATTCAAGATTATGGAAAGGAAATGTGATAGTTTTCAATGTCTTTTAAAGTTTAACTTATGCATGGTTATGATAGGTTCTCTATTATAGTTTGAAGAATTGTCATAGTTATATTAACAAATTCAAATGAACCTAATTCTATGCTCAGATCTCATCAAATGCAATAGGGAAATAGAGTGCAATAACATAATTGATATTATTGAAAACCTCTACAATAACACTCTAATTCATCAACCTCAATGGTTTATTAATTCTCATATAGTTTCCCTCTATAACTCAAATGAAACAAATGTGAAAGGATGAAGGAAACTATGTTTTTATTAAAATAGACACTTCCAGCTATCTGGAAATTGTATGGAGACATCAATATTCTCATATTACATAGAGAATATTCCATTCTAACCAATTAGACATTAATTAAAATTAACTTCATCTAAAACATCTCCTAAAACAACTTTTAACCTAAAGTCTTTGGCAATATAATGTTTATAAACTAACATGCCTTAAAGGTCCCTTTAATATCACCTCCCACTTGCTAGTGGACCCCACCTAAGCCTTCTCCATGTGCAGGTGATGGGGAGGGAAATAAAATAAGTTAAATTTTCCATCTTATAAGACCCCCTGCATAGGTAGAAGGGCCACTTAGAAAAAGCACCAACTTATAATTGATTGCTTAGTCCTTGAGCTGACATGGCTTACTTTCTCATTCATTTTTCAAACTGCTCCTCTTTCCAAGTGCACCTATCTCTGACATGGGGATTTAAACATATTTCCTCTTGTCAAAAAGTACCTCCTTCCTTGGCAGGCGCACCCTCCACTTGGCTTGTCCTTGGGAAAACAAAACACCTTTTTGGAGCCTTGCTTTGACTTGCAAATCAATCTTAACTTATGTTTCCCTTTTGTACTCCTTGGTAGCTGTGAAAATTGCTTCATGATGGGAGTGGGACCCAATTAAATCTTGTCCCCCTTGTTCTCTCCTTGGGATGCACCCCCTTTTGACTTGAGTCTTCTTGTATGAGGGAGCACTTAATAGGTTGGTAGGTTGGCTAGATAGTAGTAGATTAGTCTTTGGTGTTTTTTTTAATTGTTTTTTTTTATGATGATATTATATGTATAATGGTAATTACTTATTGTTTTAGGTAAATAGTTTAGTAGAATTTTATTATATAAATATGTATTGGAACTTTCCTATTAATTTAGGAGATTAAGTTTGTAGGGAGAGTGTGATAGGATATTAGGTTAGTTAGGGATTTAGTAGCTAGTAAGGGTTACTTGATATTTGTAAATTATGGGTGAGATTAACTATTTTCTTTGACATAATTCCTTAGGTAATAATTTTAGTTAATTAGTCAATACACTAGTCTATAGTCTTGGATTATGGTTGATAGAATATTCTGATAATTGAATAATCATTGTAATTTGTTAAATGTATCCTAGTAGAGTTACATTATAGGTTAAGGGAGTAATGTGTTTCACTCTAGTCAGTCATGATATAATTTGTTAACTCGATAGATTATTCTATTAAGTGAAATAAGAACTTGATAGTAGAATAATTACTCTAGGATAAGTTGATAATCTTTTGGCTATTAGAATTGTATACTAATGTATGATTTAGGACCTCTAATCTTACCTTACTTGAGTAACTTTAACATGTATTAATCTTGAATGACATAGACAAAGATCTTTGGTCAGTAACGAACCAAATCAAACCCTGTTGGTATGAAATAAATTATTAACATGATAGCATCCTTGTTTTAACTAATATTTTGATACGTGAATTTACTCCAACTTCTGATCCTAGAAAAGAATGAACACATGACATTTGAACATAATGACCTAGGTATACTTCACTGTGTTAGTGGTTAGACATTGACATTGATTAGGGATTAGACCGATGCCCTAGTCATTCGGATTGCACTAGGAGCATGAGCGCTTTTGGATGTTATGAACTCTAGGGTCCCCGCCTTTCGAGGTCTGACTCTTACTACATCAGTTAATAACTTGAACCTAGATTGCACTTGGTATAGCTGATGTTTAGTCTCCTTTTAACCTTTCACCCCCCTTTTCCTTTAAAAAAAAAAAAATTACTTGTGTTTTTAGGTTGTTTTATTTTGGGCATGACAGTCATCAACAAATATAGCAACTAACAATAGTCCATTAGATGTCTCTCTTATGAATAAGTTACAATCTGTTGCTCCTTTCTTGAATCCAATCTTAGTCAAGTAACCATCAAGTCTTTAATACCATGCTCTAGGGGCTTGCTTAAGTCCATAGAGGGATTTCTTCAATCTACATACCATATCATATTTGTCTGATAAAGTAAATCCTTCTGGCTACTCAATGTATACTTCTTCCTTCAACTCTCCATTCAGTAATGCTGACTTAACATCCATTTGGTATACCTTAAAGTTGTTGAATGTAGCATAAGCTAGAAACAACTTTATGGATTTCAATCTTCTTATAGGGGAAAATGTATCTGAATAATCAATTCCTTCTCTTTGTGCATAACCTTTACATAATAATCTAGCTTTGTTTCTTACTATTGTTCCATCTTCATTCATCTTATTTCTAAATATCCACTTGGTTCCAATCACATTCTTATCACTAGGCCTAGGGACCAATTCCCATGTATCATTCTTAATTATCTAATCTAGCTCTTCTTTCATTTCTTTATGCCAATCTAAATCATTGCATGCATCTTCAACATTTAAGGGTTCAATCTATGATGGTAAACATACCTCTTCATTTGTTGTGGAACTCTTTTCTTTTGATCTTGTCATGACTTTTCTTCTCTGATCTCTAATGATGTCTTCCTTTGAATGATATCTAGATATGAATTTAGGAACATTAGGTGTGAATTATTCATCTACCTTTTGTGTTTCTTCTTCACTTGTTTCAGGGTCATTGAATAGAACATCTATGTTATCAAACATTTCTTCAACAACTGCTTCACTACTGGTAGGTCTAGGTTCTTCTTCAATCATAAGTACATAATCATGGTATCTCTCTTCAATCATAAACTTCTCATAAATATTAACATGAGCACTTTCAATGATCTTCTTTAGTCTCAGATTAAAACATCTATAAGCTTTTCTTTTAGTAGAGTAACCAAGAAAATACCTTTATCACTTCTTGCATCAAACTTGTCAATTGCTTCATCTCTCTTGATGTAGCACTTGCTTCCAAATATTATGAAGTATTTCACTATAGCTACATTCCAAAACCATAACTCATAAGGTTTCTTGTCTACGTCTGGCCTTAGTTGAATTCTATTGATAGTGTAGACTATTGTATTGACCGCATCTCTCCAATAGGTGTGAGCAACCTTTCCTTCAATCATGATGGTGCGTGCTGTGTCAAGAATGATCTTGTTCCTTCTCTTTGCAATTCCATTCTTCTAAGGGGTTCTAGGGGCACTTAGCTATCTCTTTATCCCATTTTCTTTTTAGTATTCATAAAATCTGTGAGAAGTGAATTCTCCTCCTCTATCTAATCTTAGACATTTAATCTTCAATCTAGATTCATTTTCAACCTTAGCTTTGAATATTTTGAACTTGTAAAATGCTTATGATTTTTCTTTTAAGAACATAGCCTACATCAAAAAATCAATAAAAAAAATGAAATACCTTTCGCCATAGTATGATCTTGTTTGAGTTGGTCCACATAGGTCTGTGTGTATCAGATCCAACTTGTTCTCTGTCAAATTATGCTTGCTTCTGAATGAATTCCTTACATGTTTTCCCATCCCACATTCCCTACATATTGTGTCTACTAGTTTTGCAATGATAGGAAGATCTCTTACTGCCTTTACATTACTTATCTTTACTATGTTATCAAAATTGATATGATATAGTCTTTTGTGCCATAACCAACTATCATCTACTTTAGCAACAAAACAACTTGCTTTTGGATTAAGCTAAAAAACATTACCTTTAGTCTTTGATCTAGATGCTATCATCTCTCCTTATTTTTTTCTTATGATGCACTTGTTGTCTTTGAATTCCAACTGATATCCTTTGTCAAGCAATTTTCCAGCACTTAGTAAGTTATGTCGCAAACCATCAACATAAATAACATCATCTATTCTTTCCATACATGGTGATAGCTCCTCTACCTATGACAGGTTCAAGAGTGTTGTCTACAAACCTAACCATGCCACCTTTATATCTATCTAGATGCACAAATCTATCCTTGTCTCCAGTCATATGATGTGAGCAACCACTGTCAATGATCCAATCTACCTTGATGTAAGCTTGTGAAATTAGTGCCAATTCTTGGTCTTTCTTTTCATTTTCAAGGTTCATTTTCTCCATGTCTTCAAGAGAAATGAATCTAATTTCATCTTCTTCTAATTCATCATCTGATACTCCATCACCAGTATAGTAACATTCTTTTGTATACTTAGGCTTTTAGTTATTCTTGAACTTCTTGACTCTTGTAGGACATTTAGAAGCAAAGTGACCAATCTTATTACATGAAAAGCATTTGAATGGTAATTGTCCTTAATATTTCCATTTTCCTTTTCTTTCCCTCTTAGAAATAATAGAAATGAAATCATCTAGTTCTCTATCATCATCTTCATCATCAAAATTACCAAAGGCATGCAAAGATTTCTTACCATGGACTGAAGCTTTGAATGTTGTTTCACTTTTAGGCTTTGTCTTCAATCTTGATATCTCAAAGGATGAAAGCTTATAGATTAAGGTCTCTCTTTTGAAGTCTTTTGTGGACTACATACTTTCATCTAGGATGCATATTTTGTTTTCATATTCTGGTGTCAAGGTAGTCATCAGTTTGTCCATTATGTCTTCTTCTAAAATTTCTCCACCATTTTTTCTAATTCCAGCAACTGCTTCATTAATCCTTTGATTATAGGCTTTGACATTCTCATCAAGTTGTTAGGAATAAGGTGTCTCAACCTTGGATAATTCCTATTCTTATTATTTGTTTTGTAAAATGTATTTCTTGAAAATAATGTAATTAAGTGTGAGTGTACATGTCTAGTTGGCATGTTGATGTGTCACTCCACTTGATGTGTCGGCATCTTGAATTGTGTGTAAGGAGATCATGGCTGAAATGGTTATGACAGATTCCTATGACACGTAAGAGCTATGTCTGGAAGATTCAATGATGGGTGAAGACTTGTAAGACATGTGGAAACTGATAAAGTTGAGTACTGTACACTCTTTAGAGAATGGTAAAACCCTAATACAACTATCTTTGGAAGTTTCCCTAAAAAGGGAAGCACATGATATAAGCATTTTTTAGGGTTGTGAAGATAGGTGAAGTTTGTGTATTGTTGGAACATTTTTATGTTGCCATGATTTGTCTTCAAGAGTTGGAAATCTTCTGAAAGAGCTTGCATTGCAAGTGTATTTTAAACTGTAATAGTTTTGATTAATACATTGTGCAGGTTTTGGAGTGCTAGGGTTTTTACTAAAAGGTTTCCCTAGGGTAAATTATTGTGTCATTATCTATTTTCTGTATGCATGGTATATGGCTGCAATATCATTGTTAAAGTAGTTAACGAATTTGAAATTGTAAGGATTTAAAAGAATTTTCACAATACTTTACTTTAGAGATTAGTGTAGGAAGTTATTTTTGCACCTAAGTTTCCTTACACAGGTAACATATCTAATGTATTGTATCTTTTCTTCCATGTCTTTCTGTGTGCATTCTTGGCTTGAATATCTCCTTCAAACATGTCTTATAGATACTTCCATATCTTATAGGCTTTGTCCATTTTCTCAATCTCTGAAAACTCACTATCAGATAGGGCACTGATAAGAGCTTCCTTGGCAATGGCATTTGAAGTGAACATCTCCTTTTTCTTCAAAGTTGTATCATTTTTTGCAAGATCTTATAGATAGGGAATCTGAACTTCTTTGGTAGCTACTTCAAAAATCTCAAAGGAAATGCATTGCAAATGTGTCAACATCAAACTTAGGACTTTCTTTTCTAAAGATACCATCTGATCAACCTCAAGCTGTTAAAATTTCTCTTTGAGGCACTTGGCTTTGATACCAATTGTTAGGAATAGTCCCAAGAGATAACTGAGAGGGGGGGTGGGGGGGGTGAATCAGTTATCTACAAGTTTCAATTCTTTATCCAATTAAGTATGTAATAACATTAAGCATAAACACAATGAAAGAACACTTAACACAATACCATAATTTTGGTTACAGGGAAACCCAAATAGGTAAAACCCCGGTGGGAATTGACACCCACTAAGAACTACACTAGTGTATTATGATCCTTGTTAGAAGACCTAACAACCCTGTTAGGAGTTGATCTTTACAATGCATTAAGTACAATGACCTGGTCAAGGGTTGGACCCTGTTAGGAGTCTTTTACAATTAACCCTATTAGGGGTGAGGACGCACTATCTGATAGCACACTGCTTAAAGGGGTGAAGGTTGCAACCTTCTATTTAACAAATACACACTATATTTGGATCTTGGTGAACTACACATAGACTTGCTATCTTGATTAGTTCCAATGAATAGCAGATAATATTTACTATGTTACATAGACCTTCTGCTGATGGCACAACACTTCGCACTCTCTGCTCTTCTCTTGTCTTTCAATTCTCAACCGTACTTTGACAATCACAAAAGACTGCCAATAAATATCTTTCCTCTAAATGATATAATTAATTTGGCCTATTAGAACCATCTTGAAATCATATTAGAGAAATAATACAACTCTCCAATAATACCTCAGTCATCTCTACTAAGCACCCAACACAAACTGGGACCTGTCCAACTCAATATGAGTGAATACGTTACTTCACACTATTGGCTCCACCAAATTAACTGATACTTTCTCCTCATGATGAATTATGACATGCACTCTTAACCAAACATTATTAACTCTCTAAAAAACACTAATCCAAGTGCGCATACCAGAATGATAGGTGAAACTACTTTACTAATATAATCTCTGTCGGTTCCTTTGGATAAACTCAGGAAACTGTGACTGTCAATGTGAACATCATAACTTAACTTCAACTACATATCCAACTCTACATCCATGAACATAACATCATACATATATATACAACATAAATATAACCGCACAAGGTGCTACTGCAACTGTACTTCAAATCATGTCCATAACTGTTCCTAGGACCTTTCAGAAATATTCACTAATATACACAACTGTACTACTATCTTTACTCAGAATCAACCTCTGCATCTATGATATCATGTTGATAACATATCCATGCAACATATGCTCAAATCTCTCTCCATCAGGATTCCACGTATGCTGCTTAGCATATGTTTTCATCAATTACAAACATACAGTCAACAATCTAGTTTACTGCCAAATCTCCAACACTAATTAGGTTTTACAATATCGTAGAAAACCTAAGATCAATGATGTAACAAAATAACCTAGATCTAACATTACATATGAATCATCAATAAATTAATGATTACATCCATATTTAATTCTGTCTCGATCTTGGTAAACTATTTCCTGATCGGTCTGAACCATTTGCATAGATGTTTGTGCCATTTTAGATTACTATGTCATCTCCTTCTTTTGTTAGTAATCACTACATTCTTCATTAGGTAAATTATGGGCCCTCAGTTCATATGAATGCTCGGTGATCACTAGCTCAGTACTCGATAATTATCTATTGCTCGGTGAGTGTACTCGGTCAAACCCTTGTTTGGTTAACTTAGAGATCTACCTTGTATTTTCTCGGTGTGTAGGATTTATATGGTTGACCGGCTATCCTATTTGTTTCCTTTATCAACTGAATAATTGATTGATACTAATGACAATCATTTAATGCTCAAATAGAAATAACATTGTATTTTTCCAAGAATTTACACTACTACAAAAAACACAATATATGACCAAATAAACTACTAAAAATTGTAGATAAATGACTAATTTTGATCATGTGACTATTAGTATTTTATTATCGATCATTTATCTTGTGATCAAATTTATGACTAAATTATTTTAGTCATTGATTTAGACATTGATTTGGTCATTGATTTCGATGTAGAGCTTGTGGGTATCCTTTGGCTTTTGAACTAATTTTATTAACTCTCTATAAGAGATCACTTAACCATAGGTTCTACACCCTAGGAAAGAACTTACTTCAATACTTCATCATAAGGGACCCAAGGTAACACAAACAACTTGCTACTTGGCTTGGTTGAGAGAATCACACCCATTTACCCTACCCAAGTACACAATCAAATGATGAAACACAATAGGCAATAAGAACTTGTTCAATGGGGTTGAACCAACTTGCCTAGGTTTTGGTCAGGACCAATATGACACAGTTAAACAATTGGAATCTCCCTTAGATCACTATTCACAACACTTCTTTAGGAACCCTAATCCCTTGTAGCCCTCTAAAAATGGTTTTGTGACCTCAACTCTCCAACTTTCCAAAAGACCAAAGAAACTAATGACAGTTTGAGATACCCTTTTGTGGGATACACTTACACCCTCAGTCAAAACTTGAGGCTCCAACATTAAGTGCTTGAACACTCACTAGTTTGATAAGCCTAATTACCCCAATTAGGACAAATTAATAAAGGAAGTACGCTTTAAATGAGGAAAAAAGACTAGATATTGGTTCAGTGATGGTCTCCATGTTGCAAATACTCTAAATCCTCAATTTGAGTAGGTGATTCAACCCCGTTATGCCTATGTCTTCAATTACACACTATGTTCACAGGTTGCCACATAAAGATGCAACTCCGAATTCATTCCAAACTTTGGCTTGCAACCATCAACCCACAAAATGGCTCAAGAATATGGAAGGACACATTTTTACCCCTTATTTCACCAATTCTTATATTTTTCCACTGGTGAAATGAGGAGATTGAGGCATTTGTTCAAGAAACCCTAGGTGACTAGGGTTTGCAGACAATTTCTACAAAAACCCTTATAACTTTCGATACACAACTACTCAGAGTCTCAGACTAGTCCCAAATGGAAACTAACTCAACTTTTATGATTCATTGATCTTCTTCTCTGGCCAATCTGTACAAAACCATACATTATCAAGGAAGTCACCGATTACAAGAAAAATGGCTATTTTATTGATTCATTTTGTTAAAATTTACATCATATCTCCTCCACCCACTTGTGAGGGATATTTGAGGAGTCCTCCCAATAGTTATAACTTTATTTAAAACATGGATTGATTGGGAGGATGTTTTATAAGAAACTTTTCAAAAGTTGTCAATTTGCCTAAAAGTTGCTATGCAACTTTTTGTGCAAATGTTGCATTTTTGTACTTTTTTGCTCTTAATCAAAAACTTTTTCTTTGCCACATGAGTACAGGTTGTAAATGAACCATAACACCTAAGAAACATTAAAAAAACTTAAATAACTCAAATTTGAAAATTTTACGATACTTTGACCATAGTTGACCAAGTGGTTTATAGACACCAAATCTTGGTACTAGGTCTTACAATTGGATCTTATTGTAAAACTAGAGATTCTGAATGGATCCTATTGGAGCTCAAAAATCTTGGATAGATTTTTGAGTCCATATTCAGAAATTCTCCCAAGGAAAAGTTTGTGCCTCTAAAAGGACCATTTGAAAGAACCTTAGTTCAAGTGCATACAAGGTAGGCCTGATGATTTTCATAAGATGGCACTTGGGACATCTATTCCTTGCCTATCATTAAACATATGTAGTTGGTCACAACTCTCAGAATTTAGTTCCGATGTGTTTCAGAGATACCCATTTGGAGATCATTGCACAAATCTGTACTTTGCATTCTGCTCAATTTTTACCAAGATACCTACTTTTGAGGTTTCCATATAACACATGGTTGATAGTCATGATGAAATGATTATCACACTATATTTTAGGCATGAGAGTGTGTCTCTATGCCCATTTTTAGATTCCCAAGAGTTTGTATGATCAATTTACGAGGTCTTTTCTGTTTGCATTTTATTAAGTTTTCCTGAATGTGGAAATGCAGAATTTGAAGTATCCTACTTTGAGATCATGCAAATTGCATCCAATAAGTGATTAGGAGGAATTGAAGATTTTTTTATACTTTAGACATGGAAATGATTCTCCTTGATGAGTTTCAGATCATGACCAATCCATTTGACCCCTTTCCTCAACCAGTTCCAATTGTAATTTCTATAGTTTCACTGTCTTTCAGTTCAGGATATTCTAAGTGGCTGACTTTGAAGATTAATCATTGATAGTCAGTTGATCATTCAGTGAAACTAATTACAACCTTTCTTTATACATATGAAATATATTCTTCATCCAAGGTTTTAGACCATGAGGGTTCCATTTGACATGTTTGCAAAGTCAGATCAAAAGGTGTTTTATGTTGATGGTTAATGTCGATAGGATCGACTTCACAAAGTGGCCATTTTCAAAAAATCATATTTAATGTCAGATGATAGTTTCTGGATGAGGGTCATTTCTTTGTATTCCTTATATATGTTGGAATTAGGAGAGATAGGTATTGAGAGGGGAGGGGTGAATCAATGCCTTCAAAAACTTCACTTGTAAACCTTTCAGATCTATAACTGTAAACAGTGATAACCGACCAAAACAACTTGAATTTAATTGCATGAATCAATCATCCATTAAATTAAGTAAGTAAAAAACATGAAATCAATATCAAAATCACATGACACAATTACTATGGTAATGCAAAAACCCTTGTTAGAAGGTAAAAATTGCGGTGGGGATGACACCCACAAATTCTTCACTACTGCAGATAGAAAATGTTTGCCTGTTAGGGCTACAAGTTTTGATCACTTTTGGTGATCTCACCCTATTAGGAGTGACATGTTAGATGGCTAGATCTACCTAGTTATAGGATTTTAACAACACTAATGAAGTCTGCACTTGGTTAAGATATTTACATAAGACTGTTAAGTTTACTCTGTTAAGAGATTTTATCCAAAACCTCTATTACAATTGTCAGAAAGCAATAGGTAATTATCTGTTATTTGACAACTCAATTGTCTGATACAGATCTATAAGCTCTGATAAAATATCACCTTACTTGTGATGAATCTCTTCTCTAAACTACTCAGTAGCCTTTGCTGATTCTACTCAATTTGAATTCCTCTGTGCTCGATTCTGCTCTATTAACTAATAGACTTGAAGATAGGCAATTGCTTCAAGTGCTCCATGATTCATATATCAGCTCACACCAAAAATGATGTGAACACACAAATATATAGTTTTCTATTTTTTCCACTTTAACAAAATTAGGTTACACAATATAGTCATAACCCTAAGATCTACGGTGTACAATAATAACCTAGATCAACTATTACAAAAGATATATATTGCATTTAATGAATATCATTACATTAAATGTTCCTCGATCTTGGTAAAACATTTTATAAACCATTGTAACCATTTGCATGGAAGAATGTGCCATTTCTGATTACTATGCCATTTCATGTGATCCTTGGTAAAAACTATGTAAACTGATTGGTGTATACTATGATGCTCAATGTTTACTGTCTGTCAGTGTCAGTGTTTGTTGGTGTTCGATAAACTATCTGCTGCTTGGTATATAAGCTTTACCGACTAGTCTGTTCTGCTTTATGTTACCGATTAGCTCAATGTAAGTGACTGACTGATATCTTTACAAACCTTTGGTACTAATGACAACCTTAAAGGCTCAATAGAGATAACAATCTCCCCCTTTGGCATTAGTATCAAAACTTTGAATGTATATAGATGAAATTTTCTATATAACTTATATCTCTGCAATATACATATACACATCAAAAAATTTCTAAGTACTAATTACTCCCCCTCGGTGCATGCTCTCAGTAATATGTAGTATACATAGTGTCTATGTGCATATTTGGCATAACAACTAATACATTGTTTTCCCCCTTTTTGATAGTAATGCCAAATAGAAAAATTAAGTAGTAGACTCACATCTGGTCAAAAATAGGCTGATGGGTTTTCTTCACTGACTCCAAGAGGTTGCCCCATTCCTCTTTCAAGTTGGTGAGAGTGATGTGCTCAAGACCAACTTGAGCATGCATGTCAAATATGTTATCTAACACCAAAATTTTTGGTGTTACAACTAGTAGCTCGGCTTTGACAATATGTGCTTCAAAAATTTTCAGGTATGGAATGAGTTCAGTTTGCAACTCAGTAACCCGATCTGTTATGTGCTCTTCTTGTTTCTTCAAATCTGCTATAAACCACTAGAGTTCCTGAACTTGGTGAATGTGCTTTAAGAAAGCATGAGGATTGGTTATAGCTACATTTGTACTCAACTGTATTTTTGCTTCCAATCCTTTGATCTTTTCACTGACTTCAACAGTGAAGGTGTTTGTAGTACAAAGCTTCAATAATTATTGACAAATTATCTAGGTGATGGATTTCATTTCAGTAATTACCTCAGATAATTTGATCTTTTGTAATGCCACTTCTAGGCTGATTTCCTCTGCTAATTTGTGTTGTATCCTGGATTCTTCTCTTTCTTCAATTTGTTTATCGACATCAGTGTCTGGGGCATTGATATTCTTGGCAAGTGTAGCAAGTTGATCTATGATAGGTGTATCCTCATCAATATTTATCTCAGGTACTACCCATTGGAGGATATCCCACACATTGGTTAATACTTCTTTTTGTTTGTGTTCTTGCTTCAACTTCACTTGCACTGACTTCCATGTACATAATTCCCCATATTTACTCAAGTCTTCAGGGCTTAGGGTCCTCAGGTCACACTCAAGGATAATTATTACTTCATCTAGGGTGACTAGCCCTTTTCCTTTCTTCTTCTTCTTTAGTGCTAGAGGTGATTTCTTCTCAATAATAGAAATAGTTTTATCTCCAGTCTTCAGAGTATCCTTCCTAGTTAACACATGTTCATCCTTCTTTTTCTCCTTGGTAGTTGTAGTCTCGGTTGATATAGTAGGAGTTTTAGATGTGGTGTCAAGTGGGATCACCTTTGTTTCCTTTGTTTCTTTTGTTTCCTTTGCTTCTTTTGTTTCCTTTGCTTCGGTGGAAGGTGCCTCTATATGTGTAGGCTCACCTATTTCTATATGTTTCTCTATGTTTTGATCCCCTATGATATCTTTGTTTTTCTCAGGATTTGAGCCGTTGGGCTATACTTGGGAAAGAATTTTAGCTACTTCTGCAAGTATAGGAAGTTCACCCAGTAGTGATGTAAATGGACATTCAGTGTCTAGTGCTTCATCTTTGTTTGGTGCAATATTTACATCTTCATCATCTTGGCCATTAGGATCACCATTTGTAATGTCTTCAATGAGTACATCATCATCAGTTTTCTTCTCCACTTGAATTTCAACTTTATCTAATGCATCCTGTGAAATACTTATTTCTTCCTTATCCTCAGTGATATCAATTGCCTAGGTAACTGATATACCGGTATTCTTTGATTTCTTTGTAGTTCCCTCGTCAATGAAAATACCCTTATCTTTGGAATTTTGTCTCATCTTAGACAAGCTCAAGAATGCTTCTTACTCAGCTTTTTCTTCGGCCTTCAAAATTGATGCCCACACAGAGTCTATTATGGTATCCATATCTGCTACATTTTCATACATGATCATTAAGGCTCTATTCTTGATCATAAAGTTTTCTTGGTATTTGGTCAAGTATTCACTAACTTCTCCAAAGCTTAAATGTGTGGCTGCCTGAACTAGAGAGCGTTCTCTCTTTCTCTTCTCGGTGTCTAGTGCAATAGCCCATTTTTCAATAATTTTATCATCCAATTTCTTCGGTAATGCACAAGAAAATTCCATTGGAACTTTCTTGAATTTTATCATCATTTGGATGACAACCTCTTCAATCTCTATTTGATCTTCTTTTGATATTTTGTCAAATCTATCTAGTAAGAGATCAGTGAGATAGCCATGTTCAATTATGTCTTCAATGATTTCATCTATTGTTTTTGCCTTGTGACTGACCACTTTGAATTGATTAACATCATCTTCTATCTCAATTTCCTCAAGATCTTCCTTATTTCTTATGAATTTTCTCCTTTTCTTTGGTGCCTCAGCTACAGCCTTGTTCTTTCTCTTAATGTATTTCTTTGTCAATGTAGTTTCTCTCCTTTTTGTTACTTTCTCTACTTCTTCCTTATCGGTAGGTGGTGCTGCAGTTGATGATCATGTCTTCATACCTTCATGTACAGGTGACTACTTCTTTATAGGAATTTTAGGTGGAGGAACCAGTGTGGGATCTTCTTCTTTGTCAGACTTGGTCTCCTCACTATCATATGGTTTGTTAGCTAACTATAACTGACCTTCGATTTCCTGTTCAACCGGTCTCTCTTCAAATGTCTCAGACCCATCTCCATATTTAGCAATGATATTTTTCTTCATCTTCTTTACCTTTCTAGTTATTTTACCGATCTCAATATTTGTTGAAATTCTAGATTTGGCCTCTTCATATACTCTGAACCTAGTGGCAATGGGATCTTTTGGTATTGCAAATAGTGCATTGATAGATTTCAGTGTGAAATCATGGTTCATTTCATATCCCATCGGTGCCAACAATTTTATCCTCAGTTCAACTACTTTTATCAAAGTATAATCGGTGTTGAATACAAAACATATATCATTCTCAAATCTCTGAACTAATTCCCTCAGAATTCTGCTTCTTTTATGCATTTTAGACTAAAACTCTTTGAAGTATGCATTAAACTCTATATTCAACTTATCTCCTAACTTATTCATCATTTCACTAATCTATTTTTTTATTGGTACATCTGATATCCAATTTACTTTACTGGTGCTAGGTACATACTTTTGTAGATAGAAAATATGCATGCAAGTAGAGATCCGAACTTACATGTGTTAGATTTCATTTTCCTTATGGTCTTCATATTCTCCTAAAGTTGATGAAATAGTACCTCGGCAAGAACAATCTGGTGACCTTTTACTACAATTTTGTGCGCCATGTCTACTACCCTATAGGGTACGTAGTTGAGTTTGCTCGATTGAAATAACTTGTACCCAATCACATGTGCTACAAATTTCACTGCTGTTGATTTTTCACTTCATTTCTTAGCTTCTCATTCTCTTCTCAGAGTCTTGCAACATCTTCTAGTTTCCTTGATAATTTTGCATTTACTCAGTTTACCTCTTGATTCACAGTCATCATTTGATTAGTTACTTGGAAATGTCAGTCAGTGAGTCTTTGTATCTCACTCTCTTTAGTTTGAAGTTGTTCAGTCATCTATCTTTGGTCATTGATTGCCAGATTTCTTTCTTGCTCGGCTTGTTTTTCTTTGTTCATTGTTTCTACCATTCTCACCATCTGAGATTCTTGACCGATTTGTAGTGCTTTCACTTGATCAGTTAAATATTGATTATTTTCAGATAGATCAGTGAATATTCTTTTAGATCCATCAAAGATGCTTCCAGAACTGGATCCAATATGCTCGAATATTTCATCAATAGGTTCTTCATGGTAACCGATCTCATTCTATAGTATAGCTAGGTTCTTCCTTTCAACCAGTAATTTCTTTAGTCCTTCCTTGGCCTGCTTATATTGTTCCACAAGCGTTTTCATTTCTATCTTCTGATTCTTAATAGACTTGTCAAGCTTGTATCTCTCCATGACTTAGATCTTTACCCTTCAGTTGTTAAACTGTTCAATAAGAGAACTGTGCTCTGATACCAATTGTTGGAATTAGGAGAGATAGGTACTGAGAGGGGAGGGGTGAATCAGTTCCTTCAAAAACTTCACTTGTACACCTTTCAGATCTATAACTGTAAACAGTGATAACTGACCAAAACAACTTGAATCTAATTGAATGAATCAATTATCCATTAAATTAAGTAATTAAACAACATGAAATCAATATCAAAATCACATGACACAAGTATTTTGGTAATGTAGAAACCCTTTTTAGAAGGTAAAAACTGTGGTGGGGATGACACCCACAAATTCTTCACTACTGCAGATAGAAAAGGTTTTCCTGTTAGGGCTACAAGTTTTGATCACTTCTAGTGATCTCACCATGTTAGGAGTGACATGTTAGATTGGCTAGATCTACCTACTTATAGGATTTTAATGACAGTAATGAAGTGTGCACTTGGTTAAGAGATTTACATAAGACTGTTAAATCTACTCTGTTAAGAGATTTTATCCAAAAACTCTATTACAATTGTCAGAAAGCAATAGGTAATTATCTGCTATTTGACAACTCAATTGTCTGATATAGATCTATAAGCTTTGATAAAATATCACCTTACTTGTGATGAATCTCTGCTCTAAACTGCTTGGTAGCCTTTGCTAATTCTACTCAATCTGAATTCCTCTATACTCGGTTCTACTCTGTTAACTGATAGACTTGAAGATAGGCAATTGTTTCAAGTGCTCCGTGATTCATATATCAACTCACACCAAAAATGATGTGAACACACAAATATATAGTGTTATGTTTTTTCTGCTTTAACAAAATTAGGTTACACAATATAGTCATAACCCTAAGATCTACTGTGTACAATAATAACCTAGATCAACTATTACAAAAGATATATATTGCATTTAATGAATATCATTACATTAAATGTTCCTTGATCTTGGTAAAATATTTTATAAACTGTTGTAACCATTTGCATAGAAGAATGTGCCATTTCTAATTACTATGCCATTTCTTGTGATCCTTGGTAAACACTGCGTAAATTGATTGGTGTATATTGCGATGCTCGGTGTCTACTGGTGTTTGGTAAACTGTTTGCTGCTCGGTATATAAGCTTTACCAACTAGTCTGTTCTACTTTATGTTACCGATTAGCTCAATGTAAGTGACCGACCGATATCTTTACAAACCTTTGGTACTAATGACAACCTTAAAAGCTCAATAGAGATAAAAATATATGAGTCTTCTACCACTATCAGTGGCTCACCTTCAGCTCATCATTTGATATTTTTAGTTCATCTCCTTCGGAGGTTGTTTCCAGTATTTCCAGTTTGTGTCTATCGAATAGATCTGAACAGGTGTTTTCAAGTTTTAAATTCTCTCGCCCATTCATCTTCATGGGAATCCATCTGACAGAGTGATTCTTTATGCTACAAAGTTTATGTCTGCCAACTCTCATCATCCAGTGATAAGTTTTGAACATTGTTTTAATGGCATTCCTAGAGGCAATTTATTTAAATTTGGTGACTTGGTAGTGATGATTCAATATCAAGTTTTGAATGTTCCTACATTGTTTGAATCCAATCCAGATACATGAGGCCAGCCATTTTGATCATTTTTAAGGGGTTCGGGTGTTTGAAATTGAAATGTTTTTAAGCTAGACCCATGTGGGGCCCATCCTACCTCATTACTTTGAAGAGTTTTTTTCTGGAATCTGATTTCTCTTACTCTGTAGGTAAATGTATTGTCATTAATGAGTTTCTTTCTTGAGGAGAAAGCATGGACCCATATGCAATAAATTTTATTAAACCCATGAATATGCTTTTATCTTGCGGTGCAAGTTGTTTGAGATTTTTCTTAGATACTTGGCAAAGGGAGATGAACAAGGATGGTGGGTCAAATTCCGAATAGAATATCAAAGTGGCAAGTTAATACATAGATGTAATCCAGTGTGATTTTCATGGGGCACCACTTGCAGACTTAGAATCAATTCTCTAGACTAGCATGGAACTGTCTTGCCGAAGAAACCATGCTCGAGTTGATTATTGTGGAATGAATGCTACTGTCAGCATTGGATATTGTTGAAAAAGAAAATCTTTTTAAGAAAGCAAAGCTAGTTGTTTACATGTTGCTATTTTTCCTTATGCTAGGCCATTTGCATTTGAAAGATGAGGATTATGAACTTCCCATAATTAAAAAGTATATTTAATAATACCAAAATTTATACCAAAAGAAAAATTTAATATATAAAAAACAAACCCTACGATTTAGGTTTCAAATGTGTTTAATAAACATATATTAAATTTTTTGAAGGCAACGCTTATCTTTGGGATTCAGCAACTTGTTGTCACACCCCACTAGGGGTGTGGAAGCACTATCACCACCGCCCCAAGGGGGAAGTGGTGGCAGTGCCTCCGCTACCCTCAATGGGTGTGTAGTGGGCATGGCCCCCTACCACCCACTACGGGTGTAGACAGTACTGCTCCCGCCGGCTAGAGGGACCATGAGCAGTAGGATGCTGTCGGTCCTCACCCCTTCAGGGGATGTTTTATTTTTTATTTAATTTTTTTCTTTTTCTTATATAATTGCTTTTTAAAAAAGGGTAACTATAACCCTAGCTAAATATTAGAATAATTGCAAAGACAAAAGATTGTCAATAGGCAACTGTAAATCCTTAATAAATTTTAAAGTTTGCAGACTTCAAAAAAAAGAAAAAAGAGAATAGTAACTGCAGCATACTGGTAATAGTATATAATAAGAAAAAGAAAAAAGAAGAGAAATAAATACATAATATCAGTAATATTTAAACAAATACAAATGAGAGTAAGGAAATAGAGAAATAATTCTGATAATAAGATCTTAAATCTGAAAACAAAAATCAGAGAAATGTAGTTGAAAATTGCAATGGTTCAAAACAAAAATTTAACTAATATACCTTGTTGTGCTTGGGCTTGAAGAAGTCTTATAGTGACCTTGGAGTAGATTTGTTTTCCCTTGGATGAAACCCTTGTCATATATACACAAGTATATACATGTGTATATACACACTTGTATACTTATGTGTATACTCTCTTGTTCTTTCATTCTTCCTTGCTCCATGGCCAAACCTACAAATACCTAACGGAGAAATTAGGGTTTTGGCCAAGTTTTATTTCTAGGCCAAACCCTAATTTCAAAATTAGGGTTAGGGTTGGCCTTTGGAACCAATCCTTTTTTTAAATTTTAATTTTGGAATTGTATTTAATTCTAGTTTATCTTCTTTATTGATGGTTAATGGTGATTAATAACAGTTGACTTTTCTCTGGCCCTTTTTGGATTTTGATTTTTAAAATAATATTTTATTTAGCTTTTTGATTTCCAAGATTCAAGTTATGTTTTACTTTATTGGAATTTAAAATATTTGGCCATTAAATGACCATTTGTTTTATTTTCAAATATTCTAAAATATTGGGAAATTATTTAATAGGTTCTTTTATATATATATATTTTATTATTATTTTAAAAATTTGAGATTTCAAAATTTGAAATAATATATTTAATTACTAATTGAACTTAATTAATGTTTTATTATAGTTAGGAAAATTATTTGATTATTACTATTTTAATGACCTTTATTATTTATCTTTTATTATTTGAACTATTGGGGGGAAAACTAATTTATAAGCCCTAGGTGGGACCTAGGTAAATTATTTTACCCTAGTAATAATATTTTAATAATTTTAAATTTTAAATGTCTTAATCCCTCGATTTGAATACTGTATTTGATTATCGATCTTTGGGTATATTTGTATCTTGTGTTTAAAAATAAAAATAAATAAATAAATAAAGGTTATATTAATGTAATCTCAATTTAATCAATTATTATTATATTTTAAATTGGTATAGTTTGCTAACCCTAAATAATGCATTAGGGATATTAACACGATTATATTTTATATTTCACTCCATAATTGATTTTTTGCAAGTTGATCCTTAATGGTTACCTAGTGTTCGATATGGACTATTAGGATTTTGTTTGAATTGAACTTCTTCATGTTAGACCCTTAAAGTTTGAAGACCTACCTATTGAATTTTCTTATTTCCTAAATTGGATTATTCCTTGGGTTATTCCCTTCCATTATTTATGTTTAAACCTAGTTAGGGTTTCATTTCACTAATGGAGTCTAATGAACAAGGGATGTTGACAAACTAGTGCATGCCATGATTTCCCTTGTGAGTTGATATGTGTTAGTTGTTGCGTCACATTTTTTATTTGAGCATTCCTTAGTGTGTAACCTAGTTGTTTTGTGCTTTCAAAAAAGAAAATTGTTGTGTGTATTTTGCCCTAATTTTTGGGCATGACATACATAATCCAAGCTAAGATTTTAATTAGAAATTAAGAAGGATAATTGCCACAAGAGATGAGTTGTGATTCATTAGCATTCATTATTTTTCTTTTCTGAGGCAAGCCACCTTAAGTGAAACATTCCTTCAAAATTTAATGTGGCTGCCAAGTTGGTGATTAATTTCTTTATATACTCTTGATAGTGGAGTAGTACAACATAGGGTGATTTCTAATTTTGGATGACAGAATGGGTCTTCCAGTAGCTGAGGGATCATAAAATGAGAATCCACTGCATGTTCTCCAACCAAATTTGGATTTCGACGAGGAGAATTAGCAGGATGTCTAGAGTCATCTCATGTTTACAGCATCGGAACATGCTACCAACTACACCAGATACCAAAGAGATATGTTTGAAATGGAAGTAGAATAGGACATGGCAGAGATGTATGCTATTTTTTAGGATCATGGCTTTGACCAAGAGGATTTGCAGGAGGAGATGAATCGAATATTTGTTGGACTTTACATAGACTGAATTTTACCTTTCAGAAGCCATTATGAAATAATCTTTTCCTTTCCTAATGATATGTAATGACCTTATAGATACTATAATGATTAGGATATGTAGGGTTTTCCTCTGAAAGGTTAAGTTTTGTAATTATGAATATACTTTGGGACACGTTATGAATTGTAAAATGGTTAGAAGCTTGTCACTTCCCCTTCTAGGGAAACCACAACCATTCAGTATAAATTGGGCATGACTAAGAGAAACATGGGGATTTTTTTGGGGATTTAACCGATAATAGAAAAACTCAGTTGTACCATTTTTTCAAAATTAATACAAATGAGAAAACCCTTTTTTCAAATAGTGTTATATGGGTTATTTCTTACTTGATCGAGTCCTCTGTGATGATTGAATATATAGATTCCATCATTTTTTCCAAGACTTGTGTGGAGTGTTTTTTGTCCTACATATATATTTGATTATTAGAAAGATAACATGAAGTGTTGTGTTATTTCTTTTTGTTTTAATTGTTTTCTATAAGGAATTAAACTCAATTAAATTGGTTTTATGTAGCACATTTTATAGACTCCCACTAATAGGATTAAATAGTAGATAGTTTGTTTGATTGGAAACTATCTCATAGGGTTGCACGTAAAGGTTTGGTGGAAAGAGACTCTATAACCCAACAGATAAAGGACTAGTCTTGTATTGCTTCATTGAGTGGGAAAATCCTTACACATTCATTAAAGTTTATTTTGTTTATTTTTTAAGAAAATGGGAGTTTGATTTAGTTGTTAGAACAAGAAGCAACATTTCTTATCTTTCTAAACTCATATGCCAATTTGGGAAAATCATTTAAGGACACAAGTCAAATCTACCAAAATATTATTGAAGAAACCATCTTGAAGGAAATATATTGAGAAATAGGTACACCCATGCCTTGGTGTGGCAGAGCTAGAAGAGTAGAGGAATTAGTCCTTTTTAGGAGATTTCTATTCATTGGCCATAATTGTATGTTTGGGATTATAAATGTTTAAAATTTGTGCCCTTTTTTGAACTATAGTTTTGAGACCCAACAAAACATTTGTTGAATTTCTGACAAAAACTAACATCGTTGAAATTTTGATGAACATTGAGCAAGTTTTTTTTTAAATAACAATTTGACACATTTTTCCTCATAATATCCGATGATACAACAAATTTCACATGTTTTGTTAGAATTTATCACCAAATGAGTTAGTGACTGCAACCAAAAAGGAAAATTTTCCCCTTGCCTTTATAGATCAAGTCTTAGACTCTCCTGAAGGGAAGCAATATTTCTCATTCCTAGATGGTTTCAATGGATACAACCAAATAAAAATTCCACCAGAAGATCAATAAAAGGCCACCTTCACTTTCCCATCGGGAACTTATGCTTATTTTGTTCTCCCATTTGGCTTGTACAATGCTCTAGTTACTTTCCAAAGAGGGGTCATTAGCATATTCTCGAATGTTTCACATGACCGCATGGATATATATATATATATATATATATATATATATATATATATATATATATATATATATATATATATATATATATATATATATATATAGATGACTTTACTACATATGAAAGTACCTTTTAGGATGAATTGAGTAATATAGGAAAGGTACTACAAAGGTGTGAATATCAAAATATATCTTTGAATAGTGAGAATTGTTTCATGATGATATAGGAAGGGGTAGTCTTGGGCCACTATATTTCTCAAGGTGGTATTCAAGTTGATCTAATAAAAATTGAGGTTATTCTTAATTTTCCTACCCCTACTAAATAAAAGGATGTAAAAATATTTTTGATACATGAAGCTTATTATAGGAAGTTTATCAAGGATTTTAGAAAAATGGAAGGACCATTATATACTTTGTTAACCAAAGATGTGGATTTTGAGTGGACATCAGCATCTGAAGAATCTTTCATATAGCTTAAGTTAGTTATTACTGAAGCACCTACCCTTTGAGGACATAGTTGGTCAATACCTTTTAATATTCACACAGATGCATTAGACCATTCCATTGGGGTAATTTTGGGCCAAAAATAAGGTACTGTGGAAAATGTCATCTGTTTCATTATAAAAAATCTACAAGGGCCACACTTGAACTATATTGTCATAGCGAAAGAATTGTTATCATTCATTTATGCACTTAACAAATTCATACACTACATCATCACTAGTTGTTAAATTTTTGTACACATAGATCATGTAGCCATCAAGTACCTTATGAACAAATTGCCATATCAGGTAGATTGGAAAGGTGGTTACTTTTCATGTAGGAATTTGACATTTCCATAACTAACAAGCTAGATAAAATAAGTATAGTGGGATATTTTATTTTTAGGATGCAAACTAAGCAAGATAATGAGATTATTGATAATTCATTTCTAGATAAGAATCCATTTTCCATTTCTATTCATACACCTTGGTACATGCAAATATAACTAACTATATAGCTACTAATAGAATCCCTACTCATTTATCTCCAAAGGAAAAAAGGTTTCTTGTTGAAAAGAGTTTCAATTCTTCTTGGATATCTAGTTTTTAATTCTATATAGGGCTCGACCAAGTCATGATGACATGTCTTATGAAAGATGAGACTGTGATATCTTTCATGCATATTAGGATGAACCATGTGGAAGAAATTTTGTAGTTTAAAGGACAATAATAAAGGTCTTAAATACAAGGTACTATTGGCCTACTCTACATAGGGATAAAACAAAGTATAACAAGAAGTGTGACTAAGGACTTGTTGACTAGTTTGACTATTTTGGCTTGGTTCTGTTGAAGCTCAAACTTGTCGTATGACATCTGTGTGTGTGAAAATTGTACCTGATCTGTAGACACAACACTCAGTAAAACATTAGAGGTTAGCTATAATCGAAATCGTGCAAAATTGAAAACTATCTAACCAAGTGATTTACTGTCTTCTAGTAGGTGCGAGATTGATGTTCTCAGATTGTAATCGAGATCAGTGACCTAGACGACACCTAAATGAAGGATTTGAATGCAAAAGATGGATATGAAATTGAATGCAATTAATCTATATTTTTGATATTTTCTATGCAATAAGAATGATAAAAACTTATATGAATCTATGAATGCTAAATGATCTAACAATGAAGATTCTAACAATGATATGAAAACTATGAAATTCTATGCTAAGATATAAAAACTATGCAATTGAAATTGATCTCACAAAGCTTTGAATTCACAAGTTGATTCTTTCAAGCTCCAATTGTGCAAATTCTCCAAATCTGATATGCTATGATTCCTGTAGAGTAAGTTTACAATTTGCGAGATGATTGAGAGATGAATTATGAAGAGCTGAGCATTGTTTTTATAGAAATCCAAGGCTTTGGAGGTGCATGAAAAAAAGCCATAAATCACTCAAATAACTCAGGTTGATTTTTGAGTTATTTTTAAATAAAAGATAATTAACTCACAAAAACATGCAAAAGCTATGCTTTAACTCAAAATAGAGTTTAGCTTTAATTGATAATTGATAGTTGTCTGCTTTTATGATTGTGCATGTTTTATTTATGAATTAATTTAATAATAAAGTGATTTATGCTCAACTTAACTGATTTTTGAAATAAAATAATTAATTTATGGGTTAATTAACTATTTTATCAAACTTTTATTAAAAATTATATTATTAAATAATGACAACATGCTTTAATTAATTAAATAAGAATTTAATCAATTATTCATAGGAAATTGGATTTATTGTCAAAATTAAATAATATAATTAATAATAGATAGAATTAAATTTAATTAAATAATTAAGTGGAAAATATTAAATCTAATTAATTAAATATGAAAATATTCAATTAATCAAACTTTAGGATAAATGTGATTTATTGCCAAATAATTATAAAATTAAAGATAATTATGATGATTAGGAATATCACTAGCAATATTCCCCGATGTAGAATTTAAGATAATCAATTATGATTCAATGATGTTTAGATGTGCCTTAGATTAGGACTTTGATGCTGATTTCATTCAAATTGAAGATGTAGGAGATTAATGAACTTATAGCCCATTTTTTGGGGTATTACATTTTGCCCCTCTTTGAATTACTGTGCGAAGCGCAGTGGTTCAAAGATAGTCTGTGTTTGATAGAGATATGAAACTGATGTTTGAAATTGATAATTGATATGAGATAGAAGCTGATTGATATTGAATTGATATGGAGATAATAGGTCCTGAATGACCAAAGATAATGTTCACTGTAGTAGCAAATGAACCTATGATTGCGAAAAAGTGTCAAAATGCCTGATTCTGAACCTTAGGATTGATAAGAAGTGAGTGACTCGTTCTAGACTCGATTGTCTTAGCAGAACTAGCAAGTATCACATCCGAATCCTTCAGTTGCCAAAGAACCAAGGAAAGAACACTATGATCTGATGGTTGCAAAAACTGATACAGTTTACAAGATTAGGAGAATACCAGATTGATATGGATCGATGAATCTGATATGCCCCAAGTGATGATAGGTTTGCCCCAAGCGATGAGGACTTTTGATGAATCAGCGACTAGACATGATTGTTGTCTTGATCACTGATGAAAGATATTGATAGATTTGATTGACAGACTTTGAATGATATGCAATACCATGCCCCCTTTGGGATTAAAAATGAAATCTGACAAGAAAAGTCACTGTTATAGTTTAGAAGCATGTTAATTGATTTGAGAAGTGTGGTGAACATGTCCGGCGAATGCATTCTACATCGTTTAGAGGTCCCAGGGACTAAGTTTGACTAGGTTTGACCATGAGTTGACCATGGTTGACCAAGTTGAAATTTTGATAGTTTGATGTTAGATAATCAGTTAAGTTGAATACTAGATTTCTGTGATGATTGAAGGTTGATTATGCAAGCAATTAATAATATGAATGATCTCAAATTTGAATTTTGATCCCAAAAAAGGATTCTACTTGCTGCTTCATTGGAGGAACCTTCGTGTGAGATTCAGTTCTTGTTAGACTTGAAGATGCGATTTGAAGAATCATTTAAGCATTGAAGTTCATTTAATCATTGTGAGATCATGAAAACATGCAAAATGCAATGAGACATGAAAAATGAAATGAGACATGCAAAATGAAATGCAACCTAAGACCTAGGACCTAGTCACTGATCATATGTTGATTTGTTATCATCATTGAACTTTTAGGTAACCGGATAAATCAATACAATGCCCACTAGCCATGAAACCATAGACATATGAATATCGATTTGTATGCACAAGAATCAATACAACACCCACTGGACAACAACCATGGATATATGAATATTGACTTTATTTTCAGAATGTCAGATTAGATATAAGCATCAAGGCACAAACACTAGGATGACCTGAATATCATGTCCATTTTGATATAGCAATTTGTATAAGCATCAAAACATAAACGTCGTGATGACCAAAATACTCCTTACATTGTAAACACATCAAACAGTCAAGAGATCATTCTAAATCCAATGTGAATTACCCGTAGTGACCCTTTATCGTTCACATCCTTAGGCAAGATCGTATTCCACAGTAGGAGAAAGAACTTACTCAAAAAGACAATAGTTAGATCAAACTTCCTTGAATTGTCTGGGTATCAATGGTCAAGGTACGCATGGCCATCCAATTTTGAGATAGAGGCTCTTATAGTCGGACACCATTTCAATCCAAAATTTTCAAAGTTGTTAGATTTTCACATACAAGAAGAAAACAAAGAAAAGATTATGCCCCCAGTCATCACTCTCTAAATCCTATAAAGGACATCATCGAAGAGCTCGAAACGACACAATATGCAAAAATCTCAATGTGAATCAGTAAGCATACAAGGAGATAAGAGCATGAAGCACACATTGTTTTTAGTTTGAGTTTAATTGCATTGTTATAGATGCAAAATCCTTTCTGGAGACGAGACTGACTGATTGACTCACATGAAGCTTAAAAGGATTCTAACTGGATATGACACGTCTAAGATACATTGGAGACTATAAGATATGACATTGATTGCCCCCAAGTTTGAACATTGATAGAATACAGACGTGCAAGCTGATTGGTGTACAGACTGACTTATTGAAAACTAGAAATGTAGAAACAAACCGGGAGATATGTACAAACTAAAGCAAGACTGAAAGCTAGGAAAGACCAAGATTGTGCTGATAGATGGAGCATTTTGGAACAAGTGGCACCCATTTGCCAGGTTTTCACCATCTTGGCAGAGATTCTATTTTTTCTACCAAGGCGCCTGTTTCCAAGTTTTCACCAAGGCACTTTTTTCTTTTTTTCATTTTTTTTGTATTTTTCATTTTTCAAATTTTTTTTGTACTTTTGATATTTTTTGATTTTTTTGTGAATTTTTTATATTTTTTGATTTTTTTTTGTGAATCATCAAGGCGCCTATTGCTAGGTTTTCACCAAGATGTTCATTTTTTCAGGACTTTTTTCAATTTTAAAGATTTTTTTCAGGATATTTACCAAGCACTGAATGCCTTAGGCGTAGAATTTCTTCAGATGGAGAATGTTGATTGGTTCTCAGAGCTGTTCTCCTTCAGTCATTGAGAGTTGATAGGCACTAGAGCCAAAAGTAGTAGTGATTACAAAGGGACCCAGCCAGTTGGGTTCAAACTTCCCCTTGCATTCTCGATGTGATTGATTTTTAGGATTTTCTCTCAAGACTAGATCACCAACCTGAAATTCTCTATGTCAGACTTTCTTGTTGTAGCCTCTAGACATTCTCTTCTGATATACTCTGAGATGATCATATGCTATTTGTCTGCGCTCATCTAGTAATTCAAGTTCTTGTAACCTAGACACTCTGTAGTCTTCATCAGTGACAAGTCCATGCATTCTGATTCTAAGTGATGGGATTTCAACCTCAATAGGCAGTACCGCTTTAGACCCATAAACTAAAGTGAAAGGTGTAGCCCCTGTAGGAGTTCTGATACTTGATCTGATACTTGTTCTGATACTAATTCTGATACTTGTTTTGATAATGGTTTTGATACTTGTTTTGATACTGGTTGTGATACTTGTTCTGATACTGGTTGTGATACTTGTTCTAATACTTGGTTCTGATACTAGTTCTGATACTGGTTCTGATACTTGTTCTGATACTAGTTCTGATACTGGTTCTGATACTAGTTCTGATACTTGTTCTGATACTTGTTCTGATATTTATTCTGATACTTGGTATACTTGATAGCATATTTTTCCATTGCAAACTCCCAAGAAAGATCATATCGTGCAGTCCCAATGTCTAGCATGGTGGAGAACAAGAGGGATTGGCAAGTTGGTGGATGAGATGGAAGACAAGAGAATGAAGGAGAATGAAGGGAAGAAATCCTCAAGGGAAAACTCTTCAAGAATACTCAAGCTAGGGAAAAATTGTCATGCAAAGCGCATTTGGATAAACAATGAAAGGCTAGCATAGGATAAGTCACAAAAGCATGATGCAAGAGCAGGAAAGGATGCAGTCCAAAAGAGTAGACATGTCAAGAGGTTTCATAGCTCTGTGTTTTACTCTTTCTATCTTTTTTTATTAAATCAAGACCAAAGGGGAAAAGGATAGCAATAGGAGAAAATGAATAAAGGAAGATGGATATGAAGGCTAAGCATGAAAGGAATGAAAGCAATATCATCATAAGATAGCTCACAAGATAGCCAAATGTTCATGTATAGATCAACATTGTCAAGATCAAAGAGAGAAGATGGAATGGATGAAATATGTAGAAGAACTATGCATGATGCCTAATTGCCAGGTTTTCATCATGGTACTTATCCAAGGTGCCACAAGGGAATGATTTTCACCATAGGATGAATTTATTTCTCTTTACTTTTGCTACCAAGGCGCCTGTTTCCAGGTTTTCACCAAGGCACATTTTCAATTTTTTTAATTTTTTTAAAAAATTTTTTATTTATTTTGGAAGAAGGCAAGCTTTTTAGATAATGCTCCTTGAAAGGATAAACCATGATATGCCAAGGATTCAAAATGGTATGCTCAAAGATGCAGATAGGGAAAGGGAGATGGAAGAGAGAAATGGAGGATAAGGTTTTATGTAAAGTGAGTGAGGTTGGAAGATAGGAGGAATAGGCAAATGAGGAAAAAAGATAGAAGGTAGAAGGATAATGAATGGAAGGATTGTGAAAGGGTAGGTGGAAAGGAAGGCAAGATCAATGTCAACACACACATAGAAGGGTGGCGAGAGGATGGAGGAATCATGAATGAAGGAATACGTGAAGGAATATGGTGAATGGATAGTAGAGGTTGTGGTTTAGGCGCATGAAATGGAAGAATATTTTTTGAAGGAGATGTAGTGGAAGCCTTTGGAAGCTTGAATGTCAATTTCACTTTTTGTTCAACACCAGACTCTTTCAAGAGAGACTTTGGAATCCATATAGTCGTAGGCTTTTTATTTCCTTTTGATGATTTAGAGATAATATCTTCAATGATGGATTTTGGAACCCATACTCATCTTGTAGTTTTTTTCTTAGATATCTCTTTTGACTTTATGCCTCCGTGTCGATTAGAGGAGACATGGTGATCTTCTTTTTTTGATGGATTCTTGCATTGCTTCTTTTTTTTGTATTGAACATTCAAGTTACTTCCAAAAGACTTGGGATTTGTGGAAGAGGGAGGATATGACTGGTTTAGATGGGTGGGTGGATGAAAAGGATTCAAGGGTATGCATATATGTTGATCTTGAGGAAAGATGGGAGATGGAGGTATGTAAGGACCCAAGATGGATGGAAAATTAGGAGAGTTAGGAGGGGAAAGTGAAGTGACATAAGGACCCAAGATGGAAGGAAGGCGTGAAGATCTTTGTAGTGGTGGAAGAGGTCCAAGGATGGAAGTGGAAGATGTAAAAGGATAATCAATAAGTTCATCAGCATCTATATGACAACCAAGGATATCAGGATCTTTAGAGTGAGCATTAGAATTTTCAATAGAATCATGGACATCTTGAATATGAGCACCTTCTTTGATAGGATTGTTCAAAGCTTGCAAAGACTTAGGAAGAGTAGAAAGTGGAAGTGAACATGGAGTGGTAGAACAAGAAGATGGAAGACTTTGATCTTGACAAGGATCTTTAGATAGCACAAGTGCATAATTTTTCTTTTGATTTTCAATAGGCTTAACATTGGAAGTAACAACACTATTTTTAACAACCTTAATGGAAGTATCATCTTTGGAAAATGCAAGTGTAGTAAGGTTATTTTGATTGCCAATAAGCTCAACAGTGTAAGTAGTAGCTTGATCTTGCTTAGGCGAAGACTTAAGACATGGTGGAATGCATGAAAAAGGGGGTACAGGATCAAAAGAACCCTGAGGTGAATAAGAGACATCATGAAAAGGAATGGATGACATGGAGGGTTCTTGATCTTGATCTTTCTTTATGTTTTTTTCTTCATCATTTTTAGAGTCCTCTTGACATGGAGCCACTTCTAAGGATAAGGAAGCATGTTGGGATTGTATGGATGACTTTGGAAGAGATGGTGGAGGACTAGCTGAAGTAGGGATTATAGCATATGAAGGCTTAGGCTCTTTAGGTTTATCATTATTGAAAGTCTTTGCAGCCAAGTGAAGGTTAGCTTGAGTTTCTTTAAGAGGTAGCCCTGGAGGATAACTATAGGGAACCGCATGAAAAGTATCAAGGCTTGTGTCGAATGAAGGTTCTGTGAAAGATTTGAAAGACTTAGAAGATTTAGGAAATGTATGGGTATTGGAGGAAGTAGGGGATGGAAGGGAACCATCACTAGACAAAGGTTCAACATTAACATGATCTTGCTTGAGAAGATAATCTTTATTTTCAGCAAGAGAGTTCTTAGAGGAGAGATCCTTATAGTATTGATGTTTCAAGCTAGCACGATGCATTTTATAGTCCTCAGCAGTAGTAGATGGATCATCATCAAGGTATTGTCCACAAAAGCCATTAAAGTCTCTTTCAAAATTAGAATCATATGGATCACCATCACGATCTATCCAATGTGATGGCCCATTTGTAGTAAGCAGGAATGAGCGATGAGGAGGACTCTTAGGAATAGAGGTGTCATAGGTATCATTACATTGTCTATCGTCATAGTCATCATAGTCTCCAAAGCTAGATGTGTCACTCTCCGTGGAAGAGGTATCATATTGCTCATTTTTTTGGGGGGCATGGTGACATGTACAAGTCTTTATCAAATGGAAAAGAGTATAGAGGTTCCTTTTCTTTCTCAAGTTTGTCAAGCTGGACTTGCATAGCTTGCAGCTGCTTCATCATAGCGGCGATCAGAATTTCTTCCTCATGTGTACTGATTCTTTGAGACATGTGTACTGATTTTCAATAGCTATTGATTTGTTCTTGACACAATGATATTGTTCGATAGATTCTAGAACTAGGCTAAAAACATTGGATATCTTGCAATTTGACAATTTCTGACAACTCTCTCAAATTTTTCCAAATGACACTCTGCAGACTCATACGACACTGGGTAGTCTATGAAATGATAGTTGCTAAACTCGTACGATAGTTGGGTTCTCAATCATATGACAGCTGGGCAATACTGAAATGACACTTGACAAAACTCGTATAACTATCTGACTTCCTGAAATGACTTTTGACTCCAGAAAAGATTTTACGTCAATTTTTGCAAAATTTAAGGTCTTTAGTTTTGGATTGTTTGCAAATTGTACTATCCAAATTTTGAAGGTTATACCAGATTTGATCATTTTTAATAGCCAAGTAGATAAACAAGCACGCAGAATAGTAAGCAAGTGATTCCAAGCACGTCTGAAAACAATGAACAAGGGCAAAAGCAACCTTGCGCATGAACAATCAAGTGACCAAATTGTGCTAATCCCTGAGAGTACTAATTGTGTATGTTTTGAAAAGTTTTGCAATAACACACATATACCTAAGAATGAAAAATTGGCCTCTCTAGGGTTTTTAGTAATGGTTTGACTCTGCAACTTTTATGATTCAAAGGGGTGAACTACAATCCCGGCACACCAGGGTTTTGACACAGTCCGAGAACTTAATCTTCAAGAGCTGCTAGGGAGATCTGACAACCCAACAATGAACCATACCCATGGAGATTTCTTCCACAAGGACATTTATATAGTGGCTGTCACTACCATGGCGAAAATGGCTATTACCGCTTGAGGTTCCATCAATGCAGTTTGCCCTATGAAGGGATTGTCTGCTACGGTTAACCCTCTCTAAAGGTGACTCATAGATTTATACCACAAGGGGACTTGGCTCCAGATCTAAAGTTTTTGACACCTTTTCACTTTTAACCCAAACAAAGCAAGCAGATTAATCCGACACGCTAAGACAAAGTTTTGTTCCACCAAGGTCTGTGATATCAACTCCACGTGATCTATCAACCTCTCCAGGGAGAGAATGTATCAATCAATAAGAGAAGATGCACTAACCAATTTTGATTCACCAAAACTCATGATATCAACCCCACGTGATCTATCAACCTCTCCAGAGAGAGAATGTGTCGATCAATAAGAGAAGACACACTAACCAAGTTGAATGTGAAACACACTAAGTATCCTCCCTACCTACAAGGATTCCATCATCAAGGAAGGATTTCGCTAGGAATCCAATCTCTCAAGAATCACGAATAGTGTTCATAGGGCCTAATTACTATGTGAGCACAAATATATTCCTGAAAGCAAATCTACCAAAAGTACCCAAAAAGAAGAAAGAGGAACACTTAACACTTAAAGCGAATATGAGATGAGTCCACAAGGTGGAACACTTAACACCTCACACAAGCTGAAAATGAGTCCCCAACTTAGAAAACAAGTGAGTTCCTAAAAGCACAAAAGGGTTGCCAAGTGGAACACTTAACGCTTCTGTCCTGTTGACCCCTCTCCTTTATGGCACTGAGATTGCAACCACTGGGTGGAAATGAGGGGCCGGCAGATTAGCGAGTCCAATAACCCAAGATAGCAATCAAGATCAATCACAAGTATTCTAAGACTACTTAATGAATCCTTAAGGGTTCACAACCTAGAATCAATTATGCAAGTGTGTAGAAATAGATCAAAAGCATGAAAAGATGCACACAAGCTTGACACATAAGAGATTTATTTTAAGTCCAAATCGAAATGTTTTTAGAACAAGGAGAATACCTCATGATCCTTGCAATGCGCTTAGTAGATTCTACCTGATTTTTAGCAATTTTTGTTGAGCTTTTCCATGCAAGCAAGTGACGAACTCTCCAACAAGCAAACAAGCAAACAAGATATGCAAAATATATTCAACTTATGAAAACCATAGGGTTAGCTCTAAAAATCAATTGTTAGGAGCAATAATAACCATAAATTAATCCAAATGACAACTCATATCATGCATTGAATCATATGAAAAATAAGTTCATACCCATCACAAAATTTTAATTTTTTTTGCACTGTATTTGACCTAGTCAACAAGATCTAATTTTTTTTGATATGATTTTGGCCACAAAAATAGAAATTCAGAATAGAGACCCCTGCTAAAAAACATAGAGCTTTCCAAAAATGCAAAAATTTTAGAAAAATCTCTTCATTTGTGCCCTAGAGACTCATTTTATCAAAACAGACTAGTTTTTGCAAATTGACTATTTGATCTATTAAATTGCATCCAAATTTAAAACACAAATAATAGACCCCCTGTAAAATTTGAAGAGATTTTTGAAAATGTAAAAATTTCTAAAAAATATTCTGATTTGCGCCGAAAATTAATTTTTTATGAAAAATCAAAAAAAATTATTAAAAATCCAAAAAAATTTAGAAAATTCTGAATTTTTTATGTCACCAACATGCAAAAAAAATTTCAGACCAAAACTCCAAGCCGTTTGGGAGATAAAATTAAATCTTTGAAACTTTAGGGTTTTAGCTCCCAAAAAAAATCAAAACCAGCATGCAAAGGTGGGTTGCCCCACAGTGGGCGCCAGAAATGTGTGTGTGAAAATTGTACCTGATCTATAGACAACACTCAGTAAAACATTAGAGGTTAGCTATAATCGAAATCGTGCAAAATTGAAAACTATCTAACCAAGCGATTTACTACTTTCTAGTAGGTGCGAGATTGATGTTCTCAGATTGTAATCGAGATCAGTGACCTAGACGACACCTAAATGAAGGATTTGAATGCAAAAGATGGATATGAAATTGAATGCAATTAATCTATATTTTTGATATTTTCTATGCAATAAGAATGATAAAAACTGATATGAATCTATGAATGCTATTGAAAACTGATATGAAATGAATGCTAAATGATCTAACAATGAAGATTCTAACAATGATATGAAAACTATGAAATTCTATGCTAAGATATAAAAACTATGCAATTGAAATTGATCTCACAAAGCTTTGAATTCGCAAGTTGATTCTTTCAAGCTCCAATTGTGCAAATTCTCCAAATCTGATATGCTATGATTCCTGTAGAGTAAGTTTGCAATTTGTGAGATGATTGAGAGATGAATTATGAAGAGCTGAGCATTGTTTTTATAGAAATCCAAGGCTTTGGAGGTGCATGAAAAAAAGCCATAAATCACTCAAATAACTCAGGTTGATTTTTGAGTTATTTTTAAATAAAAGATAATTAACTCACAAAAACATGCAAAAGCTATGCTTTAACTCAAAATAGAGTTTAGCTTTAATTGATAATTGATAGTTGTCTGCTTTTATGATTGTGCATGTTTTATTTATGAATTAATTTAATAATAAAGTGATTTATGCTCAACTTAACTGATTTTTGAAATAAAATAATTAATTTATGGGTTAATTAACTATTTTATCAAACTTTTATTAAAAATTATATTATTAAATAATGACAACATGCTTTAATTAATTAAATAAGAATTTAATCAATTATTCATAGGATATTGGATTTATTGTCAAAATTAAATAATACAATTAATAATAGATAGAATTAAATTTAATTAAACAATTAAGTGGCAAATATTAAATCTAATTAATTAAATATGAAAATATTCAATTAATCAAACTTTAGGATAAATGTGATTTATTGCCAAATAATTATAAAATTAAAGATAATTATGATGATTAGGAATATTACTAAGAATATTCCCCGATGTAGAATTTAAGATAATCAATTATCATTCAATGATGTTTAGATGTGCCTTAGATTAGGACTTTGATGTCGATTTCGTTCGAATTGAAGATGTAGGAGATTAATGAACTTATAGCCCATTTTTGGGGTATTACAACATCATTCAATGCCTATTTTTTATGAAAAAGAATCGATTTATGTACAAAGGAGATTTATTGCATATTTTCTCTATTTTTTTTGTTTTTTTTTGTCTTTGACAAATTTTTTAGGTTTTTTTGCAATGTTTTTGGTGTTTTCTCAAGGTGATTTTGTTGTTTTCAAGGACTTTTTCAAAAATTTTAGATTTTCCAAGATGTGTTTCAATGTTTTTGGAATCTCTTGAGGATATTTTCTACTATTTTTGGTATTTTTTTAGGACTTGATGTATCATGACAGTGGGGTACCCCTAGTCAGGGTCCAGAATGGGCACTTTATTCTAGAATAACCATGATGGACTGACTAACTTATTAGGTTGGTTAACTCTCTTTCATAACCATTTATTACCTATTTTGGGCCCCATCTAAAGCCTACTAAAGAGGAAAGGTTAACAAGTGAGTAATAACCCCAATCCCTAGATTTATTTCTCCCCCTAGACCCTCTCTTAAAAACTTGAGGTCACAAGGGTATCCTTCACCCAAGTGTCACCCGTGTTCCTCCTTCCAAATGGGTTAAAGTTACACATAGTTCTCCTTAGAAGGGCTCTCAAATAATTCCTACACATAATCTCTCAAGGTTCTGTCATATCAACATAGGGGATAGGTTGATTTCTCAACCCAAATTTACCTTGGTTCACACAAAACATGTAGGAAAGCAATTCCATTGACAGTTCAAATGATAGGATCAACATTGAGATTCTCATACTCAAGGGGTAAATAGATCATACTTGTAGTCATATAAAATCCTTTACCCCAATGCTCAAATAACTTTGTATACTTATATCACATGTCTTATTCTTACATTAATCCAAGAGAGTAAAATGTCATTAAATGAACTTATCATCTACTTATCGGCACTTCAATAGAATGTCTGAATATTCCATTGTTATATGCATCTCAATATCTCCTTAATAGAGCCCCTCAACTAATATTTCAAATATCACAAGTGGGTGAACCCACAATAGTGGGTAACAATTTTTCAGAGGAAGTAATTCCTCTTGAAATTAGTGAAGTGGGTGGATTTAGTCAGGTACTTTCGATAGAAAGTACCCAAAATTTTTGATCGCAAGTAACTTACTTTTGATCGAAATGTAACTCTCCATTGAAAGTAAGTTATGATCGAAAATATTATAATTACATTCGATTGAAACTAACTAGATTTTGATCAAAAGTAAGATGTTAAGGTTTTGGTGGGGTTTTAACCCCACCAAAACCATCATTTTCACAATTGCAATCTAGGTTTCGGTGGAGCATAAAGTTAGGAATCCAACTTTCAAACATCATTTTCAGAGGTATTTCACTACTTATACCATCTCATTTTACATTAATTGTTATTTTCAATATATATATTCATGTATATACATATATATATATATATATATATATATATATATATATATATATATATATATATATATATATATATATATGTGTGTGTGTGTGTGTGTGTGTGTGTGTGTGTGTATATATATGTATATATGTATATATATATTTATATATGTGTATATATATGTATATATGTGTATAGATGTATATATATATATATGTATATATATATGTGTCTATATATATGTGTGTGTGTATATATGTATGTATATATATATGTATATATATATATGCATCTATATATATGTGTGTGTGTATATATGTATGTATATATATGTGTGTGTGTATTGATACTCCTAAGAGATTTTTTTTTGTCATTAGTTATGATGAAGTCATAATGATTGTTAAAGTCATTCGATAAAGCACTCATGCTAATCGGTAAAAGGAAATAATGAAAATAGAGTTTTTGGTAAAGAAAAAGGAAGTTAAGACATCGAGAAAGGCATAGCTGAGCACCTAGTTGTACTAAGCTACAAAAGTTACTAAGCAACAAAAAAATATATTACCACTTGCATGACATGCCGACACAAGAAGAATCTACATATACATTGAACCTGAACACCGAGAAGAAAACAGTTTACAAATCTGAAGGAGATTGTCTAATAGAGCATTGCAGATTCAAATATAATGATTATGTGCGATTACATGGTGAGATCTACCAATAAGAATTAAATGTTAATATGCATTGGAGAAGTAACCAATGCTAGCACCATTTAAGGAGATGATTCCAGAACATTTCCACCGCTTCTAGAATTGTATATAAATGGATCTAAGTGAGAAGATCAATATGCATGTGAGATGAATGTAATATGTGGATGTGAAGAAGAAATTGCAGAGAAAAGGTTATGAGAAGAGAAGCCATTGAGTTAAAGAGTAGTAAAGAGTAGAGTGTGAATGTGATTCAAAGTTGAATCTACAGAGTACAAATTTGACATTGTGAGTGAAGCACAATATGAGGTAATCAGTTATTGAGAACATTGAGTCTAATAAGCATATGATTGATGTAAGTAGTAAAAACATATTTGTTACTAATTAAGTTTGTACTCAGAATTGTAAAGTCTCTTAACTGAGCAAATCTTAACAGATCTTGCATTGTAATACTTTAACTATGTACAATTATTAGATTAGAATTGTAAAATACTTTAGCAAGGTAGAATTAACTAGTCTTTAGACTCTTAATAGATTTAATACTCTTAATAGGGTAAGCTATTAAAAATAGCTAATAGTGTATCTTTACCGAGCATACTTTTTACTGTTATAGTGAAGTTTTGTGGGTGTCATCCCCACTGCATTTTTTATCCTCTAACAATGATTTCTGTGATAAAAAAATGAATGTGTTATGAGTTATGTTTATTGTTAATGCTTTATATATTTTACTAGATGCATGAAAAGTTATGAATTTGGTGAATGGTTATAAAAGATAGTTAAAAGTGTTTTATAGTATTGATTCACCCCTCCCCTCTCAGTACTCACCTTTCCATACTTAGTCCAACAATTGGTATCAAAGCCAAGTGTCTTATTCAGAAGTCTAACCAATTGAGAGGAAATATCTGGAGAGATGGATAGTTGTAGGTATGGAAAGGTGATTGATAACATGAACATGGAATTGGGAATGGCCATTGAGAAAATTGATAAATTGAGTAGGAAATGAAGCATTCACTCATCAAGAGAAAGGAGTTAGCACAATAATTGAAGGACACTCAAGATCAGGTTGAAGAACTTGAAGAACTATCAGAAAGAAGTATGTCTAATGAATCTGAAGGTGTAATATCAGAACTAACTGAAAAGAACAAAAACCTAAGTGATCAAGTAAAAGCACTAAAAAGAGAACAAGAAGCCCAATCAGTAAGGATATGTGAGGTCCTTGAACAAAAAGGAAAATATGAAGATGATAAAAGAATGGTTGAAGATGTGGGAAGAAAACTGAATGCAAGGATGAATGAGAAAGATGGAGAAATACTAAGGTTGACATAAATTCACTACAACTTAATAGACCAACTAGTCGGTGCAAATCAGGAAGTTGCAAGGAAAGTTGGAGAGATTTCTGAACTAAAATCTAAGAATGAACATTTGAAGAATGAACTAAAATATAAAAAATATGCTAATGAAGTCTTGAAAAGAAATGAAGAATCACTAAGGATATTGAATGAACAACTAAGACGTCAAAGACAACTGAGAGATACTTCTGGACTTGGATATAATTGAAAACAATACTACTAAGAAGGGTGAGTCCTCTAAACAAGTAGCCAACTGAGACAAAGAAGCCTACTTTCTATCACTGTGGGAAACTAGGACATACAACTAATGTCTTCTAGAGAAAAAGATGTAATCCACCAAATTTTCCTAAGTTTAATGGTTATTTTTACAAGTGCAATAAGTATGGTCACAAGGCATTTGAGTATAGATCAAGTATTTCTAACAATACAAGGAAGCCAAGGTTTGATGGCTATTGCAATAACTACAAAAAATATAGTCAAGAGTTTGAAGAATGCAGGTCACAAAGAAAGAATGAGAAATGGGTACCTAATTGACAAAATACTTCAAAAAACCGACAAGGATCAACTATACCATGGGACTACAATACAAGAATTACTTGCACTCCATGTGGGATAATTGATCACATTACTACAAATTGATTTCATATGCATGGTATGAACAATAAAAGGTCGTGGAGAAACTCTAGAATTCCTTGTTTTCACTATCACAAGGTCGGTCATCTAGCCAAAGACTGTAGGTACCGAGGCAAAACCAAACCTAGGAACAAACAAATGAAAATGCTCAAGTTAATGTTGATGAAATAAGAGATCAAATGAATAGGACTTGGAGAAGGAAGTCTCAAGATGATGAAATTGAACTTGGAATAATTGATGGTACTACATCCTCTAGATTGGGTGCACCTATCTTCACTTAATCAGTCAAAGGTATGTGTAGGAGCTGATAACCTAAATTCTATCTTAAATTAGTTCCTAGCATTTGAGAAAAGATCCATATTAGCATATTAAGATGCATTTGGATATATGGTTGAAGTTGACATTTCATATTTTGATCGGTAAAAGTATAAGTTATTTTTTTCCATTTGGTGAAAGAAAGTGTATTTAGTAATCAGTGAAAAGGGAGTCGATAAGAAGAATTTAATATAAATATTATAGCCGTTGGAAACCCTAATCAAAGAAAAACTATAAATAGAGGTGTTATTTCATTTTCACCTTACACTTTCACAAGCATTTGAAGCATTTAGCAAAGAAGAGACTACCAAGCGAATTCAAGAAATCATTTGAGCAATTCCAAGCATTGTCAAACATATTCAAGGTATTTATAGTGTTTTTTGATCTATGTTAGAATAATTGAGTTGTTATTCAAGTGAAATCCTATCAGTTAAAGATCATTTTTGAGAATCAAATGGCATCCAAAGTTCAAAATCCCATTGTTGTGGAGAAGATTGACCCTGTCAATCCAAAATATAAGTTTCCACTTGTTGTTCCTATTGAAGTCAACAAATATGGAGCCCTATCTTCGATTCCACATAGAGTTATACTTATTGAAGACGTTCGTACCTTCATACATTGCAAGATTGAATATATTTTCCAAGAAAAAATTGATACATCTTACATGAATTTATGTGCTAATGGAAAGTTGATGGATGATCACACACACATAGAAATCAAGGGTTTCATCCATGCTATGCATGTACCGATAGTATTTAAATAGGAATAGATGAGAATAGTTTTAAGTTGAGTGCATGATCAGTTCATGTGGCTTGATGCACCAATAAAGATCACAAAGGATGTACTATACATTGTCACTGGACACAAACACACACACACATACATACATATATACACACATATATATACATATATATATATGTGTGTGTGTGTGTGTGTGTGTGTGTGTGTGCACAAACATATGTATATTTATACATATGTGTATGTATATATATGTGTATATATACATATGTGTGTATATGTATATATATATAAATATATACATGTGTATACATACATATATATATGTGTGTGTGTGTGTGTGTGTGTGTATGTATATATACATATATATATGTACATGTGTATATACATGCACATGTATACACACACACACACACACATATATATGTATATATATATCTGTGTGTGTGTGTGTGTGTATTCATATATGAGCATGTATACATATGTGTATATAAAAATGTATATATATACATGTATATGTATGGATATATGCATGTGCACGTATATATGTATGTTGTACATATATATATATATATATATATATATATGTATGTATGTATGTATGTATGTATGTATGTATGTATGTATGTGCGCAAATGTATATATGCATGTGTACATGTATATATGTATGTGTGTGTGTGTGTGTGCATGTATATGTAGTGCACATTTATTTACATTTAAATATAATTTATGTAATTGATTTTATTTCAATAATGGAGTGAAATGTACTTTAATTTTATTTTTAATTAAATTAGGAAAGCATATATGAAAACTTCATTTGATAGTAAGGAAAATCTTTCAGGTACACATATATAGATATATATTATTAGACATCGTTGGAGATGCATTGATTCCCCCTAAGGAACTATTTGCATGGACTAATAGGGAAATTGAATGATTGCAAAATTCCATAAACAGTTTGACTAGCTCTAGTTTGTATAAGAGCACATGTCAGTCCATACTTTCTAGCTTGATTAGTACCAAAGATGACATTCATGGTACCACTCCCTAAGCACCAAATAGTATAGAGGCCATACTTGAGAGGAGGAGATGAGAGGTTAGCTCTGATCTTTCTCTTAAGGAGGTACAAGATTTAGTGCCTAAAGAGACCCTCAAAAGGGAAGCTTTCCCATCTTGTGTGTGTTGCTATAACTGATAGTAATGTTTAAGATTGATTATCTGATGGTGATGATGATGATGAAGGCTAACCAAGATCAGAGGAATACAAGATAGTAGAAAGGTTAGATTAGTTTTTGTCTTTTCATTGATGTCAAGTAATTGATTTCTAGTTTATATTATGTTTCCATATCATTTGGTATATGATACAATTTGAATGAGTTAAGGAGAAGAAGAAATGAGATGTTATGAAGTTGAAGAACTTAAATGGGTAACTGATACAAATCAGACAATGATAAGATTATGTTGATATAATTGTTTTCTACCTAATATATAATTATGTCAAGTCGGTAAAGCATGGTAATGAAGATTTGTCAAGTCGGTAAGCAAAATAGTTTTGGATACCAAGAAGGAAATGTCACTCAATAAGGGAAAAAGGTAAAAGGAAGTATGTTTGAGTAAAGGAAAAGGAACTCAAGGCACCGAATAGAAAAAAAGATTTTGGCACCGAGCAAAGTTAACCAAAATTCAAAGTTATCTATTGTGTAAGGAACCAATATTAAATAAGGATTGGAACGACATTTAATGATTAGCTATGATGAGATGGATGATCATGATGAAAAGGGAAGTTAGTTACATAGATCTATGGATAGGAAAATTCAAGGTGAAGATCTACAACTTAGATCTAAACGGTTAAAAAAGAAGAAACAAGTTTCAAGAAAGTTCAAGTTCCTAGGTGAAAAGAAAATGTGTTACCTTGATCCTGATTCAAGGTATGATGAATTGGATGGTTAAGATTGATTAAAAGAAAAATGTAATATAGGATATTAAGAGGCATAAATTATCTATATAAAGGATAGATTTGTATGAACAAATAGCTGACAAATTAAAGAGTTGAAGAGTACCAACTGATGCAGTGAAGAAGGAACAAATAGATTTTGAGTGGGAAAGAAGGATCTAATGAAGCGTTGAAGCTAGTGGAAAGTGAAGATAAAAGAGTGCACAAAGATCTGGTTATGGAAAGATAGTTACAAATTTATAGGTCAAAATATTTATTGTTTCTTAATAGCATTTGTAATAGAGAAATTTCTTAACAGAGTGGACTTAACAGTCTTATTGTAAAATCCTTGAAAAAAGTAACATTCTAAAGAGTGTTTGAATCCCTCTAACCAGGCCAATCCTAATAGGGTGAAGATCCTAATAGATCTAAGGTAAATCCCTTGACCGGGTCACACCGAATAGTGTTTATTGTAATCTTTAATAGGATTGGCTCTTAACCGAGTGTACTTCAGAAGAGTATTTTCTTAGTGGGTGATAATTCTCATAGTGGTTTTTCCCAAAGATGGGTTTCCACATTAAAAAATTGTGTTACATGTGATGCATGAATTGTGTGTATGATTTACTGGTTATTAAAGTTTATTCACTATTGTCGATAAATAGTAAAATGTGTTTCACCAAGTTGTCACCAAGTTAATCAGAGAAATTTTTTTAGTTATTTGGAATCTAGGATTACTGGTTCACCCCCCTCTCCATAATCCAACAATGTGGACTTATAGTATGTGAAGGGATATCAGGTTACTAGGTGTCAAGATCCTGCTATAACATTGATATACTCACAGTTTCTAACTACCCATGGTCGTTATTCAAATAATGACCAGATTTCATTTTATTTTGCACAACAAATTTTCACTAAGTTTCATTTAGGGAGGGCTGTTAATTACACTAATTTTTCAGCACATCTAGGATTGGGGCATGGTAGGCTTGGTGATAGAGATGCTTTCATCGATTTGATCTACATAGGCCAGTATAGAGGGCCATTGTTGGTCAGAGGTAACTTTCTATATCTGATGAAGGGTTCTCCCCTTAATACCACAAACACATAATAGAAGCGGAGAAACAACAATAATATGCAAGAATAGAAAATTGACTTCTTATTATCTCCACAAATGTGGAATTACAAACTTTCAGAATTACAATATGAAAAGCCACATGGGCATTCCCTTACAATATTCTGTAGGACAAAGCCTCAAATCAATATCCAGATCTACTACCAAAACTGTCATAGACAACACTACGGGCCTTCTTTACATAGGCATTTTCCACCACCCGAGAAGGTTCCAGAAATTTAGCCCTTAGGGCCGACCAAACTTAGAATTATTTTATTTTTCAATTTATTACATCAAAGTCAGCTCAAAATAACTTTTGAAACCTGAAATTTTTTTTTGAAGAAAAATTATTTTCCACCATTTCAGGTGACCTGACTTCTGGAGACCATAAGTCATCACCAGTTGACCCGATGGACAATTATAACCCCATTTCATAAATGCTCCAAGGAAATCCCAAAAAAGGTGCCTATCACCCAAATTTTTGACCTCATTTGGGGCCTCTAAAGCCTTAAAAAATGAGTTCAAAGTTTCTGTACCCTACTGCCAATACTGAAAATGTTCAATATCTTCAAAGCTAGACCTCATCTATCCATGAAACTTTACTGGCAAGTTGATATGATTGAGATGAACCTCCACATGTAAAATCAGAATATTCTGAGATCGTATGACCAACTTACTAAAAATAGCAAGTTCCCATAAATAGCATCTCTGCACAAGATAGCCCTTATTGAATATAAAAATAGAAATATTTTTGGGTGATGCAAGATTGCTCTTACATCCTGGATGCTCCTGCATCAGACACCCTGGGCAATTTGAGAAGTGACCCTATCATGTCTCAAGTGTGTAGAGGAAAACCAAGATGGTTAACCTCCTCCCTTGTCATCCATGATGAATCTTCAATAGGTCATCCTTTCCACTTGACTAGATATTCTTCATATGTCATGTTCCTTGTGCTTCTGCCAACATGACTATCTAGTATATCCTCAATCTGTTTGGTATCTGAACTAGTTGTTGGAATACTCCACTGTGCTGTTGTAACCTCATCTTCAACACCTCCTTCATGATTCTCTGTCAAATCTAAAATGTTAAACACTGGTGAAATATTCAGCTCAGTAGACAATTCTACCTCATATGCATTTCCTAAATCATGCTTCTTCAGTATCTTACATGGCCCAAACTTCTTCATTTTTAAGTTATTATATGTACCAACCAAAAATCACTCCTTCCGCAAATGAACCATGACTTCATCTCCAACCTAAAATTCCTTATGCCTCCTTTTCTCATCTACCTTAGCGTTATACTATGCATTCATCTTGGTAATATGCTTCCTCACCTCCTCATGGATGTTCTTCAAATGTTCTGCAAAATCTTTAGCTTCAGCACTACTTATTTCTCCTTTATCTATCTTTCTCAACTCAGATTCATTTTTGGGACTACTCCCATATACAATCTGGAATGGTGATTTACTAGTGCTCCTATTAATAGAATTATTATATGCAAATTCTTCCTGTGGTAAAATCAAATCCCATCCTATTGGCTTATCTCCAACCAAACATCTTAGCAAATTTCTCAAACTCCTATTCACCACCTCTATTTGTCCATCAGTCTATGGATGATGTGATGAACTGAACTTCAAATCTATCTTCAACTTCTTCCACAATGTACACCAGAAATATCCAACGAACTTAGTGTCCCTATCTGAAACTATACTCTTTGGCAAACCATGTAGTCTCACCACTTCTCTGAAAAATAATTCCGCTACATGAACAACATCATTAGTCTTCTTACAGGAAATAAAATGTGCCATCTTTGAAAATCTGTCAACTACCACAAAAATTGAATCATGTCCCCATTATGTCCTTGGTAAACCAAGAAAAAAGTCCATACTGATATCCTCCCAAGGCTTCTCTAGTATAGGTAATGGCTGATACAACTCAGTATTCTGCTTCACTCCTTTCACCATCTGACATACTCTGCAACTCTATACAAACTTCTTGACATCTTGTTGTAACTGTGGCCAACAATAATTCTCACTAACCAAAGCAAGGGTTTTATCACGACCAAAATGTCCACCCAATCCTTCGCTATACTTCTCCTTGATGAGATTCTCCCTCATAGAACTTCTTGGAATGCACAACTGACTCCCTATGAATAGCATATCATCCTAAATGATGAAATCCAACCATTTCATCCTATCTAGAGTAACAAGTTCTTTACAAGCTTTCCAAGCTTCACCAAAATCAGGATCCTCTGGATACAAATTCTTGAGTTCCTTGAACCCAACCACCTCAATCTACATCTCTATTAGAAATAGTTTCCTTTTGCTAAGAGCATCTGCAACCCTGTTAGACTTTCCACTCTTGTGTTTCAAAATAAATGTATAACTCTGCAAAAAATCAACCCATTTCAAATGCCTTTGATTCAACTTTCCTTGAATATTCAAATATTGCAAAGCTTGATGATCAGTATACAAAACAAACTCCTTAGGAAGTAGATAGTGCCTCCACTTCTTCAATGCCTAAACTATAGCATAAAATTCCTAATCATAAACATAATATTTCCTCTTGGCATCATTTAACTTCTCATTGAAATAAGCAACAGGTTTACCTTCTTGGCTCATAATAGCTCCTATTGTAGTACCACTAGCATCACAGTCTACTTGAAACACCTTATTAAAAGTAGGAAGTGCTAAAACAAGTTGTTCTGTAACCTTTTGTTTCAACAGTTTAAAACTCTTATCCACCCCATTAGTCCACTTGAACTCTTTTCTATCCCCTCTCATTGTTTCAGTCAAGGGTCCACAAATACTGCTAAAATTTCTGATAAAATTTCTATAAAAACTAGCCAAACTATGAAAATATCTTACCTCAGTAGCTCTCCTTCAAGTAGGCCATTCAAGGATAGCTTGTAATTTCTCTGGATCCATTTTCAGACCTTCTACTGAAACTACAAATCCCAAATACACTAATTCCTTCTTCAAAAAACTTTACTTCTTCAAATTAATCAATAATTTCTCATCTGTCAGCTTCTCAAACACCATACAAATATGCATCATATGTTCCTCCAATGTTTTGCTAAAGATCAAAATATCATCTAGGTAAACAATGACAAACTTACCCAAAAATTCTTTCAGAACCTCGTTCATGAGCCGCATGAAAGTGCTCGGTGCATTGGTTAGCCCAAAAGGCATGACTAACCACTCATACAGTCCTTCCTTTATCTTGAAGGTAGTCTTCCATTCATCTCCTTCTCTGATCCAAATCTGGTGATATCCACTCTTTAGATCTATCTTTGAAAAATACACAGCTCCACTCAAACAATCCATAATATCATCCATTCGTGGCAATGGAAACCTATACTTGATTATGATCTTTTTTATTTCTCTAGAATCTGTACACATCCTCCATTCTCCATTCTTCTTTGGTGCTAATAGTTCTGGTACAACACATGGACTCAGGCTCTCCTAAATCAATCCCTTTTGTAACAACTCATGTACTTGTCCATTCAACTCTTCACTTTTTGCAGGTGTCATTCTATGTGTTGCCTTGTTTGGAAAACTAGCTCCTGGAATCAAATCCATCTGATGACTGATCTTTCTTACTGGTGGTAATCCATCAGGTACATTATCAGATACAATATCTTGAAACTCATTCAACAAATTTGCAACCTCTATAGGTACATCCTCTACTTCTTCTTTACCAACTTTTGGAATTAAAGCAACACACATGCTCATGCCTCATACCATCTAGGAATTTTCTTCCATCAACAAATGTTATTCTTGCATTACCACATACCTTTTCTTTGGTCTCCTTCAATGGCTTTAGCTTATGTCACACTCCATCCTTTGTCAGGGAATAGGTATTCACATGACCATCATGTACAACACATCTGTCAAACTGCCATGGTCTACCCAAGAACATATGACATGCATCCATAGATATGATATCACATAGTACCTCATCTTGGTACCCATCGATCTTGAACTTTACTAGGCATTATTCATTGACCATGACCTTGTGGTCATCCTGCACCCAGGCAATCCGATATGGATGTGGGTGTTTCTATCTCTTGAGCTTCAACTTTGTCACCATCTCTTTTGATACCAAATTTTTAGTGCTTCCACTATCAATAATCACATCACAACATTTTCCCTCACACTTTCATTTAGTGTGAAACAGGCTCCTCCTTTGTTCAGGTTCATTCTCACCACTCAGCAGGACTCTTCTATTAATTAGCGTTTCTCCTCTTTCAACATCTTCTAAATTTGATGATCTAGCATCTTCATCTACATGTGCAACTCTGGCCTGGCCTTCATTCCTCCTATATGTCCTTCATTAGCATTGAGGACATTCAAATGCCCTATGATCTTCTCCATAGTGAAAATATGTTCCATGGAAGCCTCCTCTTCCTGAACCTTTTCCTCTTCCTCTTCCTCTTTGATCTCTATTATTCTGATCTTGGAAATGATTGGAATTGTTTCCTCTCTAATTTTGACTGCTATTGGCCTCATCCTTCTTTTTTGGATCTTCATTTTGGCCTCCATATGACCATCCACTAGATCATCCACTGCGACCTCTTCCATTTTGTCTGCTCTTGAACTTCTTGTTCATATTTTCCTCCACTTTTAGGGCAAACTAGTATGCCTCTTCAATATTGTTCATTTGATCTAGATTTAGCTCCTCCTAAATGCTTGACCTCAACCCATTAAGGTAACAAGGAATTTTATCTGTATCAGCTTTTGCATGGCCTGTTCTGATGAGGATTCGATAGAACTCCTCTATATACTCCCAAACAAATCTTCCTGCTTGCTTCAAACTTTGCATCTTCTTTAGTAGGTCAAGCTCATAATCAACATGAATGAACTATCACTTCAATTTATCCACCATCTGATCCCATCTTATGATTTTATCTTTCCCTCTTCTATTTCACTCCAATTGAATCTCTTGCCACCAGATCTTCGCATGACCTTTTAGTCTGGCCTTTGCGAATTTGACCCTATCAGGATCCTCAATATCTTCATACTCAAAATATTCTTCACATTCATTGATCCAGTCGATCAATTCTTCTGGGTTAAGATTTCTTGAAAATGTAGGAACCTCGATCTTAGTTCTTTTTCTGATCTTGAAAATGGCTTAGAAAAGCCTTTCTTCTTCTCGATTCAAAATTTCACCTTCTTCTTCTTCTTCTTCTTGATCATCATTTCCTTCTTCAACTTCATCCTCACTTTCATATCTAACATTAAGATTCACTCCTCTACAAATCTCTTTTTGCAATGCTCACACTTGTCTCTGGAGTGCTCTAACCTCAGGTGTTACAACACTAGCTCTTCCGCCACGTTCCCTTCATGGAGTCATTTTCGTGATGCGCTCTGAAACCCTAACCATGGTCCTGGTGCAAACTACCTCACAGTCAGTGATCTATTTACACACTCAAGAACTCCTACTCTGATACCACTTAATGAAAGGTGCTCCCCTTAATACCACAAACACATAACAGAAATAGAGAAACAACAACAATATGCAAGAATATAAAATTGGCTTCTTATTATCTCCATAAATGTGGAATTACAAACTTTCAGAATTACAATATGCAAAGCCACATGGGCATTCCCTTACAATATTCTATAGGACAAAGCCTCAAATCAATACCCAGATCTACTACCAGAACTGTCCTAGACAACACTATGGGCCTTCTTTATATAGGCATTTTCCACCGCCCGAGAACGTTCCAAAAATTTAGCCCTTAGGGCTGACCAAACTTAGAATTATTTTATTTTTCAATTTATTACATCAAAGTCAGCTCAAAATAACTTTTGAAACCCAAACAAAAATTTTGAAGGAAAATTATTTTCTGCCATTTCAGGTGACCCAACTTCCAGAGACCATAAGTCAACACCAGTTGACTTGATGGACTATTATAACCCCATTTCGGAAAGGCTCCAAGGAAATCCCAAAAAAAGTGCTTGTCACCCAAATTTTTGACCTCATCCGGGGCCTCTAAAGCCTTCAAAACTGAGTTCAAAGTTTCTGTACCCTGCAGCCAATACTAAAAATCTTCAATATCTTCAAAACTAGACCTCATCTAGCCATGAAACTTTACTAGAAGGCTGATATGACTGAAATGAACCTCCACATGTAAAATCAAAACATTCTGAGATTGTATGACCAACTTACTAAAAATAGCAAGTTCCCATAAATAGCAGCTCTGCACAAGATAGCCCTTATTGAATATAAAAATAGAAATATTTTTGGGTGATGCAAGATTGCTCTTACACCCTGGATGCTCCTGCATCAATATCTCCTTCATTAGGTCTTTTGGAAGGTGATATTGTTCATAGCACCCATCTTTGAGGTTTGATTGATAGTGTGGGGGACATTGCAACAGTTGCCACATCCATATCTAGTGATCAGGTTGGCCAATATTTGATGTCTCAATGACACTCTAGATCATTAGGTGAAGCATCCTCTAGTAGGACCTCACATGAAATGTATAGTGCAATGAGCATCTCTTCACTTTCTACCATAGAGGGACTTACATGAGAGATGACACAGGTCACATTGACTAGTTTGGTTAAGGATCTTCTATATGCATATGCATTTATAGCAGCAAAGCATGATATCCCAATATCGAATGTTAGAGCTTGTGTGGGTTCTATCAGATACACTCAACCATATCCTTCTCATCACCTAGACTATGGCCATAGTGGTAGTGCCCATGAGGATCTTCCTACTGACCACTCTATTGTTGCAAAGGGAGAAGCGCCATGTACAGACCCTTGAGTGAGTGGAAGGAACCAGTTCTCTATTGTTGGCCTTGAGGATGTTGACTTCAACATGACCACTATGGGTTACATAGATTTTCTAACACATGATGATATGAATTCCATGCCATCTCATTTGGTCAGTCCATTGCATTCATCATTAGATGGACGTGTGCTGACTACTCATGTTGTAGATGTAGAGTTGAGGTTGGACCAAGCGCAACAAAATCTTGACATCTCAGTTAATAGGATCGAGGCTAGGGAGTTTGAATACTATCATATGCCACCATCTACACAAGTATAAATCTTAATTTTAATGTTACAATTTAATTTTAAATTTGCAATATTTCATGGCATGTAAATTTACCTTTTTTTTAAAAAAAATTCAAATTTTCAATATGCGATATATATACATATATATGATATTTTTTCTCTAGTAGGAAATGCCTCTTCTTACTCCTTCTTTGAGGACTGATTATGTATATCGTCGAGACTCACTCGATGATGACATCAGTAGTGGACATGTGATTTTTTAATTTATTGATATGTACATGTATTTAATTACATACTTTATAGAATGTTTTCTTGTAATATTTTATTAAACTTAAAAAGATGTACATATATTAATTTATATCACTTTCTCTATAGGGATCTGCACATCCTTCACAATATGATAGTTACTCTAGAGACCTCTTAGTGAGGAGTCATCATGATGAGTTCTAGACACTATCATATTTGATCTAGACATATTACATGTATTTGATTTTATATTTCCTCTCTAGAATCTAGACGATTGACATACATTGTACTTTGATATTATCTGATTTGTAGACTTTTCATCTATGTTTGACATGATTGACATATGTTTCATGTTTACAGTACTTGATATCTATGTTTTCAACATACTTGATCTAAGATTGTTGTTTCACATGTTATATACTTTCACTCTATACATGTGCGATGTTTACATACTTTCAATTTATGTGTTTAATATATACATGTTTGATGATCCAAGTTATATGTTTGATGATCTAAGTTATATGTAGGTTTATTCAATGAATTATGTTTGACATGCTATATACTTGAGATCTATGTTTGATGATCTTACTTATATTTGCATTCAACATGTACTTTATATTTAATGTTGATAATCTAAGTTAAATATGTTTGATGATCTAAGTTATATTATGCTTGAAATCTAGATGATATATGTAATACCACAAAAATGGGCTATAGGTTCATTAACCTCCTACATCGACACATCAAACAAAATCAACATCAAAGTCCTAACCTAAGGCACATTTGCACATCAGTTCATCAGAACCCTAATTGATTTTATCCTAATTCTACATTGGGGAATATTCCTAGAATATTCTTAATTATCATAATTATCTTTAATTAATGATTATTTGGCAATAAATCTCATTTATCCTAAAACTTGATTAATTGAATATTTTGAATATTTAATTAATTAAGTTTAATTTTGCCACTTGATTATTCAATTAGATCTAATTCTAATTATTCCTAATTATATTATTTAATTTTGACAATAAATCAAAATCTCCTACTAATAATTCATTAAATTTTTATTTAATTAATTAAACCCAAGTTGTCAATATTTAACAATATAGTTTTGAATAAAAGTTTGATTAAATAATTGATTAACCCATAAATCAGTTATTTTTAAATTTAAAATCAGTTAAGTTGAGAATAAATCACTTTATTTTTAAAATTAATTCATATTAAATCATGCACAATCAGAAAAATAGTCAAGTTCAAAATAATTGCTAATTTCAATTTGTTAACTTTCTAAACTCAACATGCGATTGTGAGTTGAAAAAGTGAACTGAACTCTATTTTGAGTCAAAAACTACTTTTGCATGATTTTTATGAGTTAATTAATTCTGATTTCTTGTTAACTCAAAAATCAACCTGATTTTATCAAGAGTGATTTGTGGCTTTTCCTCAATGCATCCTCAAGCCCTGGATTTCTATAAAATCAAGGCTCAGCTCTTCATAATGAAATCTCTCAAATTTGCACAATTATTCTGGTGAATTTGCATCTGAAGAATCAAGCTCTTGCGAATAGGCGATTTGTAAGATCTTTCATTATTTTTCATAGCTTTGCATCCATTTTCATATCATAGCCTATCATTGTTATAATAATCTGCATATCAATTTCATACATTCTAGATTAGCTTCATATCAGTTTTTCATATTATTGCATAGAAAATACAAAGAGATGGATTAATTTGCATTCATTCTACATTCATCTTTTAACATCAAATCCTTCGTTTAAGTGTTGCATTATCACTAATCTCGGTGTGAATATGAGAATACCATACTCGCATCTACTAGAAGGTAGTAAATCACCTGGTTAGCTTAGTTCATTTCATTTACAGATTTCTCGATTTGCTAACCTCTAATATTTTATTGAAGTGTTGTGTCCACAATTAGGTACAATTTTCACACACATAATATAAAGAATCTCCTTTTAAGACACAGTCAACTAGTAAACAACAATAATTTGACTAGACTTTTAAAACACATGTTTCCTTATGTAATCAACTATAAGAATAAAGTATCCTAATTAAGTATTGCAACATGCATGATACACATTCATATTCCAACTAGATAAGGATCCAAATGACCTAATTAATCAACTAGATAAAAATAAAGTATTGCAAAGTGCGTGCTACATATTTATATTCCTAGATAAGTAATAAATCATCTCCTTAAGACATTTTTGAGATATTATAAATTTTAGAAAATTAATCCATTCACTATGGGCATCAGTAGGAAATAATGGAGCAAAGAAAACCTCAAGTCTCTCCTGTGACAAATTTAGTACATTTCATATTTCATGCGTGATTTAGTCCATATCAAGTAGTTCAGATTGCTCTAGGATAAAATTGAATATTCTATCATGGTCATCAGTATCAAGTCTCCACTTACGAATGCCACATCTGAACTGGATGAAGATATTGTTGGAAACTACAATTGAAATAGTTGTTATATTGTCATTGATATCAAACCTTAACTAGTAAGACAATTTCTATCTAGTAGAGTACCATATCTTTTGATTGGTGAAGAGGATTTGAAAAGAGGAGATAACAAGAGGACCTAAGGAAATGTTAAGTTATGTGATAATTCAATGGGTACTTGATTAGTTGGAACATTGATAAGATAATTTGTTGTTTATCTTTAACACTAAGTGAATAAGTCAACTGATTTGAAGCATAGTCTTAACTGAGAAAAAGTGAAGAAATTTAGTTTAAGCCGAGTGATGCTAGTGTCGACCAAGCACCAGTATAAGCTAAGAATATCTAGTGTCGACTGAGCATCAGTAATTGCCAAGCAATAGATAATTAACTAAGCGAAGACAATATTTGTTGAGAAAGAAAGTTTTAGGGATGACTGAGATATCCAGTGATGACCAAGGAGATGAACATAATATTGACCGAGTGTCAGTAATTTACAGTTTGTGAAAGAATAGAGAATCCCAACCAACATAGTTGAATTCTTGGGATATGTAAAATGTGTTGAAATTATTAATGAATGATATGGAGTATTTAATGCATGGTAAATAATTTTATTAAAAATTCAAGGAGAATTTTGGAGATGTATCTAGATGGAAAAGGAGGAGAATAAACTGACAAAAGGATTCGATGAATCTAATGTTAACCTAAGATCTATGGAAGAGATTAAGCGAAAAAAAATAATCTACCTGATCAAGGAGGTATAAGGATGACCTAATTGTCAGGTTATCGAGAGAGTGAAGAAAGGTTGATGTTATTGAATGATGAATCTAAGCAGAAGGCTAAGGAGAAGCTATGAAGAGATTAACAGAGTTGAGGTGATTTTTTGAAGATATTTCTGAGAAGATCAAAGATGGAGATGGAAATGAAGGTCAGTCAATAAATCAACATATGAGTGCATTGGATTTGTATTTGCAAAGTTAGTTATATATTTCAGATCAGAACCTACTGTTACTTTCTAACCATTGTATTAGTCGAAATCCTTTAATCAAGGTTGACCTAATAGTCATTTTGTCAACTCTTTAATCAAGGTGAAATTCTAATGGAATGTTCTTAAGCCCTCTAACCAGGTCACTCTTAACAAGGTGATTAAATCCTTTAATAGGGTCACACCTAATAGTGTGTGTTGTAAACCTTTAATAGGGTTGGCTTCTCACAAAGCTCACTTCAGAAGACTCAAAATTAGTAGCATGTTACTGGTAGTTTTTCCTAAATTGGGTTTCCACATTAAATCATAGTGTTATACTTGTGTGAATTGTATTTAATGTGAATGTTGTTGAAAGTTTTATATTCTACAAGTTGATCACTTTTGGATAGTGAACTGCAAATTTTATGTTACTGATATATTCTATAGGGACTGAGTGAATTTATGATTAGATCTAAGTTTGTTGAAGAGCTAGAAAGTTGAATTAGTACATCTGGACTTGAGGATAACTAATTCACCCCCCTCTCAATTATTCTTAAACTATTCTAACAATTGGTATTAGAGTTGTTGGTGCTTGTAAGGAGAAATTTTAAAGGTACTTGAAGCTAATGATTAAGATGTACAAAACAGAGGTACCAAAGCTAAACAATGAGAATTTCCCTGCATAGAAGAGTTTGATGAAATTACACCTAGTTGGTATTGGTGATTTGACAAAAAAATGTGTGGAAAATGACTATGTACAACTTGTTCACCTATGAAAACTGAGGAGATAAAAGAAAAACAAGAAAATAATCAAGCAATGTTGGAGATTGCATATGCCCTAAGCTATCTTGAATTTGAAGACATCAAGGATTGTACTAATGCAAAGCAAATGTGGGACACACTAGAAGCTATCTATGGTGGGGACACAAATGTACTGAGAGCCAAATCTGAAAGTTTAAGAGGTAAGTTTGATGAAATGAAAATGCAAGAAGGTGAAAACATTGTTCAATATTGTGGTAGAGTTAAAGAGGTCATAAATGCTATTATAGGATCTAATGGAAACATTGATGATGAAACTGTTATTAGTAAAGTGTTGAGAACCCTACTTCCTATCTATGTTATTAGATTTTCTGCAATACAAGAATCAAGATGTAATCCTGGTAATGTCCTAACTTTGGAAAATCTTGTTGGTAGGCTTACTACTTTTGAATTGTCTAATTTTGAAAATTTCACTACTCGCAACATAGAATCTGCATTCAAGTCTCAAATGGTTCTTCATAAGCCTAAGAAAGGAAACAAAGATGTGTGAACAATGACAATAACAATGACAATGATAGTGATAGTTTTGATGATGATCTAGATGATATTGAGGCACTTATGGCTAGAAGGCTATCGAGAGGAAAAGGAAAATTCAAAGTTAAACTTCCTATAATCTATTTTCATGTAACAAAGTTAGCCATATTGGAGCAAGATGCCCTGACAGGACTGACAAGGATGAAACAAGGGAAAGCAAGTATAAAGACAAAAGAAATGATATAGATCATAGAAGGTACAAAGACCACAAAGACAAAGGTAAGAAATCTTGTTATATTGCTGAAGAGGAAAATGATAGTGAAACTACTGAATCTGATGAATGTGATATAAAAGTTGTTTATGTTTCTATGAAAGATGATTCTGATGAAGATGAGAAAACTACACTTATTTCATATATGAGTAAAGGTGATAAATGGATTATTGATAGTGGTTTCTCATATCACATGACTGGTGATAAAAGTAATTTTGAAATCCTAAATCATTATATATTTCAATAACCAATGAATAGAAAGTATTTTTCCTTCTTTCTCTTTTATTTCAATTGAAACTTGATAAGTGGATCCACTTACATGTTTTGATTTTACTATCAATTTGGGAGTTAATTTGTCTATTGCTTGACGTAGAAAAATTAGTGGATTTTTCTCCATTTTTTCGTGAATCTTTTCTAGAGATTGATAAAAAATTCGATAAGCTAATGATTTTTTTCCATGTTTAAGAATACAGTTAATGACCATGTTAACTAATTGATTATGATAAATCAGATCAAATTTATCATTTTTCTTTTCTACAGTACTTTGACGTGACATGAGTGTGAAAAAGGTTCATAAATTTATTTCATAAAGACTAATCATTACTTATTTTGGCTTTTTAACTCCATATTGTAGGGTGGATCTCTAAAGGCGGAAAATATCTCCCTCCAAACTATACATACAACTTTCATCGAATACGGCTTTCCACATGATTCTATCTGCATATTATATATATGATATAATATATATTCTTATGCATAAAATTAAGTGTTAAGTTTGGTAATGATGCACCATGTCATGTGAAAGGAAAAGGATCAATAAGATTAACTAATAAGATCAGATGTGATAATTCTTATTGGGTTAAAGGTATTAACTATAATTTGTTGAATGTTGCATAATTAAACAATACTGGTTACCGAGTTAAATTTCATCACAAGAAGGCTAAAATATTTGATTCCATTGGTGAACTAATTGGAAGTGGAGAACAAACAAGAGGTAATTTGTTCTATCCAGACCTATCTAAAGAAACATGTTTGTTTGCAAAATTTGATGATGTATGGTTATGGAATAAGAGGTTGTGTCATGTTAACTTTTACAATTTGGTAAATATTAGTACGATGAAGAAAGTTAGAGGTTTGCAAGACTGAAGAAACCTAATAATGTGATGTGTAAATAGTGTCAATTGGGAAAAATGACAAAGTATGGTTTTAAGAAAAAGACATATACTTCTAATAATATTTTAGAATTGGTTCATACTGACTTTTGTGGACCTATTAGTGTGCAAAGCTACTGTATTGATAAATATTTTATTCTGTTTGTTGATGACTATTCTAGAATGATGATGATGATGTTTCTAAAAGAGAAATATGATGTCTTTTAGTTGTTTAAGTTGTATTTGGGAAAAGTTGAGGAAGAAATAGGTAAAAGCTTGAAATTTTTGAGATTTGACAAAGGAGGAGAGTTCATATCAAATGAGTTCAATATATTCTACAATGATAGAGGAATAAAGAGATAAATGTATACACCTAGCACACCTCCACATAATGGTATAGCAAAAAGAAGAAATAGATGAATTATGGATTGTGCTAGAACATTGATGATAAAAAAGAATGTTATGGAAAAATACTGGAGAGAAGCTATAAGTACAACTGTTTATACCTTGAACCAAGTACAAATCAAGAAAGGTACAAATTCTACACCTTTTGAGTTATGGTATGGATATGAACCTAATGTGAAATACTTTAAAGTCTTTGGAAGAAAACATTATATACTGAAAGATAATAGGAATGGAAAACTTGATGCTAAAAGTGATGAAGGCATATTCCTAGGATATTCCACTAAGAGAAAATCTTATAAGTGTTTGAATTCTAACATTAAAAAAATATTTGAAAGTACAAATGTTAGAGATGTTGAATATGTAGAAAAGAATGAATTTGAGTGCAAGAAAGAACCTAAAGATTACAAATCTTTTGTATACATGGAAGAAGGAGAGGCTAGTAATATACTTGAACTAGATGCTCATAAACAACATGAACCTGCCAACCCATAATAATAAAATACCAAGCATCAGGAGGATACTCTTGAGCAATCAGAAGAAGAGACAAAGAATCTACAAGATGAACTTGAAGATCAAGAACACGTAGAAAGGAAATATGAACCTACATTGGCACAGTATGTAAGAAGACATCATAAGCCATAACAAATCATTGGAGATAAAGAATCTGGAGTCATGATAAGAAGTAAGTGGAAAGATCAACCATGCTTATTATGTGAATTTGAGCCTAGGACAGTGAAAGATTCTTTAGATAATGAAGATTGGATACAAACCATGAATGAAGAAATAGAGAAGATAGAGAAAAAAAAAACTTGGACACTAGTGTCAAGATCAAAAGAAAAGAACTTTACTGGAACAAAATGGGCATTCAGAAATAAGCTAAATGAACATGGAGAAGTCACTAGGAACAAAGCTAGATTGGTATGGATAGGAAGAAGGCATTGAAAATGGGGAGACATTTTCCCTAGTTGCAATATTGTAAGGGGTGAGGACTCTACTTGCATATGCAGCTTTTAAAGGATTCAAAGTGTATCAAATAGATGTCAAATCTACATTTCTGAATGGGATACTGGAAGAAGAAGTATACATTGAACATACACAATGATTTGTTGACCCAAGCAAGAAGAATATGGTTTTTTAACTACATAAGGCACTGTATGGACTAAAGGAAACCCCTAGAGCACGGTATGAGAGACTACACAATTATTTGATAAAAATTAGATTTGTAAGGACAAATAACAACAACAATCTGTATTTGAAGACTGAAAAAGGTAAAGGGATATTGTTAGCTAAAATATTTGTTGATGATATCATATTTGGAGGATAAGATGCCCTATGTCAAACCTTTTCAAATGAAATGCAAACTAAATTTGAAATGTCTATGTTTTGTGAGAACAAATTCTTTGTTGGTTTGCAAGTTTATTAGATGAAGAAAGGTATCTATATTACTCAATCTAAGTATGTCAAGGAGATACTAAAAAAATTTCATATGGAAGATTCCAGACCAGTAAGTACGCCCATGGCTACTAGACAAAAATTATAAAAATCTAATGATATAGCTAAAGTAAATCAAACCTTGTATAGATCTATGATTGGAAAACTACAATATGTTGTTCATAGTAGACCAAATATTTCCCTAGTAGTTTGGATTTTTGCAAGAGTTTTTGCAAATTCTAAGGAATTTCACATGATGGTAGTGAAAAGGATATTGAGATATCTAAAAGGAAAATAGGACTATGGATTGTATTACAAGAAGAATGACAAATTTGAACTAAAAGTTTACACTAATGCAGATTGGGCAAGAAATGTGGATGACAAAAAGAGTACAAGTGGTGGTGCATTCTTTCTAGGAAAGAGATTAGTATGTTGGACAAGCCAAAAATAGAACTATATTTCCCAATCAATAACAAAAGATGAATATGTAGCAACAACAGTGAATTGTTCAAATTTAGTGTGGATCAAACAATTTTTAAAAGGTATGAAGGAGGAAATTATTGAGCCAATTGTTATTTTCTGTGATAACACAAGTGCTATCAACATATCAAAAAATCTTGTAATGCACACTAAAACTAAGCATATTGCTATCAAGTATCATTACTTGAGAGAGCTAGTTAAAGACAAAGAAGTGAGATTGGAATATGTGAATACAAAGGAACAATTGGTAGATATATTCACAAAAGCATTACCTAAAGATTCTCATGAATACCTTAGAGATAAATTAGGGGTGATTCCCCTAACTGAGGCTACCTAGTAACATATAGGAGCACTGCATCAAATGTGCTAATAAGAATATCTGACAAATTAATGAAGAAGATGTCACACTTTAGGAGTTGCATAAAGTTGTGAGAAGTAAAGAAAAATATGTTGATCAGTCATAAGTAAGATGACTGAGGGAGTAATAAAATTAAAAGAACTAACATGAAGATATCTACATGGTGAAGATGAATATCTTTGGCATTTTTGTCAAAGAGGGAGAGATTTAGTAGAAGACTGTAGAGAGATTCATAAGAATTTGTCAAGAGTAAACTTGAGAGAGATTGAATAAGAAAGAGGGAGAGATTTAGAGACAAAGAAAAATATTTCCAAAAGGGAGTTGATACTTGGCTGAAAATCAGAATGAAGCTAAGGATATTAATGAAGATCTAATTGTCATGCCCAAAAAGTTGAGCAAAACACACCAATAAAATTTTTTTCCAGCTAACACTAAAGTTGTCTAGTTTAACTAATCAGTAGCAATTAATAGTTTAAGGATTAAGACATTGAATTGGTTTAAGAAGCATCATGACCAACATTGACCTGGTCAACCTCTCTCTAAGATTAAAGTCACAAATTTAATTTTTTAATCGATTTATCATGAGAACACCAAGATAGAAAGTTTGACTAAGTGTTACTATATTTTGACTATAACTCCCTAAAATTAATCATCTAGTTATAAACATATTATTTGATTTCAATAAAGAATACTAATTAAATTCTCATTTTATTAATTTCCTAATTAAATAAGAATTGATCTACGATTAAAAAAACATGAATATTTATTTTATAAGATACACTAATAACATTACAACAATACAACCAACTACATATTTAATAACTATTAAGAAATATAAGAGGTACAAGAAATATGACACAGTTACATATCTTCATATGCAAGCAAAAGTCTTACAAAACCTCAAAGATTCACAAGCACACTATTAAGGTTCATAGATGGTTACACACATCCACTAGTTTGCTATTTTTTTTAGTGATTAATAAGAAAGGTTCATCCAAGTTACTATGTTATCTTTTTTCATAACAATATTCTTTTTTAACGCAAAGTACAATTCCTACCATGATTAGTCATACAAGTTCATTTACCGATTAATCCCCATAGACCACATGGATCTATTTTACTTTTTACTTTTACCAAAATGATCACTAGCCGATCTATTTAACATGGGAAGATATATCTCTCTAAAATAATACTCAAAGATAGAAAGATCTAACTTAACTCACATGTGGAAATTCTCACTGTCTAGGAAACAACTAACCAAATGCGACATTATCTAACAAAAACAAGAAAACAAAGAGAGACCTCCACACCGGGGAGTACCAGAAACACATATATCAAGGACATAGGTACTCAAATACATTAAAAATATAAATTACATCTAATTCAACATCAATATCTTCTAACATTTCAGATACATATTCTAATCATCATAAGAAGAATGATAACATAAAGAGCATAAACATTCACCATCAAGAGTAAACATAATCAAAGGTAAATATTCTTACATATACAATGCAACAAGAGAAATGAGAACTCGAGCTCTAAGTGCTAAAGCTGGAGGAATTTCATCTCTATACACCGGTCCCCAACAGTGGTATAGTTAGCAATGCCTCCCAAACATATGGTACTCGTAGGCCCAACCCCCATGCTCGTGGAGATAGTAGTCTGACCACAAACATAAGGCAAACACACAAACAAGGAGGTGGCTAACACACATACCAAACAATGTATATCCCATAGGAGAGTACCAAGACTCAACACTATATACATAAGTACAAATATATCACAACATAGAGAACACTCAACATGTGGACCAACGTCCAAGGTGCATACCAAGCACATCCATAGAACAATAGAGTCACTACTCAGTACAAAAATGTCAACTCATCATAATGATAAAAAATCCAAAAAAGATGCAACAAGGCATAAATTAAAAGGACTCACAAAAATCATAAATATCATAAGGATTAAGCAAACTTAATTGGTCTCAATACCAAGGGTACGACTCCCTCAAAACTCAGCATAAGAGCATAACTCAACTATATCATGGATGTGGTCTCAACACCCTACATTCATATACCACATAAAGGTTCATTCTCAAGCATGAGGTGTACTATCACAAGGGTAGGAGCAAAAACAATAACGAAGGTAAAATTACACCGACATAAAAAAAAAACACTCGAAACAAGAAGATTACATACCACTCGCTCTATTGGCCACATCACCAAGAGCACAGATTCCAAGATGATCTGATAAATAAACATGTGGTATAAATATTTTTTACATGTTACATGACATATCTATTACTCAAATATTGAGCAAAAAGTTCAAAACATAAAAATACCAATTTTTGACAACATTCGGTAAGGTTTCTAAAAATCAACATTTTAACTTGAAAGGTCACTTTCGAGCCAAAATATAAAAATACCCAGAATGTCATATAACCATTCTGATTTGCCCATCATATTCTTTGTAGCAAAGACAACCTATATCAAAATCTAATTCATGAACAACATGACAAATGATGGGTTCTGGACAACACACAAAATGGTGCAATGAATAAAAAGTTGAAAAATCAAATTTAGATTAAAGCTACAAAATTAAAACCCATTGGTCTAAATCTACCCAAAAACACACTTTTCAAATAAAATTTCAATTCTGATTTCAATATGAAGTTTTGTTATTCACATAAATTATCACATTTGCATTTTTATATCACTATTCACATGCAATCTTTAAATGACCATAACTATATGAGAATAAACTCAAATTGAGTCAAGTAAAAATTTTTATTATATAATTCTAACATTCCACAAAATAATATGAATTCAAAACACCCAAATTTCACTTTTTACATTTCTTTCATTTTTTAAGTAAAACCATGAACTCCATTAAAATAGCTTCAATTTTCAACTTTCAAAAATCAAAATTCTAGATATACCCTTTGGTTCTAAAAGTGCCCAACACCCCTTTTTTAACATAAAAATCACATTTTCATTATTTCTAAAAATTTGGGCAGTATAACATTATTTTACTTCATTTGTCCAAAATGCAAGCAGACACAAATTCATACAAACCCAACCGGGTGAAAGAAATACATGAAATTGTAGAAAAATATTTATTTTCATACCATTAAACTATTTCAATTTACTTTAAGAAAAAAAATGGATTAAAACAAAAGATATAAAAAGCCCTCACAACAGGAGGAGAAATCTAAAATGAAAGGAAAGAAATAAATACGGCATGAAAGTAGATAAAAATTTCGGTAGTGTAGCAATCTCGCCATGATTCCAATGAGCTGCTCCGTGCTCACATCCGGGAAATGGATCGCTCCCAACAAAAAAAATCCTCAAATTGCTTAAAAGAAGGCTTGAACAATTTTGCTCTCCAAAAATGAAAAAGTGTGAAAATGAGTTCTAATTTTTCATTATAAGTCACTTTTTCCACTTAAAACTCAAAAAGAATAAAACAACTCAAATTAAAATAAATTAGAACCCCAAATTCACCCCAAACTCAATCTGGATTAATTTATCTAATTTTAATTAAATGGAATAACACTATAATAAAATTATTTTAAAAATGTTAAATACTTTATAATCATAATTAAAAATAGTATTATTAATTAAATCATCTTTAGTGACAACTACGAGACTCTAATGCACAAACATGCAATTGGTCTTTCACAATATGCAATATAAATTCTAGATTTACCAACTTGTACCGAAGGAAGTATTATAATAATAAATTAAAGATACATCATCCAAACAAGGATGATATTAGCTCAGTATGAAAGGTCAAATCTACTATCTTCTGTGCCACTATCGGGAACATAGACACAAACTCAATCCCTATAGCTGAGGGTGAATGTGTTTGGTACCTATTCAGTAACATGAAAACATCAAGGGCAACTATTCATAACATATAAATAACCGAAACACATATAACACAGATAATCATAATGAAAGATAATGAGACACCATGTGGATCTCACAAGCAAGTGACTATGGCTTGATATCATTTTGTACCAGCGCCAATGGGCAAAATGCATAACAAGATGTGGTACATCATACACAATATATAACCATACAATATTGCATTAATCTGAAGTATTTAAATAAATTATTTTTAACAATATGAACATATGTCAATTTAAATCTTCCTAAAATTCCCAACGACATATAAGGCATAATTTCTAAAAATTAGTGGCAATCATTTTAACCTACTAATCTAATCTTTTGAACGTAAACAACTAATATATTTAATCAATTAAGTACCATCATGAATATACTATTCAGAAAGGTAAATGACAACATGATATAACATCATAGTATTTTATTTATTGCAACATATTCTTAGTTAAATCAAATAGTATTTAACATCAAGTATACTTACCTCGTTGTACTCATAAACCAAGGTTTGATGCTCTATTACCTATTTGCAATTACCAGTTTGGAGAGGTACTACACTAATACACAAAGAGAGTTGACAGAAGTTGTTTCATTACATATTTTTGGATTGTATGGTATAACATGTGTTTCCATCAATGTCAAAGAGGGATATTGTTGGAAACTACAATTGAAACAATTGTTATATTATCATTAATGTCAAATTTTAACTACTAAGACAATTGTTATCTAGTAGAGTACCATATCTTTTGATTGATGAAGAGGATTTGAAAAGAGAAGATAACAAGATCAGGATCTAAGGAAAGGTTGAGTTATGTGATACTTCAATGGGTACTTGATAAGATAATTTGTTGTTTATCTTTAACACTAATTGAAGAAGTCAATTGATTTGAAGCATAGGCTTAATAGAGAAAAAGAGAAGAAATTTAGTTTAAGCTGAGTAGTGCTAGTGTTGATCGAGTGCCAGTATAAGTTGAGAAAATCTAGTGTTGACCGACCATCAGTAATTGCCAAGAAACAAATAATTAACCGAGCGAAGACAATATTTATCAAGAAAGAAAGTTTAAGCAATGAAAGAGATATCCAATGATGACTGAGGAGATGAACACAATATTGACCAAGTGTCAGTAATTTATAGTTTGTGAAAGAATTGAGAATCCCAGCCGACATAGTTGAATTCTTGGGATATGTAAAACATGTTGAAATTATTAATGAATGATATCGAGAATTTAATGCATGGTAAATCATTTTCTTATAAATTTAAGAATAAGTTTGGAGATGTATCTAGAAGGAAAAGGAGGAGAATAAAATGATGGAAGGATTTGATGAATCTGACCTAAACCTAAGATCTAGGGAAGAGATTAAGTGACAAGAGATTAATCTACGTGATCAAGGAGTTATAAGGATGACCTAATTGTGAGGTTATAGAAAGAGTGAAGAAAGGTTGATGTTATTGACTGATGAATCTAAGAAGAAGGCTAAGGAGAAGTTGTAAAGAGATGAACAGAGTTGAGGTAATTTCTTGAAGAGATTTTCAAAAAGATCAGAGATGGAGATGGAGATGCAGATGGAAATGAAGGTTAGTTAGTAAATCAACATATGAGCGCATTAGATCTATATTTGCAAAGTGAGTTTTATATTTTAGATCAGAACCTACTGTTACTTTCTAACCATTATATCGGTCAAAATCATTTAATCAAGGTTGGCCTAACATTCATTTTGTAAACCCTTTAATCAAGGTGACATTCTAATGGAATGTTCTTAATCCCTCTAACAAGACCACTCTTAACAGGTTTATTAAATCCTTTAACAGGGTCACACCTAACAGTGTGTGTTGTAAACCTTTAATATGGTTGGCTTCTCAGAGAGCTCACTTTAGAAGAGTGAAAATTAGTAGCATTTTACTTGTGGTTTTTTCCAAATTAGGTTTCCATGTTAAATCCTAGTGTTATACTTGGGTGAATGTTATTTAATGTGAATGTTGTTGAAAGTTTTATATTCTACAAGTTGATTACTTTTGGACAGTGGACTGCAAGTTTTATGTTATTGATATATTCTATATAGACTGAGTGAATTTATGGTTAGATCTAAGGTTTTTGAAGAGATAGAAAGTAAAATTAGTATATATGGACCCGAGGATAATTGATTCACCCCCCCTCTCAGTTATTCTAAAATCATTCTAACAAAGATAGGATAGTGGAAATTACAAGATGGCTATACTGATAAATCTTGTTGTTAGGTTGATAATCAATAAAATGAATCCCATGTTTAAGTATTTTTATTTTCTTCAAACACATTCCTTGCACAACAACGGAACCTGCATAGACAAGTTCAACAACATATATAGATGTGAAATTAACCATAAACACGTGTATAATTTCATTGCAAGTTGGACCTCAATTGTAATAAATTAAACAAAAATACTCTACTAACCTATGGGAAACATAATTCCATCTCTTAAATCATTCTTTGTTAGCTTCATCCTCTCATTGATGAAAAGTAATAAAGGGTAACTAACACCTTCCACATTTCCAGGCTCTGCTATTACTACAAAAACATGTCTTGTAAAATACATTTTCAATTTGACCTGTAAATATAAATTAAATAGACTTGTATATTTTACTAGATATATGTACCATCTAAATTGAATAGTAAATAACAACATGTGTACATGCTCGCTATTTATGGATTGATTTTATGGATCCTTTAAATTTATATATACACATACCAATTTTGATCAAACCTGAAATATGGTCATGATTGGTAGAAATCAATGGAATTTTGTTAAATCTTTCATCCTCAACTTCATCATTTGTATTAGTAACATCTAGTGGAACCAAATCCCATTCACCAACATATCCATATTTTTGGTTGATACATTCACCATAGTTTTTTAGAAATGTAGTCATAACAAAAGCATGAGTAATCTCTAGTGTACAATGACCACACATTACTATCTCTACTCATAACTGAATATAGGATCTTTTTTTTCTACCCTCTTGCATCCATAGATTGATCTTCTATCAACACTTGATCAAGACACATGTAAAAATTTAAGGCAAGTTAAAATCATATATATATATATATATATATATATATATATATATATATATATATATATATATATATATATATATATATATATATATATATATATATATATATATATAGACACACACACACACACACATGTCAATACATAAATTTAAACTAAAAAAAGTGATGTTAAGCATTTATACCTAATATCTCCTAGAATACTCTGAATGGTATGACTTGATCCAATAGTGATGATGTGATATCATGATTTAGTACCACAAAATGTGTCTTGCACCACTCAACTACATCATGATCATTATTCTTATGATATCCTTGATAGTCTAGTTGATACTTTCTTAAAGCACATTTGATACAAGCACCTACACCATCATGCTCTCCCTTTCCATGTCCACTCTCAAAGAAACTCCAAATATGTGGTATCTTTTGGTATTGAAGATATCTACATAGTTCATAAAATGGCCTTGCTGATGTAAATTGTACTTCACATCCATCTAACCAAACAAAATGCTTTTCAATTTTGATGCATTTTTTTTCCAAATATCCAAAAAATGTCTTAAAGCAATGCTTGACAAAATGTATGTCATGCTCTTTATCATCACTAATGTAAAAGTGATATTCTTTCTTTATGACCCATGCTTGATATGTACTTTCAACACCATCCAAACCTAATTGTGTGTTAATAAGACACGTGTACCATGATAGTGACCTTTGTATAGTAGTATTCTGCTTGAAATTATTTTTGAGAAACAAAAGAGTAATTCTCTACAAAGTCAACAACTGATATAATTGTTCCAACTATAAAAGTTTCTTTTAGTATTTGGAACTGTTCTTCTTTCCATTTAGCAAATAAAACATGACGTATATATGGTTGAATCAATTTACAAAAATTTTCTAGAAATGTTGCAATAAGTATCTAATCCTCTACATATTCCAACCTTATTGATTCTTTCCCAACTTTTATTTTAGACTTTATGTAATTATAACTCTTATATTTTACCATCCTCATCATGTCAGTATCTTTAAGTCTCAAAGGAAATTTAGCCAAATCCCCACACGTTTGACAAGTTCCTCTTATACAATCTATTTCAAGTATTTCATGATCAATTGATTTGTTACATAAGATTGATACTATGAATTGGCTTGGATGTTTAGGAAAAGTATTTTGAGAACCACCACTTTCTTCTATCATCTTTCTAAACCCTTGATAGTAGAGATTAAATTCAATATGATATCAACAACAACAAGTTTCAAAAGATTTATTTATCTTTACAAAATATGGATTTAATCTTTTAAACATTGTTTGTCCAATCTTAATATCAGGATTTGAATTACAAAATGAGAGATACAATTCATATTGTGTGGTGTCCAACCAATGTTTTGTGTGATGGTTTTCTTCCTTAGGGCCAATCCTCTTCTTGATAACATCTCTTGTATTTGGTGAAGGATGAGTCTGATCAGTCCAAAATGTCGTAACCAAGTTCCTAATTGTTTCCTTAATACTATCAGAGTGAGGAGCTCTACACATTAGTACCCAATTACCTTCCAATGAAGTATCATCCAAATTGATTCTCCTTTTCAAATAATGTGTTATTGTCTTCCTATTGTACCTGATTTGAGATGAAAGTGAAGAAATTTGTCTGTTTTAGGACATCATGTTTTTATTTAAAATAGATGTCAATATCACTCTTCTTGAAATGGACTTATCTGTAGATCTTATTGTTTTCCTAATGGAATGCAAACCTTCTTTAACACTTTCAACAATATTTTTTTGTATGTTACATGATTTTGTCTTTTTCAAACTTGCATCTACACCTAGGAATTTTAATGGCTCTTTTAACTCATCTTTAAGAAGTGTAATTGATAATAGTTGGGTTTTTTCAAGTGGATCAAGATTCTCAAATTATGCAATTATTTTCTTAGTTTCCTATTCAATGACCTCTTCATAGTATTTATGGTTTGTCTAGCATAATCTCTCAATTTTTCCACATCCATTTCAATTAAATGATCTATGCTTTTTGGATTATTTTTTCTCTTCAAATGTTGGGGTAGACTAACATTCTGATTTGGTGCTTGTACTTCAGATGCAAACAAAATTAAAAAAATCTCTTAATAGCTCATCTTAAGGGGACCTTGATGAAATAAGTAGAAATAGGCTCATGTCAAAGGGAATATTTAATATAATAATGAGAGAGACACATACTTATTTAACCTTGGGATGACCCTTCTCAAAATTCCATTACTTCAACTTGGGATGCCCCTTGTCCAATATTGTCTTCATCAAAGGCTTTGTACACAACCAAAATAAATCTTAAGGGGAAAGACCCAAAATGCATATACACCACAAAGAGACTAAATCAGGATAGTGAGAGAGATTCAGAGAGAGAGAGATGTATACTTGTTTGAGATTCTGAAGGTTGTGCTTTTTGATCTTGCGATGACCTTCTCCAACATTTGAAGGTTGTGTTTTTTGAGCTTGCAATGATCCTTCTCCAACTTCTAAATGTTGGGGATTTTGAGCTTGAGATGACCCTTCTCCAAATTCAGAAGGTTGTTCTTCTTGAGCATTTCCTACATACAAAGATAAAATTATTAAACAAAATTCCAAATGATATTTTCTATGTATAGAGCTCTATTAATCACAAGATATGTTACAATAGGTCATATAACCTATCATAGGTCCTAATAGGTCTAATTAGGTCATAATAGGTTTAATTGGGTATAATTAGGTCCTAATAGGTCTAATTGGGTCTAATTAGGTGCTATTTGGTCTTAAGGGGTCATATTACTAATAGTAGGTCTAATGGAGTCTTAAGGGGTCATATAACCTATCATAGGTCCTAATAGGTCTAATTAGATCATAATAGGTTAAATTGGGTATAATTAGGTCCTAATAGGTATAATTTGGTCTAATTAGGTGCTAATAGGTCTTAAGGTGTCATATTACTAATAGTGGGTCTAATAGGGTCATAAGCGGTTATATAACCTATCATAGGTCCTAATAGGTATAATTAGGTTATCATAGGTTTAATTGGGTATAATTAGGTCCTAATAGGTCTAATTGGATCTAATTAGGTCCTAATAGGTCTAATTGGGTCTAATTAGGTCCTAATAGGTCTGATTGGGTCTAATTATGTCCTAATAGGTCTAATAGGGTCTAATTAGGTGCTAATAGGTCTTAAGGGGTCATATAACCTATCGTAGGTCCTAATAGGTTTAATTAGGTCATAATAGGTTTAATTGGGTATAATTATGTGCTAATAGGTCTAATTGGGTCTAATTAGTTGCTAATAGGTGTTAAGGGGTCATATTACTCATAATGGGTCTAATGGGGTCTTAAGGGGTCATATAACCTATCATAGGTCCTAATAGGTCTAATTAGGTCCCAATAGGTCTTATGGGTCTAATTAGGTCCTAATACATCTAATTAGGTCCTAATAGGTTTTAAGGGGTCATATTACCTATCATAGGTCTTAATATACCTAGATAAATAGGTATGATTAGGTCCTAATAAGTATACTTATGTCTAATTAGGTCCTAATAGGTCTAATTGGGTCTTAAGAGATCATATTAAGTATATAGGGTCTAATTAGGTCTTAAGGGGTCATAATAGAAGCATATTAGGTGTTCTAATTAATGGAAAAAATAGGTTTTGAAGGGACCCAAAACTCTTTACAAAGAATAAGCTTAAGATATAGTAATAGGAGTACACCAAACACAATAGATCAGCCAAAACAAAAGGCCACCATCCCCATGAAACCACCCAAAAGAACCCAGCCAGAGAAACACCCACACTGCTACAAAATATAAAACATTGGATCCACAACAAAATAAACACTAACTATCTTTTTGTCCCCTTCAAATGAGATCGAAGGGCCATGTCAAAAGTTGGGGAGGATTTCTTAGAATTTTTTCCTTTAACACTAATCCATCCTTCTTCAACACTAGCAGCCTTATTCTACTAGCACAATGAATCCAGAGATAGAAAACCATCCCCCAAAAGTGGGGTTGAGTCACCTAGAGAAATAACTAGCACAAGGCTACCATCAGATCCACCCAAAGGGAGATCATGATACAAAGTAGTAATGTCTGATCCATCATCTAATAAAATACCATCCTTTCCAGCAAAACCATCACCTACCGAAACAGAAGAAAAAATGGTATCACCCAGCATGGAAAGAGAAATTTCAGGTCCAGCAACTAGGATAGGGAAAGAGCCAGTAGCCCTAATAGACCCATCATGTCTAACAACTGGGATAGGGATAGAGTCATCAGCCCCAACAGACCCATCAATTCTAGCAACAGGGACAGGGACAGAGCCAGCAACCCCAGCAAACCCTTTAGGAACATTAATATCAGGACATAAGCCAACCTTCTCACCAACAGGTACAGGATTTCCAGTATCAGGAGCAGCCTCCATCTCAGGCTGGGATGAGCTTTTCAAGACAGTGTTGTTAGAATAACTGAGAGAGGGGGTGAATTAGTTATCTAGTGTCTCAAAACAAAATGTATAATTCAAAACAATTTCTTTACTTTCTACTAGTCGGTAAGCAATAATAATTATCACTATCTGTGCATTTACCGATTACCAGTCTAATACTTATAACTATTTACTGATCAAATCTAATATGAAATATGCAAAGTAAGATAAAAAAACAAATATCATAATCAACACATAAGATAAGAGATTTAACGCGAAAACCCCGTAAAGGGAAAAACCACCTGGGACCGACAACCCAAAATTGTTCACTCTTCTGAAGTGAGGTCGGTTAAGACCCAACCCTATTAAAGGTTACAAACACACTGTTAGGTGTGACCTTGTTAGAGGATTTTAGAGTAGAAGTTATCATCCAACCAACATTCACTATGGGTTTGATAGGATAATAATGTTCATTCTATGAATGATACATCATAAGACTTTTAGAGTCCACTCGGTTAAGAGATTTAAACTATATACAATGGTTAAATATGTAATAGTAAAATGACCTGCCTTAATACAACTTCAATTGCAGATTAAAGATCAATATTCAGTCCATAAAATCCTTCTGATCAATAATTCACTTCAGATTCAATACTGTATCAACTTACTATCCATTGGTAATAGCTCTTTGTAGCTCGGTAACTATTCTATAGCTTGGTTCTTACTAACCAGTATGATTAGAATGCATGAAAGCTTATTCACGTGAAATTCCTACAGCTTCTTCTTCTCAGCATCTTACTAAAGAAATTATGCTCCCTTATATAGACATGTAAATCATTTTCCTCTCCACCATCAAATTTTTCTGCTTAACCTCATTCATAGATTTTGCCACTTAAAAAATTTCTTGGTACTTGTGTCAATAACATGTTTCAATTTGCTCTGTTAGATCTTCCTTAAATTTTGTCAGTCATTGATCTTTGTAACAAACATTATCTATTACCTCGATGTTATACTCTTGCCAGCTCATCAATCTTATCAGCTAAACTGATCATTTAATTCATTATGTCCTCCTCGGTTAACAAAGAATGCATCAGTGAACACTGCTCAGTTAATACTATGGTTGGTATACACTACACTTCGTCAGTGTATACTAAAAATGCTTCATTTACCGACAACACTGCTTTGTGTCTTTCAGCTCTATACTTCATTATAGATGAATGCAACATAATAAAGTCAATATCATCAAGTCATAGACTCATCAATAAGTTACTCAATGTGTTCCTTATCCTCATCTATCATGTACATCTTTCCTCATGTAGATTTCTCTATTCTTCATCTCTTTTCCACCTTTCTTCTGATGTCTCGGTATAGTAACTTACAAGATAAGTGATGTCAAACTAGTTGACATCAATGACAACATAATACTAATTTAATCATATTCCATATCTAATCAGCAACTTCTTAGTGATGATGTAATCACAAATCCTTCAGTCAGATTCCAAATCAGTTGTAGTCCAACAATCTCTCCCTTTGGCATTGATGGCAACTCAAGTAATATGAAATGTACCATACACATACCAAACATACATTCTACAACTTTATGAACAAATGATGTAAGTCAAATAGACTTAATATGTTTAGTCACTACATTACTGAACCATCATTAAGTAATACAGCTTTACCTTTCTGTAGTTGTGATCTTTTCAGTTCTCCTATTCATCTTTTCAGTTCTTTGTAATTGATCTTCAATACTTTGTCTCATTCAGATTGTCTATCCCTTAGATAATGTCCTTGGTGCTTATTCCTTTTCATATTGTTTATCTCTCCCTTTGACAGCAATACCAAAGAAACAAATAAACAATCAGCTCTGTAGTAGCCTAGTAACTCTTTGTGGTGTTTAGTACTTCCTCTGTATCTCTATATACTGATATCTCATCAGTTCAAGTTCTCAAACTTAATCAAAACCTTGAACAGGATTCAAAGTGTGAAGTATGTTGCATCAACATGAATGATCTTCTAATAAAAGTAGGCTAATGCAACATCTAGATCACCTTAGTGACCGATAGACAGGGGATCAACCCCAAGTCTAGTCCTCAAGTATTCAAATGTGTCCTTAGGTAGGGGCTTTGTAAAAATATCTGCAAGTTCTTCTTTGGATGTAACAAATTATAACTTAACTTGCTTCTCTTGCACTTGTTCTCTCAAGTAATGATACTTAATAGATATATGCTTTGTCTTAGAGTGCATCACAGGATTCTTTGAAATATTAATGGCACTAGTGTTGTCAGAGTATATAATCACCGGGTCAGTGATTACCTCATTCATTCCCTCCAACACTTGTTTGATATATGAAATGTTTGAATAGTTAGTAGTAGTAGCAACATACTCTGCTTCAGCTATAGACTGATAAATACAAGCCTACTTTTTACTTGTCTAGGTTACTAGTCTTTCACCAAAGAAAAATGCTCCTCCGGTGGTGCTTTTTCTGTCATCCACATTTCCAGCCCAATCAGCATCGGTGTAAACTTTCAGTTCAAACTTCCCTTCCTTAGGATACCATAATCCATAATTCTCTATTTTCTTCAGGTATCTTAAGATCCTTTTTGTAGCTATCATGTGTGATTCTCTAGGATTAGCAAAAAATCTTGCAACTATTCCCACAACATGTGCTATATCTGGCCTACTGTGAACTACGTACATTAACTTACCAATCATGGATTGGTAAAGTGTCTGGTTTACCTCGGTAGTTTCATCCTCCTTTGTCAATTTGCATCCAGTAGCCATTGGTGTTCCTACAAGTTTAGCATCTTCCATGCCAAATGTCTTCAATACTTCCTTTATGTATTTAGATTGTGTGATGAATATCCCATCACTCTGCTGAATCACTTGTAGTCCAAGAAAGAACTTAATCTCTCTGAACATAGACATTTCAAATTCCTTTTGCATTTCATCAGCAAATGCCTTGCAGACAAGATCTGAGCCACCAAAGATGATATCATCAACAAATATTTCAGCAATGATAATGGTGTCATCAGTATCACCTTTCACATACAGATTGTTGTTTTCACTTGTTCTAACAAATCTAATACTTAACAAATAAGTATGCAGTCTTTCATACCATGCTCTCAGTGCTTGCCTTAGTCCATATAAAGCTTTATATAATCTACATACCATGTCTTTATTGTCAGGATCAACAAATCCTTTAGGTTGTTCAATGTAGACTTCTTCTTCAAGTATACCATTTAAAAATACTGACTTCACATCCATTTAATAGACTTTGAATTTCTTATGTGCAGCATATGCAAGTAGCATTCTAACTCCTTCTAATCTAGCAACAGGTGCAAATGTATCACCATAGTCAATGCCTTCTTCTTGTGCATATCCTTTGCATACTAATCTAGCTTTATTTCTTGTGACTTCACCATTTTCATTCAATTTATTCATGTATATCCACTTATTACTGATAACATTCTTATCTTTTGGTTAGGATACTAAGGACCAAGTTTTGTTCTTTTCTATTTTCTCTATTTCTTCCTTCATTGCATTAACCCATTCTTCATTCTCTAATGCAACTTTCATAGTTTTAGGTTCAAATTCACAAATTAAACATGTACCTTGTCTTGTTTTGCTTCTGGTTTGCATTCTAGCATGTCTGTCTCCAATGATTTGTGTTTCAAGATGGTGTCTTCTGACAAAACTAGCCAAGACTTGATTTCTCCTTTCTTGTTCATCCTGCTCAAGGTCATTTTCTTGTTCGAAAGCTTCTCCATGTTCATTGATTTGTGGTGCATGTTGTACTACATTATTTCCCTGTTGACCGATTGACACTGCTTGCAGTGTTGGTAGTTACTCTAGATATTCAATATAAGTGAATCTACCATAGTCTTCCGGTTCCTTTGTACTTTCCTCAGTGTATTTATCATCAAATTCATCAACATGAACATTAGTACTTTCAACAATCTTATTTGTAACCTTATTCAAACATTTGTATGCTTTACTTGTAGTGGAATATCCTAGAAATATCCCTTCATCTCCTTTAGAATCAAACTTCCCATTTCTTTCATCTTTTAGGATAAAGCATTTACTTCCAAAAATTTTGAAATAACTTACAGTCAGTTCATGTCCAAACCATAGTTCATAAGGTGTTTGGTTGGAGTCCTTCAATTGTACTCGGTTAAGAACATATACAGCTGTGTTGACAGCTTCCCTCCAATATATCTAAGCAACATTTTTCTGTATCATCAATGTTCTAGCACAGTCAATTATAGACCTATTCCTTCTTTCAGCAATGCCATTTTGCTAAGGTGTCCTCGGTGCCGATACCTACCTTTTGATTCCATGCTCATTAAAAAAGTTAGTAAATTCATCAGAATTAAATTCACCTCCTCTATCAGATCTTAAACATTTTATTTCCTTTCCAGTTTCTTTCTCTACCTTAGCGTTATACCACTTAAACATTTTGAAGGCTTTAGATTTCTCTTTCAAGAACATAATAGTCATCAGTCTAGTGTAATAATCAACAAAGAGAATAAAATATCTATCACCATAATAACTCTGAGTTCTCATAGGACCGCATAGATCGGTATGAACCAACTCAAGTATCTTCTTTGCTGAATAGTATTTTCTTTTAAAACTAGACTTAGTCATCTTACCTCTTTGACATTCATGGCACATGGCATGATCAGGTTTTGCTAAGTTAGGCAATCCTCTAACTCTTTTCTTTTTACTAATCTTGATCATGTTGTCAAAGTTCACATGACATAACCTTCAGTGCCACAACCAAGCATCTTCATCCTTAATTAACAAACAAGAAGACTAGTCCATATCAAGATAGAATAGATTACCTCAGGATTGTGTACCAGTTCTGACAAGTCTTCCTCCATCATTATAAATCTTCACCTTTTTGCTCTCAAAAGCCAGTCGGTGGCCTGAGTTGTTCAACTAAGCCACACTTATCAAATTATAGTTTAGTCCATCTACCCAGTATGCATTTTCACATTGTAATCTATCATTGATAATTAGTGAGCCTTTACCTCTTACCATACAAGGTGCATCATTTCCCATTCTCATAGATCCTGCATTATATTCAACAAGATGATCAAACTTCTCTACATCACCAGTCATATGATGTGTGTAGCCACTTTCTATGATCCATGTATCATTTTTGCTTACTTTAGAGATCAGGGTTGTCTCTTCATGTTTCTCTTCTTCTTCTGAGTCATCTTTCATAGCAACAAATACAATTTCTACATCATCGTCAGAATTAGATTTAGTTTCAATATCTTCAGCTATGTAACATAAATTTTTTCCTTTTTCATCTCAGTTGTCTCTGTTGTTGTGTCGGTAACCTTTGTTGATTCTTCTTCCATAGTTTCCATCAGATCAGTCTTTGGATCTATCATCATCTTTCTTCTGAGGACATCTAGCAATGATGTGATTGACTTCTTTACAATTAAAGCATGCTAAAGGTAGCTTGCTTCTATACCTTCCTTTTCCTTTGGGCAATCTTCGAGCCATAAGTGCTTCAAGCTCTTCAAGTTCATCATCAGTATTGTCATCACTATCACAATTCTTACCATTCTTGCTAGACTTTCCAATCTTCAGAGAAGACATAAAAGAAAATTCAATAGAAGGAACAACACTATTATCAAATTTGTTTGATTCAAAGGTTGTAAGTTTACCAATCAGAGTGTCAAGAGTAAGGTTGGATGTAGCTCTTGTTTCATGAATTACAGAAATTCTGATTGCATAAACTAGTAGCAAAGTTCTGAGAATCTTTCTTATCACTGTTTCATCATCAATCACTCCATCAAATGATCTAATAGCATGTACCACTTCTTTTAGTCTATTAGAATATTGGACAATGTTCTCACCTTCTTTCATTCTCATATCATCAAATCTGCCTCTCAAGCTTTCAGCTCGGGCTCTTTTGACATTCAGATCTCCACTGTAGATTTGTGCTAACTTATCCCACATTCCTTTGGTAGTTTTGCATGCCTTGATATCTTCAAATTCAGCTTCGGTATAGGTAGTAGAAAGTTCCATCATAGTAACATTGTGTTCATGCTTATCCTTTAGTTGATCAACAGTTAGGGGACTAGTGGGTGGTTGCATGTAGCCATTTAACATCAGTTCTAGTGCTGAGTTCCCAATTCTAGATATATGTAGCTTCATTCTGCTTTGCCATACTATGAAGTTCTCTTTGTTCAATTTCAGTACTTCCCTCTTATACATCTTGAGACCTTTATGCTTAAGTCCTTAAAACTTTGTTCCAAGCAACCAAAGCTTTGATACCAATTGTTAGAATAATTGAGAGGGGGGGTGAATCAGTTACCCAGCATCCCAAAACAAAATTTATAATTCAAAACACTTTCTTTACCTTCTGCTCGTTGATAAGCAATAATAATTATCACTGTCTATGCATTTACCAATTACCAGTCTAATACTTATAACTATTTACCGATCAAATCTAATATGAAATATGCAAAGTATGATAACAAACAAATATCATAATCAACACATAACACAAGAGATTTAACGTGGAAACCTTGTAAAGGGAAAAACCACCTGGGACTAGCAACCCAAAATTGTTCACTCTTCTGAAGTGAGGTCGGTTAAGACCCAACCCTGTTAAAGGTTACAAACACACTGTTAGGTGTGACCTTGTTAGAGGATTTTAGAGTAGAAGTTATCATCCAACCAGCATTCACTATGGGGTTGACAGGATAACAATGTTCATTCTATGAATGATACATCATAAGAATTTCAAACTCCACTCGGTTAAGATATTTAAACTATATACAATAGTTAAATATGTAACAGTAAAATGACCTGCCTTAATACAACTTCAATTGCAAATTAAAGATTAATATTCAGTCCATAAAATCCTTCTGATCAATAATTCACTTCAGATTCAATATTGTATCAACTTACTGTCCATCAGTAATAGCTCTCTGTAGCTTGGTAACTGTTCTGTAGCTTGGTTCTTACTAACCAGTATGATCAGAATGCATGAAATCTTATTCACGTGAAATTCCTGTAGCTTCTTCTTCTTCTTGGCATCCTACTAAAGAAATTATGTTCCCTTATATAGACATGTAATTCATTTTCCTCTCCACCATCAAATTTTTCCACTTAACTTCATTCATATATTTTTTCACTTAAAAACTTTCTTGGTACTTGTGTCAATAACATGTTTCAATTTTCTCTGTTAGATCTTCCTTAAATTTTGTCAGCCATTGATCTTTGTAACAAACATTATCTATTACCTCGATGTTATACTCTTGCTAGCTCATCAATCTTATTGGCTAAACTGATCATTTAATTCATTTTATCCTCCTCAATTAACAAAGAATGCATCAGTGAACATTGCTCAGTTAATACTACGATCGGTATACACTACACTCCGTCGGTGTATACTAAAAATGCTTCATTTACCGACAACACTGCTTTGTGTCTTTCAGCTCTATACTTCATTATAGATGAATGCAACATAATAAAGTCAATATCATCAAGTCATAGACTCATCAATAAGTTACTCAATGTGTTCCTTATCCTCATCTATCATGTACATCTTTTGTCATGTAGATTTCTCTTTTCTTCATCTCTTTTCCACCTTTCTTTAGATGTCTCGGTATAGTAACTTACAAGATAAGTGATGTCAAACTAGTTGACATCAATGACAACATCATACTAATTTAATCATATTCCATATCTAATCAGTAACTTCTCAGTGATCATGTAATCACAGATCCTTCAATTAGATTCCAAATCAGTTGTAGTCCAACAAGTGCAATGTTGGGTAGAAGCACCCTTCCACCAAGAAGGAGAAGATTTCTTCTTCTTGGAAATGAAGCCACATTGGGAAGAAATATGACTAGTCTTAAAACATTTATGACATCTAAAAGGAATGCCTTCAAAGTCAAGCTACTAGATCCAAGGTCCCAAGGAAAATTCAATTTTAATTTCAGCTAGGAGGACCTTCGAGGTATCAATGTCTACCAAGATACAAGCAATAGTACAATGATACATATTATCAAAATCATTATCAATCATCATGAAATCCCCCAAAGCCCCACCCACTTCCTCAATGACGGAATCTTGCCATAGATGAAGGGGCGGATTGGGGAGCCTGACCCATATAGGGATAGAACTAAAGATTTCAGTGGAAGGATTAAAATCAAGGTGCCAAGGCTTGGCTAGGAGCAAAAACATTTCATCTTCCCAGCAAAATAAATAATCACATAGGATCGTAGCTCTATCCACAACATTATCAAATTTAGCACTAAAAAAGCCTTTTTCCATTGGAAAGATGTTAATAGTACCTGTTAATTTTGGTTCCCATCTTTGAGAGATCCAATCATGCAATTGGGGAAGGCTGGGCCAAAAACCTTGAAACCAACAAATCAGTCCATGGGATTAAAAAATTTCACTATTGTTCATCAAATCTCTATCAGCATCAGAGGATAGCTTGACAGATAAAGACTCATAAATAGGAACCAGGGCAATGGGAGCCCCATTGGAAGTGGAAACCATGTGTCCCTTTGTAGCCCCAACTGTCTTGGAAACAACATCAGCAAAAGACCCAGCAAACCCCATAAAAGGCAACACACCAGCACACAATGAAGCACCAACAATTGGTGATGCACCAAAAGATAGATAAACACCCACATTTGGAAAAACCCTAGAAGCTCCAGTATCTGGCAACACACCAACAAACAAAGAAGCTCCAAAAGAAATGGAAGCATTTGACAATGCACCAGTAGATAGAGAAGCTCTAGTAGCCAGAGAAACCCTAGAAGCTCCAAAAACTAGTGCAGACTACAACTTCCCAATCGACTGCAGAGCCCCAGCAAAAGTCTGCAACTTCCCATCTGTCAGCAAAACACCAGTGGAAGGAAAAACTTGAGCCACAACTCCAGTAGGTGGCAAAACTCTAGAAGCTCCAGCAAAAGACTGCAACTTCCCATCTAACTGTGAAACACTAGTGAAAGGAAAAACCCTAGCTGTAACTCTAGAAGCTAGTGATGTGTGTGTGAAAATTGTACCTGATCTATAGACACAACACTTTAGTAAAACATTAGAGGTTAGCTATAATCAAAATTGTGCAAAATTGAAATCTACTCTAACCAAGTGATTTACTGCCTTCTAGTACGTGCGAGATTAATGTTCTCAGATTGTTATCAAGATCAGTGACCTAGACGACACCTAAATGAAGGATTTGAATGCAAAACTAATATGAAATATAAATGCAATTAATCTATTTTTTTGGTATTTTCTATGCAATACTAATGAAAAATGATATGCTAAATGATCTAACAAATGAAAACTAATATGATATGAATGCAAATGAAATTGATCTCACAATAGCCTTGATTCACAATAAGCTTTGATTCTTGGTCCTCCAATTCGACAATGTGAGAATGCAAATTCATGGATGAACTATGAAGAGCAGAGCCTTGGTTTTATAGAAATCCAGGGCTTTGGAGGTGCATGGAAGAAAGCCATAAATCACTCAGATTAACTCAGCTTGATTTTTGAGTTATTTGATAATAAAGATAATTTAATTCACAAAAACATGCAAAAGCTAAGTTTTAACTCAAAATAGAGTTTAGCTTTAATTGATAATTGATAGTTGTCTGCTTTTATGATTGCGCATGTTTTATTTATGAATTAATTTAATAAATAAAGTGATTTATGCTCAACTTAACTGATTTTTGAAAATAAATAATTGATTTATGGGTAATCAATTATTTAATCAAACTTTTATTAAAAACTATATTATTAAATAATTACAACTTGCTTTAATTAATTAAATAAGAATTTAATCAATTATTCATAGGATTTTAGATTTATTGTCAAAATTAAATAATACAATTAATAATAGATAGAATTAAATTTAATTAAACAATTAAGTGGCAAATATTAAATCTAATTAATTAAATATGAAAATATTCAATTAATCAAACTTAGGATAAATGTGATTTATTGCCAAATAATTATTAAATTAAAGGTAATTAAGATAATTAAGAATATTGCTAGGAATATTCCCCGATATAGAATTTAAGATAATCAATTAGGATTCGATGATGTTTAGATGTGCCTTAGGTTAGGACTTTGATGTCAATTTTATTCGATATGTCGATGTAGGAGGTTAATGAACTTATAGCCCATTTTTGGGGTATTACAGGCAAAACCCTAGAAGCCCCAACATCCAGCGAAGTCTGCAGCTTCCCAGCTGACTTCAAAGCTCTAACGAAAGGCAAAACTTTAGTCGAAGCTCTAGCATCCAATGGAGCTCTAGTAGAAGCTCCAACATCTAGTGAAGTCTGCATCTTCCCAGCTGACAGCAAAGCTCCAGCGGAAAGCAAAACCCTAGCCGAGGCTCCAGCATCTAGCGGAGCTCTAGTAAACAACTCCATTAGACTATGACATGCTTAAAAACAAGCATATTAGGTGTTAATTAGTCTAATTAGATCTAATTAGACCTATAAGAGGTCCTATTATTCATATTAGGTAGATAATTAGGGCTTATTAGGACTAATATGGTCTAAGGGGTCCTATTAAGTTCATAAATAGGTCCCTAATTAGGTACGATTACTATTCAATATTAGTTACTATTACTCATATTAGGTCATATTACTCACATGTATTAGGTACATTAATTAGTATAATTAGGTCTTGTTAGGTCTTAATAGGGGTTAATTAGTCTAATTAGGCCTTAGGGGTTATATTATCCATATTAGACCTCATAATAGGTCTAATTATGCCTAAGAGGTCCTATTACTCATATTATGTGTTAATTAGTCTTATTAAAGGCCTAATTAGGTCTTAAATTACTTATGTTAATTAGTCAAGTATTAGGTCTCAAAGGGTACTCTTACATCTTATTACTAAATTTAACAAATTAGGTCATAATAGGTCAGCTATTATGTCTAATTTGGTCTTAAGGGGTCCTATTAATCATATTAGGTATACTTAGGACTAGTTATGTGTCTTATTAGGTGTAAATTAGTCTTATTAGGTCTAACTAGGTCTAATTATGTCTAAGGCCCATCCTATTAATGATATTAGGTCCTAATTTGGGTCTTATTACTCATATTGGATCCTAAATCGTCAAATATTACTCATATTATTGTTGGAAATATTCAAGACTATCTAGGTTACTGAGAGGGGAGGGGTGAATCAGTAATTTCAAAACTTTTAACAAATTCAGATCTTAACCATATTTCAAATAACATTAGATTGATAATTTGACTGCATGCATGAGTAACAAAAAGAATAAAACATTCATAACACTTTGAACACAGAGATTTGGTGTCCCAGAAACCTTCCAAATAGAAAGTAAAATTGGGGTGGGGATGATACCCACAAAACTTCAATACTGCAGTATAAAGTTTGCCAATTAAGGCTTACAATGATCACTTCTGATGATTTGCCCTATTAGGAGCAATAAGGACTGCTAGGTCCACCTTGTTAGAGGATTTACAAACATACAATAAAGTATGCACTTGGTTAAGAGATTTTACAAAGACTATTAAGTCTACCCAGTTAAAGGATTTTAAGCAGATTCACCTATTAGGATGAAACAGTAGACCTCTTACTTGCAACTGTACTTGCTGATTGAGATTCTCTGATGTACTGATCACCTTCTATGATGGATAGATCTTTGCTACTTCTTATACTGCTATAGCCCTTTGTAATTCGCTTATCTCTGCCTTTCTCTTTTTTTCATACTTCGCTACTTCACACCTTGGATATGATACAAAACATTGTTTATATATCAATCCAAAACAATTACAAAATAATTACAAAGTTGGCTCTTAAACAAGCTAACACAAATATTACTGAGTCGGCCCAAATATAGTTACTTGGTTACTACAAACTAACTCGATGAATTTTTGATACTCGGCATCCATTGTGTTACTCGGCATCATCATGCTCTTGGTAGAAGTGGAGGTTCGGTCCATACTAACCACTCGGTTGTAGTTTTGAACTCGGTATATACTGGAGACTCGGTAGATATAGTGTCACATAGTAGAAACTAAATTCCCTATTTACCATGTTGGCACTCAGTAAACACTGCTCATTTCATCAATCGGTAATGATAACTCGGTAAGCATTATGAATCTCGGTCTGTTCGGTAAACACTATTCTATTTGCTCGGTAAACACTGTCCTGTCTACTCGGTAAACACTGTCCTGTCTGCTCAGTAAACACTGTCCTCTCTACTTGGTAAACACATAGATTCTGAATAAGTGTTGTCACTAATGACAAACATACTTAATGCCAACAATCTCCCCCTTTGGCATTAGTGACAAAACACTTATTACCCAAAACTTATATACATAATCATGCTGATACTGGTTTTGATTTTTCAAAAAAAATTTTATCTTTGTCATACTATTGTATATACATTTCATGTCTCCTTCATACAGTATATATACAAATATCTTATTTCACCTCATACTCATATTTCCTATTTCTCTCATATACTTTCTCCCCCTTTCATATCTCATATATCTTATATACTTTCTCCCCCTTTTTGACAATAATGCCTAAGGTGTATATACAAATATTTTACAAGGAGATACCAAAATGTGAGAGAAAATTAGAATGTACCTTTCCAATTAGTGCTAGAGTTCTATCCCAATTCTCTTGCAGAATCTTACATGTATGGAGTGCAACTTGGACTTTTGCAGAGAGTTCAATCATGTGATCTACAATTGAAAACTGATTGTCATGGATCAATGTTTTTGAGTATGCAATATGCTTCTACATTGTATCCATGATGGGAAGGATCATGTTTTAAATATCTATTAATGTTGATCTGATCCTTGCATCTTCTTTCAATAACTCTAATTGCTTATCAGATAGGAATCTGACTGTCATATGATGTGCAGAGCTTGAACTAGGTTCAAGTTGCAACTTCTGTGCACTGATCTTTAGATCCTCATCAATCTTATTTATTTTGTCTTTAATCTCCTTTGATAACTTGGCAACATTATATACTTTGACAAAAAATGATGTTACCTTGGAATAGGAGGACACAATGCTAGTCAAAACTAAAGATAACCCTGCCTGATTGATAGCTATTTGCTGAGCAATGTGCTCAAGCACTTTATTTTCAAACTTCTTCTCAGCCTTCTCAAGCAACTTATCTGATCCAAAGGAATCCTCATTGAACTTGTTTACTACCTCTGCCAAATGCAACAAAATGTGTTGAGAGGAATCAACTTCAACACCTATTGTTTTTGCCAAAATGTTCTTAACATCCTCAATGATCTTATATTCCTTATCTCTTTCTTCTTTTAGTTTCTTCTGCTTTGCTTTCTTCTAGAGGAGTTCACCAACTATTTGCATTTGGTCTGCTATGAGGTTTGCAAAATCTAATTGGGGAATTTCTATCTCCTCATCTAAATCTATATCTTCTACTACACTCTTACTCAAAAATTTTGTACTCAGTTGAGTATTTATACTTATTTCCTTTGTAGTATAAATTATTGTAGACATAGTAGGACTTGTAGTGAAAATTGATAAAATTCCAATTGATGGGATGCTAACTGGAATACTTGATAAATAAAAAATTGAAGTATTTACAACTGTAGAATCTAAAGTACTTGCTGCTGAAAAACTCAAAATTGAAGAAGGTACTGAAGACTGCAACTCAGTGGAAGGAGGCTAAAGCTCAGTGGATGAAGTGGTAGCCACTTCTATCATTGATACATTGAGCTATGCTAGTGATGATTGGACATTTGATGTATCTGAGGGAGTTGTCACAATCACACTTGAAGTTTTCTTCGAGCTAGATGTAGTAATTTTTACTAGAGAGTGAGGAAGTGAGGCAATCACCTCTGTAGCTATCCAAACTGGATCATCTTCCTCAACATTCTTCTTAGCTCCCTCAGTAACTTCTTCCTCTACTTCTTCTACCTCGACATTATCAATCTGAGCTACTTCTTCTTCTTCTTCATCACTGTCATCTTCAATATCTTTTATTATCACAGTTTCAGTACTCGGTTTGTGAAGATGATAGATGTTTTTCCAAGTAAAATTTTCACTCTTCACAATTGACTCTATATCTTTGATCAAAATCAAACAACCATTGAATTTTAGTGTCATCTTGCACTCATTTTCTATCAATGCCTTATTTATTTCATCATTTTTCAAACTTGGCATCAACTGTCTTAAGGTTTGAGCATATATGTCCTTGATAGTTTGTCTTGCATTGGACCATTTCAACTTGACTTTATCTAATAGAACACCTGGAATTTGAGAGGCCATATCATCAGGTGAGTACTTCCATTTTCCCATTTTCTCAATAACAGCATCTTTAATTTCCTATTGCTCTGCCTTTGATCTAATTTCATATTTGAGAGATTTGAAATTTGAAATTCCAGATCCTTCTCTCAAATCCTTAATCTTTTGTTCAAATGAGGGAGGAGGCCTTTTGAGTACTATATCATCATTGACTTTACCTACCTTGCCCCTTGATCTTTTCCTTGTGAATACTGTAGTGGATTGCTCGGGTTCCTTAGTGATAGTTACCTTTCCTTTCTTCTTTATAGGCACTTGTTCTTCTTTACTCTCATCCTTTTCTTCTTCTTCTACAATATCCTCTCCTTTGCCCTTGGTTAACATTAGAGGTGTGCTAGATTGCATCTTGGCCATCCTCTTTCTGCCTTTGTTAACCACCTGTGGAAGTTTTATGCTTAGCTTAATTCTTACCTTAGCTTCATCATATGTTCCAAAGTATGGAGCCTTTGGATCAATAGGTTGATTTACTAGGGCTTCAATTATATCCTTTGTTTCATCAATTTTTACCTCATAAGGAAGAGGTTTCACCCATACAATCCTAGGCCTTACTGCCTGAATGTATACTCTATCACAATCAACCATGAAACAAACATCATCTTTATAATCTTCCACCATCTTTAGTGGAATCTGAAATTTTTTATTCATCTTTTCTTTAAAAGATTCAAAATAGTTATCCATTATGCTTACAAAATTTTCACCCATTTCTGCAATATACTCCTTTATCTGATAAAGAACAAGCATATCCTTTCTCCATTTTACCATGCCTTTTGATGGGAAAAACTTTTGAGCATAGAAAGATAAACAAACCAACAACGAGCCAAACTTACATGGATTGTTCTTTGAGGTTTGGATGCTCTCCATATTCTTGTTGAATTGTTTCAACAATAAATCTACAAGGTCAAATGACAGATTGTTCTTCACAATTTTATAAGCTAGGTCAACTGCTTCACATGGAACACTATTCTGCCGACTTGAACTGTATATCTTGTGAGCTATGACATATGTGCCAAATTTTAGTTCTACATTGGTAATACTATTTATTCTCATACCTCTATCATCCCATTCAGCTAGGGTTTTCTTTTCCAGCTCTACCCGACCTAGGGTTTTTATAGATTTAGCCTTGGAAAGCATGGGAAGACCAGTGATTCAGTGAATCATCTTCTTTGTTATTTCCACTGGTTGCTCAAGCCAAATTTTACCTTCATGCACTTAGCTTAGGATATATTTAATCCATTTTATTTAGAAACTCCGAGGCAAGTGGGTGATATGTGTCAAACCCTTATCTTCCAAGCTCTTGAATTTTACCTTTAAAATGACTGTGAATGTTGTTTACAAGAAGTACCTTTGGAGGAATTTGAGAATAAGCTCCATTCGAATCTAGGGTTTCTTTAATCACGGGCACGAGTTTGAAATCCAGCGCTTTCAATTCTCCTTGAACTAACATTTCCAAACCTTTCTTTACTTTGGTGCTAGATGATGCCATGCTAGCTCGGTAAAAAAAAGAAAAATTCTTTGAAGAAATTTCTGCTGCAAAATTTTGCTTCGAATCGCTTGATCGCACTAGAAATTTCTCTGCTCAATATGCTAATATTCGCGGTGAAGAATGAACTTGATTTCATGCTTTTTGTTAAAATTTTGTCATTAATGCTCCGTAGGAATTAGGGTATTGAATTCAATAGACTATCATCCACTATGCATTAAATGCTCGGTGAAGATTCCACAACTCGGAGAACATATGAATTCATACTGCTCTGACCTTACTCAGAAACCAAATGAAATTAGGTTACTCCTGACCTTGCTCAGTGGTAACTGATACTGACCTTCTTGTGATCCTGTTGTATCTTGCAGACTAATTTGGATCTTTCCTCCTTTTAATTCAGGAACTGTTTGGAATATGTCTATGAAGATATAGTTCCAGTACTTTCTTGGAGATTTAGTTAGAGTTGATAGAGCCACTCTCTTCATGAGTGACTTCATTACTTGGACTGGTTTTCCCTATAGGTTTAGGAATCCACTGTTGTCTCATCTACTTCCTGATGCTATTTCCTTTTGCTTTCTTTTCATCTTCAACTTTGCCTAAATTCATGCAATTTTTAGCTATGTGACCAAGCTTAGTGCATTTATAACATCTTATGGTAGTATCCCTTTTTCTCAAGTGATGCCTTACATAATTCATGCCAATGTGCCCATATTCTCCACAATAATGACATCTACACCAAGTGTTGTAATCCCAACCAAACATTGCTTTCATAATTTATTCTGCTGGATTGGGTGTTTTAGTTCTACATTCTGATTCCTTATGACCTTGTTTGCTACATTTGCCTTTAAATCTTGGTTTCTCCTTGCATTCATTTTCTTTATGACCATGCTGATTGCAATTGTAGCATTTTCCATTGAATTTTTCTTTTCCATTGTTCCAACATTTGTTTGAAGTATGACCAATTTTGCCATAGTGATTACAAGTGGGTTTCTGATTCTTTTGAGTACCTTGTTTGGAGGATTCACCTTCCTCTTTGTATCCAAGTCCTACTTTTCCTTTTTGCTTATGTAGGTTTCGTTCATACACCTGATTCATATCGTCTTGAGATTTCAACATTCTCTCATTGATTTGCCTTTTAGTATCTAGGTCATTCATCAATCTTAAATTGATTTTCTTTTCAGATCTCAGCTCCTCTCTTATATTTTCATTTTCTGATCTCAGAGTCAAGATTTCTTCATTTGCATTAGAGACTTGATCAATAAGGTTTTCTAGCTGAAGGGTTTGATTCTAGATTTCATTGTTCTTTCCATCTATTTCATCTTTCATCTTGTTTCTTTGTTCCAAGATTTCACAAAATCTTGTTCACTGAATTTCCTGTTCTCTTTTCAATTTTCTTACCTCTTCTTGTAGAGATCCACTCTTTTCTAGAAGTTCTTTGATTGCATTGTTTGCTTCATTTGAGCTGCTTGAAGGGAAAAATTCTTCAATATTTTCTTCAACATACTGGTGGTCATTAATCTGATTTGCAAGTTCCTTCCTTCTTTTTAGGGATTGGGAAAGATGCTCTTTTGCTTCCTTGAGTTGAGTTATGGCCATTTCCAGATCTAGCTTTTCATTCTCAATTACTTTGTTAAGTCTGAATATCTCCATTGTCCTAAATCTTTTCTCAAGCTATCAAACTTTATCCTGAGAACCACAAAGCTCTGATACCAATTGTTGGAAATATTCAAGACTATCTAGGTTACTGAGAGGGGAGGGATGAATCAGTAATTTTAAAACTTTTAACAAATTCAGATCTTAACCATATTTCAAATAACATTAGATTGATAATCTTACTGCATGCATGAGTAACAAAAAGAATAAAACATTCATAACACTTTGAACACAGAGATTTGGTGACCCAGAAACCTTCCAAATAGAAAGTAAAACTGGGGTGGGGATGATACCCACAAAACTTCAATACTGCAGTATAAAGTTTGTTGGTTAAGGCTTACAATGATCACTTCTGATGATCTACCCTATTAGGAGCAATAAGGACTGCTAGGTCCACCTTGTTAGAGGATTTACAAATATACAATAAAGTATGCACTAAGTTAAGAGATTTTACAAAGACTGTTAAGTCTACCCGGTTAAAGGATTTTAAGCTGATTCACCTGTTAGGATGAAACAATAGATCTCTTACTTGCAACTATACTTGCTGATTGAGATTCTCTAATGTACTGATCACCTTCTGTGATGGATAGATCTTTGTTGCTTCTTATACTGATGTAGCCCTTTGTAATTCACTTATCTCTACCTTTCTCTCTTTTTCATACTTCGCTACTTCACACCTTGGATATGATATAAAACATTGTTTATATATCAATCCAAAACAATTACAAAATAATTACAAAGTTGGCTCTTAAACAAGCTAACACAAATATTACTGAGTCAACCCAAATATAGTTACTCGATTACTGCAAACTAACTCGGTGACTTTCTGATACTTGGCATCCACTGTGTTACTCGGCATCATCATGCTCTCGGTAGAAGTCGAGGCTCGATCCATACTAACCACTCGGTTGTAGTTTCAAACTTGGTATATACTGGAGACTCGGTAGATATAGTGTCACTTGGTAGAAACTAAATTCCCTATTTACCATGCTAGCACTTAGTAAACACTACTCATTTCATCACTCGATAATGATAACTCGGTAAGCATTGCGAATCTCAGTCTATTTGGTAAACACTGTTCTGTCTGCTCGGTAAACACTGTCCTGTCTGCTTGGTAAACACTGTCCTGTCTCCTCGATAAACACATAGAGTCTGAATAAGTGTTGTCACTAATGAAAAACATACTTAATTCCAACAATTATGTCCTAATAGGTTAAACTTAGGTCTTAAGGGGTCATAATATTCACATTAGGTCTAATTAGGTATATAATTATGTCTTCTTAGTCTTATCTAGGTCTTATTAGGTCTAATTAGTCTTATTAAGTCTAATGAGGTCTTCTTTATCAAATTAGGTCTAATTAGGTATTGTAATATCATGCTTACATGTTTCATTAAGACAAGTCCTAACCATCAACTTAAAATACCTAGAGAGAGAGAGAGAGAGACCTTGTTTCCTATGATAATATGTTTATTGTGCTTCTTCATGTAGTATTTGATCAGTCTCTTCTGAATAATGTCGTGTACTCTTATTTAGCCTTCTCTATTTATTTACCATCACTTTGCAAAAATTTTCCTCTAAATTGTGACAAAATTCAAAAAAATACAATTTCAAAAGTCTTCCTTCTCCAAAATGTGAATTATATTGCAGCTTTCGAATTAATAAGATGAGAAAAACATATATTTATTTATATGTAATCGTTATTAACCCAAAATGACACTGAATTGGCCAACATAGGTTTCTATAAAAATTCATTTATAACTTTCTATCGAAAGTAATTTTCTAAATGCCTTAACCCACATTAAATAATTCAAGTACTTTCAATAGAAGGTACTTTTGATTTAAAGTACTTATTTTTAATTGAAAGTACTTTCTATCAATAGTCCATGAGTAAGGGCAATTTGCAGAGGTTTACAAAATTTTGAACATTTCATGACTTTAGGGCTCAATCACAGTGCTCAAATGGAACAATAAGGAGATGTCCTTTTGCATAACATAATTACTCCAAACAAGCTTTCTAATGATTATAGATTTGACAATTTTTGAGTTTATTATGTATATATTTTTTGACGTTAATCGAATGTAGGTTTTTTATTATCAAATATAAACCTCTAAGTTTGATGTTCAATGAAAAATAGTAGAAAATAGATTTTTTTTTGAAAAATAACAGTTCCCTTCATCTTTTAGTCTACTTTCTATCAAAAAAATAATAATTTGAAATTAGATAAATACATGACAAGTTATAAGCTATGGAGTCAAGGTATGTCAAAATTATGGTTTAGTCAACTTCAAATGTTAATAAAATGTGCACTAATGTTGATAATGTCATCAAACCAATTGAATGCCCTTCGTATGGATGTAAAAAACTAAATTTGAAAGAATGACATTGATATCTATTTTAGAAAAAAAGTTATGCTCTATGAAAATAATGTAACTCTTTGAAAATGGTATTTTCAACAACATACCATTTTTTGTGGGAGAAAGAAAAAACTATTCAAATCAATTCAAAATAAAAAATAAAAAATATATTCAAAATCTAATCATAACATCCTAAAAGACTCCAATTTACTTCATCTTCCGATTTCAAATGGTTTAACGATAACATGCATACGAATTTGAAAGTTTTTTCCAAAATGTAGAGTTTAGTGTTCATTCAGGAAAAAAAGTGTAACACACTATTGTGGGTTCACCCAAGTATCTAACATATCATAGATCTTACAATATAGGTGTATCCTTAGCAATTATTCTTACAGAATCATACCATCATCCAATATATCACATGATAGTTCCCCTATCAAGATTATTGTACTTACGAGGTATATAAACATCACATGACCATAATATTGATTTAATGCAAGACCAATGTCGAAGTCTCAATAAGGCTTCAGGTGGGGTCCCACCTCAATATGGTTCAATGATATTGAGGGTAGTAAAATAGATGACATTATCCTAATAAGGATATATACATTCCTTTCAATCCCCAAAGACATGTTATTTCTTACAAACATGTGTTAAGAATTTATTTTTTGTGTCACACTTGAGACTAGTGGAAATGCTAGGATTGTGCCTTCATATTAGATATACACTCCATGATATTAGTGGTAGAAAAATTCTTAACATTGTAGTTTCATATTACTTATTGTGTACCCCATTTCTCTTATAATAACTTGGTTTTTGGACTAGATAAAGTTTAGAACTTGTCCTCTATAAGTAAATGCTTCTTGTAATTGTGGATACCAACATGGTGGACTAGCCATCGTATTATAAGATTCTTTAACATGATTATCAAATATACAAAACTCATTTTTTAAAACTCATCCATTAAACTTATACTTGGATTTATTAAATACAATTTCATATTATATACCACTATCTTGATCTTAAAAATAGTTTTGTTCCATTTTGTCTCTGAATGCAATCATATTGTAGTTCACTTAAAATATAATATCCTTCCTTGGCTCACATGATAATTGGGTGGTTGCAAGAAGTTGAGTCCCACTTTTGGGCAAAAAGTGGAAGTGTTTTCTCCTTTTTTAAAAATTTTGGTCAACTGATGTCGAAATTTGAGGCTCTTAACGATTGAATCTTGAAAAAATTCAGTAATATAAAATTTAGTGCTCAGAATCTACTTTTCAAATATGTAATTTATTTCAATGCCCACATGGTATAAATTGAATTTTAGTAGGCATGTTTAAAAACCACTTTTTTAAAATGCTTGTTTAAGGACCACACCTCACATGTGTACATCCACCCTTTTTTGAAGTAAATAAATGTATTTTTGTGAATCCTTCTAGGGAAAGGTAGCTAACACACTGAAAATTGATGAGAATATTTTATCTTTTTTTTATTGAAATTTTTTTAATTAATTTTTAATTGACTATAAAGTACATTTTCAAAACATCTGGTGTACGACCACCATAATTCAATGATAATTTCACTTTTTCTCAAATAAAAAAATTAATTTGAAGGAAATTCTATGTAGATTGATGTCATATAACTCATTTTTAAAAAAAATGTAAAAGTAAAAAGAGTTATTAAAATATTAGTTACCCTTAGTATTTCAAGTTTAGGTACCACGTTGGCTTAATAAATATTGTAAAAATATTAAAATTTCTCATATCACTATACAATTTAGTTTTTATAATTTGCACAATAAGAACTAAAATGGGTTTTCATTTTATCAAAAAAATTATCCGGGAAGGTGTCCAAAAAATTATGGCAAGGCAAAAAATTTATATTGTAATGCCTTAGCCATATTTTTACAGAGCCAAGTATAGGCTTGGTCCTACCAAACCTATCCCGGACCAAAAACCAAGCTAGGAGGTACAGTTCCCGCACATAGTTTTACAAAATGGGCACCCATTTTTTTAAATTCAAGAAATGGGCACCTATTTTATGAAATTAAAAAATGGGTGCCTGTTTCATTTAAATATCAAGTGCTCGTTTCATTTAAATAACAGGTGCCCATTTTATAAAGAGCCGTTGTAGCAAAAAAATAGGACTGTGGACCTGATCTCAATGATTTACGAGTATTCAATCATTTTTTATATGATCCATACTGCAAATAGAATATTTTGATCAACATTATCTTTTTTTGTCTTGTTCTAGATCTGACATGAAAAACAATCATTTGAACTCGTATCTTGGTGCGAAAATAAAGCAATGCAAAAAGAGGCTAAGGAAGGTTCTGACAATTGAGGAGGTTGCAAAAAATATAGAGGAGGCAAAATGACAATGAGAAAGAAGAGAAAGGCTTCGAAAACTGAATAACGTTGGAGCATTGAGTTCAATAATTATTTCAAAAGAGGAGGACAATGAAGACACCATAATGGATGTAGAGGTTGAAGAAGAAAATTCAACTGCATCTTCTAATCTAGTATTGGATACAGGTATGTCTTCACAGACAAATGTAACTTATTCTAATAAAGAAGTTCATCATTTGCTAGAAGCAGGTTACAATATAAATGATTTAAATTTTATTCCTGAAAATAGAGTAACAAATTTAATTGCACATCAAATTCCACAAATTAGTAATGCTAATCATAATGATAAAGGAATTAAAAGTCAAACCTTGATCAAAACTAAAAATCAAACACCAATTCAAATTGAAATCAACAATGTGGATGTAGACATAGAAACACCGATTAAGATAGAAACTCCTTTGAATGATAATGAAATGAATGAATAATTTAAAATAAAAAGTGATGTGCTAGACAATCTACGTGGTTTGGTTTCATGGAGACAGATTAGGACACACGCGACTAGATTGTTTAGACAAATTTTTTATAATAATAAATTTGGGTTTCAATGTCAATTAATGTTACCATTAATAAAAATGTCTAAAATGAGAAAAGTGATGAAGAGGTTAGGCATTTATGTGAAATCCAAGAAAAAAGATGATCTCTAAAATAAGTTATATCAAATGTTGGTAGTGCCTTTGAAACAATTGGAAAGAAAAGTCATTGTAAAGATAGTAATGCGGCACAACAAGCAATAACAATAGCTTTAGTAAACAAAACTACTACTAATAAAAGAGTGATTTCAAACATTTAAGTGTATATCTTAATATTCATTGTAAAAATTTAACAAGAGCTGTAAAGAGAAGAGTTAACTTTGAAAGTGATCCGAAAAACCATTTATGGACCTTCAATGGAAAACTCCCGAGGTCTGACTTGAAACGTACTGGCAAAGTCAAAACTTTGATTGAAAAATTTTGGCATGATAATACAAGAGTATCCCCTAATGCCATAGATATTCTTAAATTAAGAGTCGGTTCAAAATTTCATGATCCACATTCAAAACACCTTTTGGATATGACTCAAACTAAATTGTATAAAAAATTTGTGGATGATAAGGTGTTAACTATTAGTATTAGTCAAAGATCTTTTGAAAAATGTAAACCATGGTATGTATGGATTAACAAGGAAAGAATCACCTGTTGTTATAAAACTCATGTTTGATCTATACATTCTTGATGCAGGAGCATCCTGGGTGTAAGAGCAATCTTGCACCACCCAAAAAAATATTTATGTTTTTGTATTCAATAAGGGCTATCTTGTGTAGAGCTGCTATTTGTGGAAACTTGCTATTTTTAGTAAGTTGGTCATCTGATCTCGGAATGTTCTGATTTCTTCCTTGGAGGTTCATTTTGGTCATATCAGCCTACCAGTAAAGTTTCATTGACATATCAAGTCTAGCTTTGTAGATATTGAAGATTTTCGGTATTGGCAACAGGGTACAGAAACTTTGAACTCACTTTTGAAGGCTTTAGAGGCCCCAGATGAGGTCAAAAAATTTGGGCAACAACTGCTTGTGCTAGTGAGGCCTGTAGAGCGCTTTGTGGCATTTCCAGAATGGGGTCATAATAGTCAATCGGGTCAATTGGCAATGACTTATGGTCTTTGGAAGTTGGGTCACCTGAAATGGCGGAAAATGATTTTCCTTCAAAAATTTTGTTTGGGTTTCAAAAGTTATTTTGAGCTGACTTTGATGTAATAAATTATAAAATAAAATAATTCTAAGTTTGGTTGGCCTTGTTGGCTAAAATTCTGGAACCTTCCGAGGTGGGGGAAAATTGCCTATATAAGGAAGGCTGTAGTGTTGTCTTAGGTAGTTCGGGATAGTTCTAGGTAATAATTCGAGGCTTTGTCCTATGGAATATTGTAAGGGAATGTCCATGTGGCTTTGTATATTGTAATTTTGAAAGTATGTAATTCCACATTTGTGGAGATAATAAGAAGCCCATTTTCTGTTCTTGCATATTGTTGTTGTTTCTCTGTTTCTGTTATGTGTTTGTGGTATTAAGCGAAGCATCCTTCATCAATTCTACTATGCATACTAATGAAATGTTGCAGGAATGTGGTATAAATATACCACCTCAAACTATAAAAGAGTTTATATCAAGTTTTTTTTGTAACCCACCTAATGAGGAATAATCTTACATTATTAGATGAATGTTTGCATGAAAATATTTCAATTGATTTTGGATAACAATTAGTTGATGTACAAAGATTTAAAACTATTGAGTATCCATTGAAGGATGGAAAGGTTGGAAAACGATGCAATCTTATAACTAAAAAACTTAGTGTTCATGCTTTTATGAATGAATTCAAGAGTAATGTCATACCTAAATATGTGAAACAATATCAAAATTCTACATGGCTTGATGGATAATTTCACATATGCAAGAATACATTTCCAATTGGTAGTATACTTTCAGTCATTGACTTTGCAGAGAACTACATGCTTTCACCATAAGATGAGATCCAACTGCAATATTATAATTTAGTGCAAGTAACAATTTTTTTTCATATTGTCTATAGGCATGCACCTGATAGTATAGAAGAGGATCAAAAAATATTGAGAGAGTACCATTTCTATATGAGTGATACTAAATTAGACTCATCAAAGTTTGTCTAGTATTTCTTTACGACCTTTTATGAAAATTTAAGGGAGAGAGAAATTCATATAACACAACATCTAATATGGTCAGATAATTGCATAGGGAAATTCAAGAATGCTAGAATGTTTTATTGGCTGAGTAGGACACAAAAAAAATCCAACATATCTAGAGTTTTTTTAGGATGGACATGGGAAGGGAGAACATGATGGTGTTGGTGCATGTGTTAAGAGAGACATTTGTAGAGCGCAACTCAAATTTGAGGAAAAATCAAAATTTAAAGATGGGCGTGCAATTGTTGAATGGTGTAAAACAAGTTTGTCTACAGGATCAAGTCAGAACTCTACAATCAGACATTTTTTCTGGCTAGTTGAAGAGAAGAACATCTGTTGTGATATTGCTATCAGGATTCAACTATGTATTTTTTTGAGTCAAACTCATTGATCCATGTTTCATGAGTAGTGGTTCACATGAACCCATCTCTCATGAGAATGAATGGAACACTTAGCACTCATTGGATCTAGGTGATGCTCATAGAGGTGAAGCACCGAGACTTCCTAGGAGGTCACCCATCCCAGTACTACTCCAGCTTGAGTGCGCTTAACTATGAACTTTCCTCCATGGCTAAACCCACTCTTCGAGAAAAATATCCTTTCAAGATATAATTGTGATACAATCAACGGATAGGCTAAATGGAATTCATTTAGGAGTTCTAATTCTAACACTTGGACTATATGGACTAGGGAGCTTACATGTTTTTGTCAATTTTGTATTGCAGGTGAATGAGAAGAATGCGAGAATACATAATAGGTTGAATAATGGCAACAAAAATCCTTAACACCTAATGAGACACAAGATGAAGATGATATAATAAATGAAGACTTGGATCATGCCTTTGCATCAAAAGATTATGATCATGTTTCAGACCTCATACAACCTAGTAATTTAATTCAATTTATTGTAAAAATTTAAATTATATTAGTTGCATGTGTACGTATGTCATATAATTTATGATTATATTTGAATTATAAACCTTTAAACAAGTTTTATTTGTGCATGTACTTAATTTTGTTTTGCAGGACATGTGTATGTTGTTGTTGCACTTGAGGATAATGAAGAGAAGATAGAGTATTGGTTAGCTCGCTATGTAGAACCTAAGAAAAAATTGATATGCCATCAAGTAGATGATGATGATTTTTAGTATCCAATTGGGTCTGTTGTGGTAGTTGGTACATGGCTATGAAAATACCTAACAAGAAGGAATGGTTACCAGCTTTTGAAGACTACCAATCAGAAAAGAAGATTATGCACTATTCCCATTTGGTAGTGGCAACAAATATCAAATTGGAAAGATACAAAGGGAGACCTGATAATAAAATATTATGGACACTTTTAATGGAAGAGCATGAGGAAATCATAGATGCATTGTAGAAAAGAGGATGCTGATGGTACATTAGGTTGAATCAAATTTATACATGTAAGTTTTTGTTCAATTTGTCTTATTTTTTATATGTTTTTTCTATATAAATATCTATATTATTTCAAGAACATAGACATGGAGTACTTATGCAGTACAATGCACACTTGTATTCATCCAATTTTGGTTTTGTAAAAAGTTCATGAACTCACTTTTATTCATCCAATTTTATTTTAAATATTTAAGTTAAATTCATAGTTGTATTCACCTAAGTTTGTTCTAAATATTAAAATATGCACATTGGTTAGATTATGTTCACTTAATAGATTATGATAGATTTATTTGTGCATCCATATTCATTATTCAAATTAATGGATCTCATTACATTAGATAGATGGTTTTTAATAGTTAATCAAAGTCAATAAATTACTTGTAACATCAATATTGTTCTTGTCAATTACATGAATTAATAGATCTCATTGTTATATATAGATGGTTTTTTATAGTTAATCAAAATCAATATTACTTGTAACATCAATATTGTTCTTGTCAATTACATGTATTAATAGATCTCATTGTTAGATAGATGGGTTTTTTTATAGTTAATCAAAGTGAATATTACTTGTAATGTATCTATATTGTCTTCTCAATTACACATGAATTAATAGATCACATTGTTAGATAGATGGGTTTTTAATGATATTGATATTTAATTATGTAATTGATATTAAAAAAGATCATATTACATAAGCTCATATATCTACATTCAAACCACTATTTGAAAAAATCATGAAATGAGATTAAAAGTCCATGAATAAGATAAATAACATAACAAGTCCTAGAATAATATGTATCATAATGTCCATCATATTAACTCATGATATATAAAATCGCACAACAAAGTCCTACTCTAACAACAAGTCCAAGTAATATATGATAACAAGTCCTAGTACAATGCAAGTCCTACTCTAACAACAAGTAAAAATAATATGACAAGAAGTCATCATAACACAAGTCCAAATAACATGATAACAAGTAGATCGATAACATATATATATATATATATATATATATATATATATATATATATATATATATATATATATATATATATATATATATATATATATATATATATATATAACATGTGCCATCAAAAAATGTCCATCATATAAAAAGTGAATATAATGTATGTGAATATTATAATCTAACTCTAGTCATCTAGCTGATCTGTAGTCCTCTTCGCTCCACGTGAAGAGGATTTTGATGCACCATCATGTTGTGCCTGGTCCCGAGTGTCCTCATCCTCTTGTAAATTTTTAAAAGATCTCATCAAAAGACCATTAAAAAATTCACTTAGAAAATAATTGTTAGGAATAGTCCCAAGAGATAACTGAGAAAGGGGGGAGCGGGGGGGGGGGGTTGAATCAGTTATCTACAAGATTCAATTCTTTATCTAATTAAGTATACTTAAACATAAAGCATAAACACAATGAAAGAACACTTGAACACAACACTAATATTTTGGTTACTGGGAAACCCAAATAGGTAAAAACCTCGGTGGGACTTAATACCCACTAATATTCTATACTAGTGTATAATGATCCTTGCTAGAAGATCTTTTACCCTGTTAGGAGTAGCTTTACAATATATTAAGTATAGTAGACTTGGTTAAGAGTCAGACCCTATTAGGAGTCTTTTACAGTTGTTCCTGTTAGGGGAGAGGACGCACTATCCGAGAGCTCATTGCTCAAATGGGCAAAGGCTACAACCTTCTGAATAACAAATACACACTATATCTGGATTTTGGTGAACTGTGCTTTGACCTGCTATTTGGATTAGTTCCAATGAATAGCATAAGTACTTTACTTGGTCACATATAACTTCTTCTGATGGTTCAACACTTCACACACTCTATTCTGCTCTGCAGTATCAACCATGACCCACACTTCAGCAATCACAAATGGCTGCCTATAAATATCTTTCCTCCAAATAATATAATCAAGTCAGCCTATTAGAACCACCTTGAAATCATATTAGAGAAACCATAATAAACTGCAACAAACATTTTGTTAGCTTTATTATGCATGCAACTCATTTTGGGACCTGTCTAATAAAATGATTGTAGACACATGCTACACATTGTCAGCTCTAGAAAAACAACTGGAACTTTTTTTGTAAGCTAAATTAACTTATGCACTCTTAACCTAACATCAATAGCCCTTCTCCAAGCTTAAATCCAAGGGTGCATATCCTCAAGATAGGGGCAACTCAAGAACCAATAAAATCTCTGTCGGCTCTTTTAAATAAACATAGGAAATTGCTACTGGTGAATAGCGACTGCATAACTTCACTTGCATTCATCATCAAACTATGCGTACATAAATGAAACATTAATAACATGTCTTCAACATATATCCAAGCACATAAGGCTCCATGATAACTGTATGGACAACCATACACAAAACACTATCTATTACTCTATCAGGAACACTGCTGACACCAACTGCAATATAACTGTCTGTGCTAATAGTTAACTTTTGCACCCATGATATCATGCTGATATCATGTCCATGATACATATATTGAAAGCTTACTACATAAGACTTCCATGCATGCTACTTTCCATATGTTATCATCAATGACAAACATACAATTAGTACTAGGCTGCTGGCAAATCTCCAACAATCTGCCCCTTTGGCATTGATGGCAACATGTGGAATGAAAAACCACCACCAACCCAAATGAACATTTCTTTTATAACATTCTCCATTTCCTCTTCAAAACTCCCCCAAAGATGAATCCTTGATCTGCTCCAATATTTTCTAATATTCTCCATTTCCTCAATTGTATTGCTATCATAACTGAATGTTGCTCCCCCTTAGTGTATTACTCTTCTTTTCACTTCTATTTTTTAGGACTCTATATATACTCCCCCTTTGACATCAATGGAAAAGGGTGCCATTCATTGTAAGCACTGGTACTACTCCTGAGGTAGAGTAGTCAACCTTCCACCATTCCTAAAGGACTAATGCCTTTCCTTCTTTCTCTAAGTAGAAATAGGGAAGGGAATGAATCCCAAATTCTCCCTGAGATACTCAAAAGTATCCTTAGGCAAGGGCTTTGTGAATATATCTACTAACTATTCTTTAGTACTCACATAGTCCAACTTTACTTCTTTCTCTACCACTTTCTCTCTTAGGAAGTGATACTTGATCTCAATGTGCTTTGTCTTTGCATGCATCACAGAGTTCTTTGACATATTGATAGTGCTAGCATTATCACAGTGAATAAAAATAGGATAATCAATCTGAATTCCAAAATCTTTTATCATCTGCTTTATCCAAACAATTGTAGAATAATTCAAGGTTACTGCAACATACTCCACTTCTGATGTTGACTGAGAAATACAATTTTGTTTCTTGCTTGTCCAAGTGACAAGTCTATCACCAAGAAACACTACTCCACCTGAAGTACTCTTTTTGTCATCGACACATCCTGCCCAATCTGCATCAGTGTACACATGAAGCTCAACATTTTCTGAATTAGGATATCATAGACCATAATCTATAGTTCCCTGCAAGTATCTAAATATTCTCTTTACTGCCATGAGGTGACTTTGTTTAGGCTCTGCAACAAATCTTCCAACTATGCCAACTACATTTGAAATATCAGGTCTAGTTTGAGTAAGATATATGATTTTACCAATCATAGACTTATATAGTTTTATATCTATTATTGGTGAGTCATCTTATTTTGTAAGCTTGCATCCAATGATCATTGGAGTTCCTACTGGCTTGCAATCATCCATCTTTAATTTCTTCAGTATCTCTTTCACATACTTTGATTGATTAATGAAAATTCCTTTTTCTGTCTACTGCACATTTAGTCCCAAAAATTACTTGATAGGACCAATCATACTCATCTCAAATTCATTCTGCATTTCTTTGGAAAATTCAGCACTGAGTTTATCATTACCTCCAAAGATAATGTCATCAACAAATATAGCTACAAGAAGCAAACCTTCATATGTCTCTCTAATGAATAGATTACAATCTGCTGCTCCTTTCTTGAATCCAATATTTGTTAAGTATCCATCTAGTCTCTCATACCATGCTCTAGGGGCTTTCTTAAGTCCATAGAGGGCCTTCTTCAATTTTCATACCATATCAGGTCTATCTGATAAGGTGAATCCTTTAGGCTACTCAATGTATACTTCTTCTTTTAGGTCTCCATTCAAGAATGCTAACTTGACATCCATCTGATAAACTTTGAAGTTTTTAACTATAGCATAAGCTAAAAACAATTTAATAGCTTCTAATCTACTCACAGGTGCAAATGTGTCTGAATAATCAATGCCTTCTCTTTGCACATATCCTTTACACACTAATCTTTCTTTGTTTCTTACTACTATACCATCTTCCTTCATCTTGTTTCTGAATATCCACTTTGTTCCAATACAATTTTATCACTAGGTCTTGGGACCAGTTCCCAAGTGTCATTCTTAACAATCTGATCAAGTTATTCTTTCATAGCATCATGCCAATCTGAATTATTACATGCATCTTCAATACTTAAAGGTTCAATCTGAGATAGTAAACATACCCCTTCATTGCTGGCTGAGTTCTTTGCTTGTGATCTTGTTAAGACTTTACCGCTCTAATCTCCAATGATGTCTGCCTCAGAATGATTTCTTGAAGTAAACTTTGGAACTTTAGGTGATGCTGACTCATCAGCCTTAGGAGTATTTTCTTCACTTGTCTCAGGGTCATTGAATAACACATCAATACTATCAAACATTTCTTCAATAACTATCTCACTATTAGAGGGTCTAGGTTCTTCTTCAATCATGGGTGAGTAATCATGATATCTTTCTTGAATCATAAAATTTTCATCAATCTTTACATGAGCACTTTCAATGATCTTTTTCAATCTTAAATTGAAACATCTATAAGCTTTACTTTTAATAGAGTAACCAAGGAAAATACTTTCATGACTTCTAGCATCAAACTTGCCTACTGCTTCATCCCTCTTTATGTAGCACTTGCTTCCAAAGATTTTGAAGTATTTTACTATGGGAACATTACCAAACCATAGCTCATAAGGTGTTTTGTCAGGGCCAAGCCTTAACTAAATTCTATTGATTGTGTAGACTGTTTAATGACCGCATCTCTCCAATAGGTGTGTTCAACTTTTCCTTCTATCATAATGGTGCATGCTGTATCAAGAATGATCCTATTCTTTCTCTCTACAATTCCATTCTACTGAGGTGTTCTAGGTGCACTTAATTGTCTCTTTATGTCATGTTCATTGCAATACTCATAAAATTTTTCAAAGGTGAATTCTCCTCTATCCGATCTTAAACATTTTATCTTTAATCCATATTCATACTCAACCTTAGCTTTGAATATTTTGAACTTATCAAATGCTTCTAACTTATCTTTTAAGAATGCAACCCACATCATCCTAGTATAATCATCAATAAACAAAATGAAATAATTTTCACCATAGTATGATATTTTTTGAGTTGGACCACATAGGTCTGTATGAATCAGATCCAGCTTATTCTCTACTGAATTCTACTTGCTCCTAAATGAATTTCTCACATGCTTCCCCATCACACATTCCCTGCATATAGTATCAACTGGCTTTGCTATGCTAGGTAGATCTTTTACTGCCTTTACATTGCTTATCTTCACTATGTTATCAAAATTGATATGACATAGTCTTTTATGCCATAACCAATTGTCAGCAACTTTAGCAAAAAAATAACTTTCTTTTGAATTGAGTTGAAAAAAATTACCTCTTGTCTTTGTTCCTGATGCAATCATAACACCATCTTTGTTGTTAATGATGCATTTTTCATCTTTGAACTCCAACTGATAGCCTTTTCCAAGTAACTATCCAACACTGAGAAGGTTATGTTTCAAACCATCAACATAAAGAACATCATCAAACTATTCTTTCCATCCAAAGTGATGGCTCCTCTACCAACTATAGGTTTAGGAGTGTTGTCTCCAAATCTGACCATACCTCCATTGTATTTGTCCAAATGAACAATCCTGCCTTTATCACCTATCATGTGATGTGAACAACCACTATCTATAATCCAATATGTCCTTATGTCAGCTTGTGAAATCAATGCTAGCTCTTGATTTACTTTATCATCTTTAGGAACTGACTTACTATTCATTTTGTCTACAATAGCAATGAATCCAATTTCTTCTTCACTTGATTCTTCATCTAAAACTCCGTCTCTGGCATAGTAGCATTCCTTAGAATACTTAGGCTTGTAATCATTTTTGAACTTTTTAGCTCTAGTGGGACACTTAGATGCAAAGTGACCAATCTTATTACATGAAAAGTACTTAAATGGTAATTGACCTTCATATTTTCCTTTTCCATTCTTTTCTCTTTTGGCAACCATAGCAATAAAATCATCTAGTGTTTTATCTTCATCATCATCATCATCAAAATTACCAAAAGTGTTTGCAAATTTCTTACCATGAACTATTGCTTTGAAAGTTGTCTCAGTCTTTGGTTCTATCTTCAATCTTGAAATCTTAAAAGTTGAGATCTTGCTGATCAAGGTCTCTCTCTTGAAATTTGATGTAAGTTGCATGGTCTCATCAAGGATGTTGATCTTTCTTTCATATTCTGGAGTAAGAGTAGTCATCACTTTATCCATAATGTCCTCTTCTGATATCTCTCCACCATTGTTCTTGATTCCATTAATTGCTTCATTAATCCTCTGATTGTAAGCTCTGATGTTTTCTTCAGGAATCATCTCTAATGCATTGTATCTTTTCTTCCATGTCTTTCTACGTGCATCCTTTGCTTGTTTGTCTCCTTCAAATGTGTCTTCTAGGTGCTTCCATATTTTGTGGGTTGTATCTACCTTGTTTACTTCTGAAAATTCACCATCAAATAGGGTGTTGATAAGGGCTTCTTTAGCAATAGCATTGTAATGAAACAATTCCTTTTGTGTGTCAGTAGCATCATCTTTTCCAAGGTCTTCTAAGGTAGGAATCTTGGCTGCTTTGATGGTTACATTAAAAACTTCAAAAGCAATGCACTACAAATGGGTTACCATATTGTTCTTCCAATCAAGATAATTCTCTCCATCAAACTTAGGACTTTCTTTCCTGAAGTATGTCATCTGATCAACCTCAAGCTATTAAAATTTCTCTCTGAGGCACTTGGTTCTAATACTAATTGTTAGGAATAGTCCCAAGAGATAATTGAGAGGGGGGTCAGGGCTGAATCATTTATCTACAATATTCAATTCTTTATCCAATTAAGTATACTTAAACATAAAGCATAAACACAATGAAAGAACACTTGAACACAACACCAATATTTTGGTTATAGGGAAACCCAAATAGGTAAAAACCCCGGTGGGACTTAATACCCACTAATATTCTATACTAGTGTTTAATGATCCTTGCTACAAGATCCTTTACCCTTTTAGGAGTAGTTTTACAATATATTAAGTATAGTAGACCTGGTTAATGGTTAGACCCTATTAGGAGTCTTTTACAATTTTCCCTATTAGGGGAGAGGATGCATTGTCCGAGAGCTCACTTCTCAAATGGGCGAAGGCTACAACCTTTTGAATAATAGATACACATTATATCTGGATTTTGGTGAACTATGCTTTGACCTACTATTTGGATCAGTTCCAATGAATAGCACAAGTACTTTACTTGGTCACATAGACTTTCTTCTGATGGTTCAACACTTCACACACTCTGCTCTACTTTGCAGTATCAACCATGAACCACACTTCAACAATCACAAATGACTGCCTATAAATATCTTTCCTCCAAATGATATAATCAGGTTGGCCTATTAGAACCACCTTGAAATCATATTAGAGAAACCATAATAAACTCCAACAAACATTCTATCGGCTCTATTATGCACGCAACTCATTCTGGGACCTATCTAATAAAATTATTATAGATGCATGCTACACACTGTCGGCTCTACCAAAACAACCGAAACTTTCTACATAAGCTAAATTAACTTATGCAGTCTTAACCTAACATTAATATCACTTCTCCAAGCTTAACTCCAAGGGTGCATACCCTCAAGATAGGCGCAACTCAAGAACCAATAAAATCTCTATCGGCTCTTTTGAATAAACATAGGAAACTGCTACTAGAGAATAATGATTGTATAACTTCATTTGCGTTCATCATCAGACTATGCATCCATAACTAAAACATTACTAACATGTCTTCAACATATATCCAAGCGTACAAGGCTCCATGATAACTGTACAAACAACCATACATAGAACACTATTTGTTACTCTATCAGGAACACTGTTGACACCAAGTGCAATATAACTGTCTATGCTAATAGTTAACCTCTGCGCCCATGATATCATGTTGATATCATGTCCATGCTACATATACTGAAAGCTTACTACATAAGACTTCCATATGTTGTCATCAATGACAAACATACAGTCAGTACTGGCTTGCTGACAAATCTCCAACAATAATTAATATAAATTTGAACATTTCATATTTTACCATGTGTCCATGCTTAGTAATGCCCTCATTCAGACATGAATTCCTCTCTCAGCTACATCATAAGTGGATGCACTCAAGTCCTATAAAAACAAACATTACAAAATTTTAATAATTCAGGTATAGAATATTTAGATACACAATGTTAATATTAATTTGAACATTTAAAATTTTACCATGTGTCTGCTCAGTAATGCCCTCAGTGGGACATGGAGATCCTCTCTCAGCTACACCAAAAGTGGATGCAGTCAAGTCCTATAAAAATGAAAAAATACAAAATTTTAATAATTCATGTGTAAAAGATCTAGATACACCATGGACATTGAAAAATTACTTTTAATCATGACCTTAAAGGACAGTGCTGATGGTTGCATTTTTCTTAATCCTATAGCCATGCCAAGACTAATGGTGGTGTCAACCTAAACAACATATATAAAACATGAATCAAACTTATAGTATATACATAAATTATAAAGTATATATAACTTAACTATAAATTTATGGAATAAAAGATTGTACATTACCTATGTGTGACACATAGCTACTGTCACCGATGAGTCCAGACATAAATGTGATTGAGCAACATGAGACAATCCAAAAGCCTATAATTGCAAAAAAATAAGTGTGAATCAAAGTTGTACATAAATTAGTAAGATATAAACACTTAAAATTAATCAATAAATTTAACATACTACAGGTATATGGGGCTAACTCTCGATGAATGGCAGGGTAGACAATGAAGGATTTCCAATCTCAGTGTTACATGAGAGACCCTACAAAATCACAAAAAATATGTCAAACACATTATCAATTAAAGTTTATTTTGTTTAAAGTTTAAATGTATCAAGATCAAAGTGCATACCGTGAATGAGACACCAAGATGTTGAGGTGTGGATGTCATATGATGACGGCTAATGAATGATGGAGTGTCAACCCTCCTTTGTTCACTAAAAAATCCACACATTATGGTTCATAATTGTATAAATATGAAATTTAATATGGCACTTTATAAATCATAATTAAATTTACCTCTATAGGATGATCATCGTCTACATTGAGAAAATCAACACATGATGTGATATCATCTCCAACATCACCATGTGTGCTACCATCATCATTAAAATATCCACCATGGGCAGCATCAGTCTCAATCTAGGGACCCCTACATATATCCCCACAACTCATGCAGACATATGCTATGCTTGGGGCAGCCCTCACCTGGGTTAAGTGTTGTAACTAATTTCCCATAAGGGCACTCAATGAACAGAGAGCTGACTGCACTACTCGATGATGGACAGGTGCAGGAACTACTAGAGAAGGAAGAGGAACAAGGGGCTCATTATGGAAACAATTTCTAGCTCCATCTCTCAATTTGGCCCCTGGTCTGTCTTGTGGCATGCCCCGACCAACCCCCTAGAATGCTCTCATGTCAAAGTAATTGGGTTTCATACCCAATTAAAACTCAGCCCATAATTTTTTCAAAAATTAAAGGGGTACCTCATGATTAGTGTGTGGTGGATGGTCAAATACCATCCACCACCATTCCCAAAAATGCTCTGCTATACCAGGGTGCCGACACCATCTAATAGAAATACGTGGCTTCTTTCCAAGTATCTCCTCACCCATTTTAGGGTTTAAAGAATAACGTGTCGTATCACTTTTTTTAATTTTTAAATTATTGAACTCTTTATAAGAAAGGTCATCAGTATAATGGGTGAACCCACAATAGTGGGTTACACTTTTTTGCCTGAACGGACACTGAACTCTACATTTTGAAAAAGAAATTAAGATTCGAATGCATATTCTCTTTAAGCAGTTTGGAATCAGAAGATGAAGTAAATTAGAGTCTTTTAGGATTTTCTCTCTAGATTCTAAATATATTTTTTATTTTTATTTTTGAATTTATTTGATTGGTTTTTTCTTTCTCCCACGAAAACTGGTAGGTGTCTAAAAATGTCATTTTCAAAGAGTTACATTATTTTCATAGAGCATAATTTTTTTTTTCTAAAATAGATATTAAAGTGATTCTTTCAAATTTAGTTTTTTAACGTCTATATGGAGGGCATGAAATTGGTTTTATGACATTATCATGATTATTTCATATTTTATTAATGTTTGAAGTTGACTAAACCATAATTTTGACATACCTTGACTACATAGCTTATAACTTGTTATGTATTTGTCCAATTTATTTTTTATTTTTTGGGATAGAAAAATAACTTCAATACCTAGGGCATAGATATTTTTTAGAATTTTTTTTCTCTCATTTATTATTTTTTCCATAAGCATCAAACATAGATGTAGGCATACAGTGAAATATCTATGTTTAGTAAAACTAAAAATATAAAGTCGTAATAATCTTAATATGTATTAAAATTATAATCATTGGAAAGAGTTTTATTAGTATTACCTTACTACATAGATAAGTTTTTGAAATGAATTCATTTGATCTGTCAAAAGATAAAGTTGAAGTGATTTTTTGTCAGCATTTTAATAGGTGCGAAGGAGACTCCATTGTAGGTATGCATGAGGAGTACAGATGTTATATCAATGTTTTTTTTATCTAAGAGGCTTTGAGCTAACCATTTGTAATAAATTCTTTCAAATGGAACCTTTGAAGGCTTAAATAATCATATTTTATTAAAAATATGTTGTTTCAGCAAAAATCAGCATGTCTAAAAAAGTGTAACCCACTATTGTGGGGTCACCCTAATGTCCATGCATACTCTCTCTCCATGATTGGAAACTATCAAGCTTAGAGTCTAATGTATGTATAGAATCTACTATGCCTTGCATCCTATCTACAAGGCGTAGTAGCTGGGGAGATGGATGGGGATCATGCCTAATAGTATTTACATCTCTCATTATGGCCTCTACATTTCTCCTAATAGTTTCTCTCAACTCTATAGGTGGAGGTGGAGGTGGAGGTGGTGTGGTGGTGGTGCATGCTGACCTATAAGCTCATCAAGATTAAAATCATCCATATTTATAATCTGCGTACATATAAAAACATGAAAATTTGTCCAAGGGGTTTAGGTTGGTTAAAGCAACGAGTTCTCATTGTGGAGACCCTAGTTCAAATCCCAAGAGGGACATCTTTGTGGAATTCTAAGTTGTGACTATTGGTCTTCCAATTGTTGTTTCTAGTGTGGTTTCTCGCAAGGAGCTCATAAACTTGTAAACTATCTAGTGTGGTTGTCTCTTGTTGTTGATCGAATGAGCACAAAGTTTGTAAACTATCTATAATATTAAAAAAAAATGTAAAAAAATATAATTAACATAGAAATTACATTATACCTTCCAAAGAATGACTTAAATAATTAAAAATTAACAAATAATTTAAACATTTTACCTTACAAAGAGAGAGAGACAGAGACAGAGACAGAGACTTAAATAAAAATAATTATGTGTCATAATTTAAAAACATGAAAATTTACAATTAATGTATACAAATTACATTTTACCTTAAAAAGAATGACTTAAAATTTAAACATTTTAGCTTAGAGAGAGAGAGAGAGACTTAAATACAAATAATTACATGTCATAATTTAAAAATTAACATATAAGTTAAACATTTTATAGGTTACAAAGACAATCAAGACAAACGTTCAAATGTTTTTTTTAAAGAATATACACCTAAGGTTGAGAGAGAGAGAGAGAGAGAGTTTCTTGTTTTAGAACTGTGTAGGTTTACATTTTCTACAGGTACAATTTTTTCTTTTAGTTCTGTTTAGGTAAATATTTTTTCTTCTACCCATGGTTTGTTATTTTATTTACATGTCTAAATTTATGTTTTGGTTTTCTACTAAGGGTTTCATAATTCAATTGTGTCTAGGTTTACATTTTTGTTTTACTACCTAGGGTTAAATTAAAAGTTTTAATAGTTTTCTACTTTGGTATGATAATTTACAAAGTAAATTAAAACTAAAAAGAACTAACTGAAATATAAAATATAATTAAATTTATACGATAATTTACAAAACAACATTAAAATATATTTTTTAATTAAAAATAAGTTGAAACTACAATTTTTATTAAAAAAATAATAAAAAACAATAGTACGTACCTGGAACAAGAGAAAAATGGCTGAGGGGGTCGACAGGAGAAGTTGAAACAGGCACCTGAGCTCTGCAAAACATAATCCCATTTTCAAAAGTGGTGAAAATGACATGGAAAATGGTTAAAATAAGAAAATAAATAGATTTACAAAATGGGCACCTGATTTGTAAAAATCAGGCACCCATTTTGTAAAAATCAGGTGCCCATTTTTCTTTGGGTGCCTGATACGAAAAGGGTGCTCATTTCTTATGCCAATGTTTTTTGGAAGCGGACTTTCATGGAATCGGTACCCAACTTTGTGCATTGACCCAGTTCTCGTATCAATATTTTTGATGTTTAAGAGGTTAATAGACATTGTGTTGCCATGTTGAGCTTAGACCCTCAAATCTAAAGTAGATTACCTAAAGTATTAAGTTGTAGTAATTAAAATATATTAAATATGACATGGTTCTAATATCATTAAATGACTTCATTATCATTTATATTATTAATTACCAAGTAGTTAAACACAACAA